>VYZX01004003.1:41592-87004 GCA_013401335.1 Brachypteracias leptosomus | reverse complement strand
TTCCTATAATTTTTTGCCCTTTTTTTTTTTTTCCTATAATCTTTTTCCCTTTTTTTTTTCTCATTTTGGGGCATTTTCTTTTTCTTTTTTTTTTTTTTTTTGAGCTGCTAACTGACATCTGAATGGGAGATATGAATATCGAAATGATTCTTTGCTGAAAGCTGCAGAAAAGCCACAACCCTCGGATCAAACAACTTTTTTGTGCCACAGCAAAATTAAATCCTTGTGATTTCCATATTCTTCAGTCAACAGGCTGGCGCCCAAGTCGTTGCCATAGCTACTTAAGTACAGGCTGTCAGGAGCTGGGGGGGAGTGGGAGACACGCTGGCCGAGGGTTAAGGAGCTGCTTAATTATTCAACCCAATATCTGGCAAGCCCTCCAGGTTGACAAAGGGGGGTCTCCTGTGATCTCTGCCTGGATGGATCACTTTAACCCCTTCCCCTCCCTCCCCAGGCTCTGCCTGACACGTTCCCCGATGAAAGGAAAAGTGGATTTACTTGGCTTTAATTTCCTTTTCCTCCATCCCGTTATTTATTGTCGTCTTCTTTACTTCTTCAAACTTGCTGGAGGTTCTGTGTGAGCCCAAGAATGTTCTTTATGACATGGGGTAACACACCAAGGTTGTGCCTCAGTTTCCCCTGTTCCCACAGCCACAGTGGGAGGTGATGCTGCATGGCAGGAACCTTTTAGAATCATTTAGGTTGGAAAAGACCTCAGGGATCATCAAGCTCAACCTTTGTCCAACATCTCCCTGACCCCTAGACCATGTCCCAAAGCTCCACATCTACTCGTTTGTTGAACCCCTCCAGGGATGGTGACTCCAGCACCTCCCTGGGCAGCTTGACCAACGCTGCAGAGCTCCCAACACAACCAAGATGTGTTGGCTCTTCCCAGGCTGCCCAGTTTGGCCATGACCTTGGGCATCCATCCTCTGAAGGGGAGCTTGGCACAAAGGCTGCTGGAGAAGCTCAAGGTACAATGTCACAACACTGGCTGAGAGGGCAGGATGATGTTAGTGCCTCCAGGACCCCCCTGTGATGGTTTTTCTCCACTTTGCATGTACAGCATATTGGGAACATAGGCTGCTTTTTTTTTTTTAATGAAGCAAAACATGAAAATCCTTGGAAAAAACCCAATTATGCTGGTCAAGACTCCCTCATTAAGGAGAGTTGTGTTGTCAGATGCCTTCCTTGCTTTTCAACTCTCCTTTACTGCTTAATTCTAGAGAAACTCAGGCTCTGGAGAGCTTTTCCTTTCTGGAAATCACATTAAACCCATTGCCTTCCAAGCTCCTTTGCCAAGCTGATTATTGTGCTGTCCTGTGATCCCATAACACTGGGGGTAAGGTAAGGTAACGGTGCAAAATCCACCCCATGAAAAACTGCTTCGCTTATCAAAGAAATATGTTAAAAGTGGACGCTGAGAGCCCCTGGGGGTCCAGCTATACCTGCCTGGTGCCAACAAAAAGAGACAGATTAATGAGCTCCATGGCCAGTTGCTTCTGTACTTCTTTTCTTAACCTCCCTTTTCCAGAGACTTTCCAGACAGATAAAGGACAGCGCCTGGTTAATCATTTCTCCATCTGCAGAAATATCCAGCCCCTCTCTGCAGATTCTTCCCTGGCCTCGGAGGGAAAATTAACATATTTATTCTCTGCTTTCTCCCCCCACGATCCTACAGAAGCAATTTTGGTCGCAATAGGAAGTCGTGTCCCATTCAATTCAAAAAAATAAAGGAAAAAAAATGGAAAAGAAGCAGAATTGGGAAGGTCTGCTGGGGAGAGGGTGCTCCAGCCATCCCTGGCCGGCCTTGCAATGGTTTTTTCTCCTCCAGCATATTTTTAGCTACTGTCACAGGGTGATTTCCTTGCTGATCTGCCTGAGGTTCGTGTTGTGTTGCTGAAAAGCTCCGTTGCTCCAGTGCAGACCTCCAAGCTGGAGAGCTGCTGACCGCAGGTTTTCAGCTGGATGGGTTCCTATTGTCCCGGGCCAACCAGTGAAGCCTTTTCTCAGCCTCTTTGCAGACCAAAGTCCCATTGGGTTGGTGGCCTGACTCATCTCTAAGCACTTTCTCCACCATCCCTGCTTGGCCACGGGATGCTCTGACCTCCCAGCGATGGGTTGTCTCCAGATCTGCCTGAAGCCTCCAACTTTCACCCCTTGGTCACAGCCACACGTTGTGCAAGACCCACTTGGGGAGGACACAGATGCTCAGTTGGCTCTTCAAAGGTGGGTGCTTGGACCACAGTGAGGTATCTACATCTCTCCTGAGGCTCGTGCCTCAGTTTCCCCATCTTCACACTGCAGTGGTTTTTTTTTGTTTCTTCTTGAAATTGTATTTTGTAAATAATCTTGGTCACAAAGCCCTGTGGCATTGCAACATTCCCTCTATAATATATCCTTCCTCCCTGTGCTTTCCTAAAAACCCATGTCCCAGAATGATCATGAAGCATTCCAAGAAGAAATGCCAAGAATTTCCTAGTAAATGCCTTGGCTTTTAAATGTCTTGGGGTTTTGTCTTTCTATAAGTAATGAAAACGAAGCATCATTTCAAGCCTTTATTGAATCTGCTAAGCTGGGTTGGATTTCATTGCCTCCTGCTTTCTTGGGAAGCTCTCTCTCATTTCAGTCCACAACCCACCCTGGTTGGGAGGAGAAAGATGTTGGATGTTCATGCACTAAAATCTCATTCACCTGTTGGTCTTGGTGGACATCAGGGACACAGCGTCCAGGGGAAGGGGCAGTGAACTCATCTCTTGTAGTAACAGGGCACTTCTTTGATTAGAGGGTGGTTAAATGGCTGGGATGCAGATAACCCATGTGCATCACCTCCAAGGGTCTTCTCATACCCACTTGTGCACTTATTCTTTGGTTGGTGGCTTCTCTTTGGTTGGAACCCAGAAGTTAGTGACAAAAAAGTCATTTTCAGCCTGATTTATTAGACTTCAGCTGAGCTGTGGCAACTCTGCCTTTATCTGCATCGTTTGGCCTCGTTTAAGGTTTAAATAAAATGAGATTTTCATTCTGGTTGTTGGTGGTAGGAAGGGTGGTGGGGCTGGGGTGGATGTTCGGGGCTGGGGTGGATGTTCACAGCTGTGGTGGATGTTCGGGGCTGGCAGGTCCATGTTCTTCCTCTACAGCAGCAAAGGCTGAGCTGCAACTCTGACACTGGGTGGTCACTTAACCTTGTGTTTTCCATCACCAAAAATGACCCTGGATTTGGGATGCTTTGACTTACTGCAGCCTACACTCAGATCTTTTAAAAGCTTCAGTAGCAGGAGTTGGGTAAAACTCCTGATGATCAAGAAATGGCTCCATCATGGTGTTCTCTTGAGCATCAAATTTTCTGGTAGCATCAGTCCCTACATTTGCCACACCAGGAGCCTGCCTGGCACTTTGGCATCATTTAAAGCCTTCCCAAGGTGAACGAAGGTAACAAACACCACAACAGCTTCTTCTGCTGCTCCATCAACTGACGGGACCTCTGAGAAGGACAAAATCCCACCTCTCCATCACCGTCACCTCATCACTGGAAGGGCAGATTTTTTCCTACGACCCACCAGGCTGGGAAGGCATCTCAGCCAAGCTTTTGGGTAGGAAAAACCAGCCTCATTTCACTCAAGAAGGGGGCAAAAAGCCCTTTCTGCTTGCAGAGGGGAAGCAGGGCTGGGAGCAGGACAGCGTGGGGCTGTGTTGAGATTAATTTGCTTAATTGTTGCCCGCTGTTAGCAACAGTTGCCATGTTTACCCGTGGAGTCAGTAACGCTTGGTAAAACTCTCATTCAAAGGGACCTCCAGTAATAAAAACCAGCCTTGGAATGGTCTTGCCCATTAGCTACCGTTGCTTTGCTACAGCAAACACAACACTGCCTCCTCCACCAGCCTTTTTTTGGGGGCAAATCCACCCTTTATGGACAAGGCTGGTGGAATTTCGCCTTTTGAAAAATGGGATTTTTTTTCCCCCCTCCCCTCCAACTGCTATTTCTGGAAGCAATAGGGAACGGTAGCTCTGCCCATCTCCATGGAGATGCAGGGCTGGGGTTTGTGGCTCCCACCCTGCGTGGTGGAAGGGCCAGAGGCACCCCTGGGTTATCTCTGTGGGATTCTTTGCAGAAGCAGTGGGAGGATTTCTCCAGCTCTGGGTTCTGCCTTAATATCCTCTCAGTTCCACCTCGTTCTCTGGAAGGGTCTCACATTTGTTGAACACGTGTGGGGAGAGCCCTTTCTTGAGTGTGTGCTTAAAATGCAAATAAATAACCTGTTTTGTGACAATTATGAGTTTATCACCATCTCTCTTCCTACAGATGAGAGTCAGTGAAGTGGGACCAATGTTACTGGTCTGCCACGACACACCAGCAAGAGATGGTGGTGGCAGCTGAGGACAGGAGTGTGGGTGCTCTTTCTATTCTGAGCCTGGTTTGGTGAGTTCTTCTACCTTTGCTGCCTTGAGATGTAGGTGGGAAAGAGAGAGAAGTTATAGAATCATCATAGGCATAGAATGGTTTGGGTTGGAAGGAAGTTTAAAGTCCATCTAGTTCCAACCCCTCTGCCATGGCAGGGACACCTCCCACTAGACAAGGTTGTTCCAAGCCCCACCCAACCTGGCCTTGAACACCTCCAGGGATGGAGCATCCACAACTTCTTCTATTTCAGCATCTCACCACCCTTAGAGTGAAGAGTTTAAATCTACCCTCTTTCCATATGAAACCATTACCCCTCATCCTATCACTACACACCCTATTGAAGCATCCCACCTCATATTTCTTGTAGGACCCTATAAAGTCATTAAGCAAGTAACGGGTGAGTAATCCAGGTATCTAATCACCTGATGGCCAATGGCTGTAAAATTCAAGAGAGAAATGGATGCATCTATGTAAAATAGGATCTCACTGAGCTCCAGCACATGGGGTTTGTGATTTCTGCAGCAATACCTATTTGTGGGCAATTTTCCTGATGATGAGCAATGGCTCAGAGCTACTTGAAGCTGCAGCATCCCTCCATCCCTCCCATACAGCACAGGACAGTGCTCAGGTGTGCACCTTTTTTTTTTTTTACCTGAATACCACTTATTTCTGTGGGACCAACTGGGATCTTCATCTGGGGAAACCACTTCTTGCACTGGATTCACAGGGAGCCAAGAACTACGTTAAGAACCCCCCACAGACCTCATAAAACCAGAGGGATGCTGCCAAAGGAGCAGGACTGAGCTTTACAACCACGAGGAGAGTGCAGGAGGAATCAAAGCTTGTGACACAGTTTTGGGTGAACAAGGTCAGAACATTTTGTTTTGGCTGCCTGAGTGGGGCTTTCACAACAGGGCACAGTTATGAAAGAGTTTGACTATTTTTTTTGGTTGAGGAGGTAAATCCCAGCATCCAACTGGTCTGTGACTCCCAGCTGAGGGAAATGATGTAGCCTCATGAGATGTGGGTGCAGCCAAACCATCACTCCCAATAATATTGAATAAATCCTGATCCTGGATTGGATGCTCTGCCCTTGAAGGTCACGCCATCATCCTTTATGAGAAATGACCATTAATGAACAGCCTCCTAATGCACCTGAAAGTCCTGCTCTGCCTTCAGCAAGGACTAAACTCCCTCAGCCCCTCTGAAGAAGATGAAGATGTACCTGAAATGAAGGACAATCTTAAACACAGAGTGGTCTGAAGGCAAGAACTTCACCCCCCTCTGTACCATGGCAGGGGACTAATGGAAGAAGTGAAGCCACCTTGTTACTCAGCAGCATGATTTAATTTCAGGAGGGGAAAAATAAGCTCATGAGGAGTGCCAGTTTCCATGTCACCTTCCCTTTCACTCCTCATGGATATGGGAAGGGGAAGGGGAGGGTCAGACTCACGCTGAAAGAGTTGGCCAGATGAGCTGGGGAGGAGAGGGAAAAAATCTGCATCAGATCTTGTCCAGCAGCCACCAACTTTCTCTTTGGAGGGAGGATGAGCAGAGGAGCTGCATGTTCAACCCTAGAGCTCCTCCTCACCATGCCCAGCTTGGCCCAGCTCTATCCAGCCCTTCACCCAGGGGAAGAGGAGAAAGGACAATCTGACACCTCATTATTACTCATCGTGGTGGTTGTTTCTCACGTAGGGCTTTAACATCCCACTTTCTGCTGAGTGCTCTGTGAAACGTTCTCTAATTCCTGCAGAATTGAGCTGCAAGTGGTTGGGGGTGACAGGGAGGTTGAGACTTCACAGGAGGGAGCCTCAGCTGGTGCAAGTCCTCCTGGCTGTGCAGATTCCACCAGCTCATTGCAGGACCAGGGCTGGCAAAGGTCTTTTGAAGTGCAGATGGTCCCAGGGAAGCAGCGATGCACAGAATTCCCCTTAAATGATAGTAATAAAAGGAAAACAACTTTAGGAAATTTATGTAAACCATCCCTAATCACAACCAGGAGATCAAGTTTGCGAGCGAGGGACCAGGCGTGTGTCTAATCTGGGGGCTGGGGTAGGAGCAGAAGAAAACGTAGAAGGAATCAATTTTTACCATGTTATGCTGAGCCCCACACTGACAGACACAAGCCAGCTGCCAGTGGCGATGCTCAAGGACTACCCTGACCCAACTGCTCTGCACTTTGGGGCCAAGATCCACACCCACAGCTCCAGGAAGATCCATCCTCCTGGAGACGAGACGCGAATGCAAAGTGACGTGGTCCACCTAGGTAGAATGTTCTGGATGTGATCATTTTTGTGGATGTGGCCACTGGGGAACCTGCTGGAGGAACCTACTGGTTCCTCTTCCCTTGGTGGCATCTCGTTCAGCGACAGTGTTATTATAACCTCTTGACAATGAATTATAACCTCTTGTTCTGGACCTCCAGACTTCTAGCTCTTGTTCTCTTCAGTTCTGTTGTGCTTCTGCACCTTCTCAGGCATAATCAAAGTCAGTGAAAATAGGCAGCTTGTCTCATTGACTCTCTTCCCCTATTAATTACTCCTCCTTAGAGACCTTTCTGACCTTCAGAAGGCGAGGAGAGCCCATCCAAGGTGGTCACTTTGCTCCAAAGAGCACCCAGAGCACCATGCTTCTGAGATACTGCTGTGATGGTTAGAGAGATGGAGATATGCTAGTATAGATATATGATATAGATAGATAGATAGAGAGATGCTGCTAACACAGCAAAGAACTCAAAGCAGGAAACCTGAAGCGTTCAAGCATGGCTCCAAAAACGGAGCTGGTCAAAAAGTCTTCCAAACACTGTGCAGTGCCAGAACCACAGCAACAGGCTTGTTCTGCAACCAGGGATCCAGCTCAGATCTCTCCTATATGGCTTCATGCACTCATGCATATATAAACGTTGAGATCAGCACCGGATGGTGTTTTTTATTTAGTTTCATGCTTTGTTAACTTCTCCAAATTACGTGGAACGCTCTTTTTTTTTTTTTTTAATACCCAAACTTCTGCCTGTTCCCAATTACTAAAATAATAAAAAAAAAAAATAGGGAAAGAAAGACAGAGTCAAGTTTGTGGAACAAGCTGGCACCGCAACGAAGCAATCGTCAGCTACACAATGAATGAGACATCAGAGGGGAGTTGGAGGCTGCGAAGATGGAGGAGTTAAAGCACGTGGTTGTAGGAAGCAGAGGAAGACACTGACAAAGATAGAAAGAGGTCTTGAGTCTTTCAAGAACCCCGAAGGAAATGTCAGAGCTATTTGGATGATCATCATCCCTGCCTTCTGGTTTGGGTGCTCGGAGGATTTATGTTGCCTTGGAAAAGCAAAAAAGAAAAATCTGCAGTTTGGGAGTTTTTTTGGGGTTTTTTTTGTAGTTTGCTAAATGTTCCTAGATAGAATATCTGCAGTTTTGAAGGTCACCATAGGACCTTAACACCAGATTCATCCCCTTCTCCAAAATTGGCATCAGAGTCCACTCTTAGGGTAAGTATTACAATCATTGAATCATTTAGGTTGGAAAGGACCTCTAGGATCAGCAAGCCCAACCTTTGTCCAACATCTCTCTGACCATGTCTCAAAGCTCCACATCTACTCGTTTGTTGACCCCCTCCATGGATGGTGACTCCACCCCCTCCCTGGGCAGCCTGTCCCAGTCCCTGACCACTCTGCCAGTAAAGAACTTCTTCCTAATGTCCAACCTAAACCTCTCCTGGTGCAACTTGAGGCCATCACCTCTTGTTCTGTCATTAGTTCCTTGGGAGAAGAGCCCACCCCCAGCCTCCCCACAACCTCCTTTGAGGTCGTTGTAGAGAAACCAAAGCTTTGGACACCTTGTAGAGGAAACCAGCAGCTAAGCAGAGCCTTGAAGAGCCCAGGACGTGCGGTTTGCTCTGCTGCTGTGTCTCTATCCAGAGTACAAGGCTGCTTTTTAATACGACAATTGAAGATGGTTTTGATTCAATTATTGCATTAGTGGGAGTCTGCAGCAGGCTCACGAGCGCCGGGGTTATTGCTGTATGAGTTAATGTTCACACCCCTTTTGGGTGTCCCAGGGGAGGGCTGCAGGCTCCCGGCCAGATTTTATTTTGACTTGGATCCCAGTGTGCAAGCCAACTGTTTCTGCATTTCATTTCTGTCATATCCTGTACATTAAAACACCATTAATTCAAACCTTTTGTTTCGAAGAACAACTGTGCTGTAAAGCAGCAATAAAAAGCTGCCAAAGTTCCCTTAGACCAGGGCAATATCGTGGCTGTTCACGCAAACTGGGACGTAAGAATTAAAAGAAAAACCCAACCAACAAGCAAACAAAACCAAAACCCAACAAATATATTTTTGTCAAAATAATATGTCTTTTCTCCAATGGGATGGGGATGGGGGGTGAGCCCAAGAGCAGGTTTCTCCCCACAACCCTGGGATTACACAGCACCTTCCCCCCTGTATTTTTGACCATTAAATAAGGAACAATCTGTGAAAAGATTTTCATGTGCTGTTGTGAAATGCATTAACCTCAGCCTTGTGATGTAAGTCGCTCTTGTACTACTTGCACTGGCTCTTTGCTGGTAACTTGAGAGCCCACTTCAGGCTTGACTCTTACCTAATTGCTGGGTGATTCAGTGAAGGGAGGGTTGGACCATCCCAGGTCCCACCATGTGCTCGCCTCATGGTGAGCACCAAGGAGACACCTTCAGAAGCACGTTCCCTGGGCTGGCTGCAGCTCGGGGCCAGGAATCAGCAGCACAGTCATGAGCCCAACAGCTTCCCCAGCTCCACGTGGGTCCCGTTACTTTTATCTGATGCTGTGCTCGCTGCAGGCTTTAATTAGATCATGTCTGAGAGGAGGAAAAGGCAGCAAAGAGTGTTTTCTGCAAAGGGATTTGTACCAGGCTTACTCTGAATATCTTCTTGCTCCCAAAAATGGCCCAGGACCCGGCCACACACAGCACCTGCTACGAGGATGATGAAGGGACTGGAACATCTCTTATGAAGAAAGGCTGAGAGCCCTGGGGCTGTTGAGCTGGAGGAGAGAAGGTTGAGAGGGGATCTGATCAATGTTTATGAATTTCTGAAGGCTGGTTGCCAGGAAGATGGGACCAGCCTCTTTTCAGTGGTGCCCAGCAATAGGATGAGGGGAATGAATGGGCATAAACTTGTACATAGGAAGTTCCACCTCAACACGAGGAGAAACTTCTTTGGTGTGAGGGTGGCAGAGCCTCAGCGTTTAAATTTGTGCTCCCTTAGCTTCCCAGGCTCTGGATGAGCTGAATTCATAACCAGGTTCCTCTCTTCATAGTGTATCTGGGATGATGATGATGGCCAAGTGGCACATGGTGGTCTTCCTCACTCCCACGTCCATGGACTGAGGGATGGGTTGGGCTCCTAAACCACGGCAGCAGGAGTGCCCCCTCCCTTGACCACTATCCCACCACAGGTAAAAGAGTCCTGGAGCTTTCTATGTGCAGCAATGTCTGCCATCAACTTCAGTATATGGACAAGTGTTTCTTGCACGTCCCTTATTTCTCCAGAGCTGGGAGACTTTTGGCAGCCTGAATTGAATATTTATGAAACAAAGGGAAGTTAGAAACTGGAAGGAGGAGGATTTAGGAAGCAAAGTCCTGCAATGATGCTGGGGGGATGTCTCTAGTGCCAGACACCCAGGAGCCACAGAGGCTGAAGAAACAGCACCAAGCCTCCCTCCAGGCTGGTTTTGGAGGTGCCTTCAAGGAAGTTTAGACCCTCTAACAAAAACTAGACATCAAAACATGAAGCCTGCATGACTCAGCTCGTGCCCCTGGGTCAACCTGACGTTACCGAGAAGAGCTGGAACGTCCTTGCAAACAGGTTGGGCTCCTTCATCACACCCTCTCTGTCTTTCCTTTTCGGGGCCGAGCAGGGAATATTTTCAGTGGAACTCAAAGCACTGTAAATCCAAGCCCCATGTTGCTCAAAGTCCGCTCGGGGAGACGGAAAGGAAAAAAAAATAAATCCAATACCACCAGGAGAGAGGGAAATATCTTTTCCCAGGCCACAAATTCTGAAGATACCAGACGAATTTATGAACTGGTGGTTAAAGGGATGCTCATCGGGTCCAAGATACACCATGAGACAAGCTCAAATGTATACACGAGCTATGCTTTGGGCAGGATATTTTGCCCCCATTTGCTGCAGCATTGCCTCTAAAACATCCCCAATCACATCCTGATCGTTTCTCTCTCCTCTCCCTGGCTTAAAAACCTTGTTTTGGCTCCGGCTGCAAGGAATAAAATAACGGGGAAGGGGAGGGAAAAAGAATCTCCGTCAGCTGCTAAACATATAAACCTGCAGATTTATTTAGTAGTAATAATCCCTGAAGGAGAAACAGATTCAATACTTCATCATCTGAGAAACTGCCCACATCTGTTCGGAGACAGCAACAGGCGGTGGGGAGCATGTGCCAGCAGCAGCTCGGAGACAACCTGTTGCTGCTGCCCTTCCTCCCCTCCTGCTCCTGAACCTTCTCAACCCTCCTTGCACCCTCAGAGATGTTTGTGGAGATGTCCTCTCCTTTGGTGCAAGCTCTTCTTGGCCGCCGAAGTCCTGGTGGGGAAATATCCTGGGTGAGGAGCTCTCGAGGAAACCCTTGGACCGCTGAGTGTCCTCTCCAGGGACCTGTCGGCCAACTCTCCATGTGTTTTGGGCTCATTGCAGGGTTGGTTGCAGCTCGTTGGGCTGTTGGCCGTGGTTATTAAATCCATCCATCACCACTTGCACTTGGCCGGCGACGTGGGAGTGTCGGGGAGGCAGCAGCACTTGGCTCCTCTAGTTTTGGGGGGGGAAGTGACTTTTTCTTGGGCACGAGCCACTGCTGAATTGCAAGCGGGGATGTGAACGCAGCCGGATGATCGTCAGCTGTGGTGGAGAGGATGGGCTGCGAGGCTGGGCTGCTGGGATTGGGATGGGGGTTTCTAGCCAGGGTGGTTCCTCTGGGGTCAGCATTAATGAGAGCCCAGGAGAAATTAAGGAGTGACCAGGGAGTTGGGCTCACAAACCAGGAAGTTCATCTCTCCATCATCTCCAGGAGCTGCAGATGAGGCCACGGCTCCAGAAGACAATATCCTGGGCAGCACTATCCCATGCACTGCTCTGGACTCAACCTCTCTCAGCTCCCATGCCCATGAGCTGCAACAAACCATCTCTGGGGCTCAGGAGCTGCTGCTTCAACTCTGCTGCTTGGGAGCTTGAAGAGAAACAACTGCTGGACCCAGAGCCATGAAAGCAACTGGTTTATAATTTGTGTTCCACAACTTTGGGTTCCACAGCTTTGGGTTCCACAACATTGGGTTCCAAAACTTGGTTGCCACATGCCCTTTATGCTCCTGTGATGTTATCAGCAACCAGGGCCACGTCCACATGATGCCCGTTGTCCTGCAGAGCTGAGCCAGACTGTTTCCAATGCGTCATCCACAGTGATTTTGTTCCCTCTCAACTCTTAATTTCTTCATTAACACCAGTACAGAAAGAGTTTTAAATTGCTCAAAGCCCAGTTGCATTCAAGCTGAGTTCCTCTTGGCTCGTGACCTGGTTGTGTTTTCATTGGAAAAAATGGATCCTGTTTATTTAATTTTTCCCCTCACACAAAACAAAATATGTGGGTGGAGGAAATGGGACAGATTGGAAAATACTTTGACTGATAAAAAACAATCATTCCAACTTTATAAGCTTTTATATCTGCAGCAGAAGCCATAAGAAAGTCATTACCAAATAGTTACTGCAGCATAGGTGGAAATGCTGAGAAATTGCTGATGTTTTGTGTTAAATGCTGGAAGATGGAGGCTACATATTATACCAAGTGGGTTTTAATAGACACCAGCAGATACTGAATAGGGAAACTACAGGTTAATTAAATGAATGTGTCAATATACATTCTACAGGTTAATTAAATGAATGTGTCAATATACATTCTATGCTTGATGCTTCACCCAACTGCAGAAAAAAACCCCCAAATCCTGATATATTTCCTGAGACAAAAGGGAAATTTAATCTTTGGATTTTTTTTAAATGCTTCTAAAAATACTTCTTTTCTTTCTAAAAAAAAATCGAGGGAATTTTGTTTCTATAAGATTTTAATGGAAGTGAAAGAGAGAAAAATTAGGCTCAGTCATAAGCAATATTTTCTAAAGAATTATCATTCTGCTCTTTTTATGTAGACTCATGTAGTCATACATGGTGCAAATTGGACAATAATACTTTCAGGAGAGTATTGCTGGATAAAAATTGCCCTTTTTATATAGAGACAATGTATAGAACTTGCAGGAGCATTTGGGCCAGCATATGAGGGAGAACACATGAGAAATTTGAAGCTCAGAAGATGCTGAGAAGATGCTCCAGGTGTCATCACATCATGTCCTGCCATGGAGCATGGAATGGTGGCCTGAGATCTCATCCCTTGCTATGAGATATGTTCATCAGGCCACATCTTATGGTTCCTGCTTTAAGTCTGGGCGTCCACCATGCATCTGAGAGCATCACTTGGCCAGCAAGACCTTGCGTGGGGTGGGAACTGTGTGACACCAGCGTGAATACCCTGGTGAGATCCTCGTTGGGAGCTTCAGCTTGGGAAGAGCTCTTGACTCCTCACCTCCGAGCTGGGATGAGTTCATTCTTCCTAACGACTTACCCACATCTCAGGTTCAGGGAATTCTTGTGTGAGTCAGAGTCTGCTGAAGGGTTTTTTTAACTGTCTCCCCAGATACTAATATTTTGAACGAGTCTCACTCTTTATTATCATGGAGATATAAGGGAGATATCCCAGAAGGACACGGGGTTGGTCTGGGCTGCACGTCAGAAGGTTTGCTGTTCAGATTACATGTGATGTGTGACCAGACTGCTTGGATCTGTGGTCGGGCCCCAGAAGATGTGTGTGGTGACTGACCACATCCTCTCCGGAAGAGGAATAGATGTTTGGCTTCATTGTGCTGCTGAAGGGCCGGGGTTTGATCAGGGAGAGGCTTCACTGGAGGTGGGAGCAGGGAAAAGGGGCTACTGGGGCCGAGCTCCACCCCACACAGCCCAGCCATGGAGAGCAGCTCGTTTGTCCTGGACACGCCGTATGGTGGATGCATCATATTTCTGTCTGGGATTTCCTGCATGGAGAAATGAGAGCCAAGAACAACTGCTCCCACACCCCCCCGGGGTGGTCCAGGCTGGGGCCGAGGCTACAGATGTGCTCATGAGTCCCCAGCACCCTCCTCTCCCAGATGGTTTTAAGCTAGGAAAGGAGAGATTTAGATTTAGATTGGATAGTAGAAAAAAGTTCTTTAATCTGAGGGTGATAGATCAGTGGAAGGGGCTGCCCAGAGAGGGGGTGGAGGCCCCATCCCTGGAGTCCTTCAAGGTCAGGCTTGCTGGGGCTCTGAGCAGCCTGCCCTAGGTAGAGATGTCCCTGCTGGTGGAGGGAGGTTGAAAAGGTGACCTCTAGAGGTCCCTTCCAGCCTCAAACATTCTATGATTCTATGGTAGAGCACCATGGTTTGGAGGTTTCTTAGCCAGGGATCTGCTGTCTGTGAGCACACATCACAAGCAGTTTCTGATTCATTTTTATCATTACTTCATCAGATATTTCTCTGGTGGCTCTTTGCTCGGTTGCCAGGGCTGATGTTGGTACCTGCAGGGTGTGCTCACACCGTTCAAGTCAGGTTATGTGAAGAATATGACCGAGGATTCAATCTCATCTCTCTCTCTCTGTTGGCCAGATGGGTCCTCTCATGTGCTGAATTATATCCAACTAGACATCTAAATAATCTGAAGACAACAAGAGGCACAAATTCTGGAAGAAAACCTCAGTGTGGTTCATAGAAGACTTCTGGAAGACTCTGCACACACTTGCTTGGGTGACCAGACACTTGTGGCAGTTCCTTGGAAGCCCTGCTGTGGTCTACGTGTGGTAATGGCTTTAAATCCCTTTGATTTACCTTAAATCCCTTTGATTTACCTTAAATCCCCAGTTTGCCTTTTTGTTTGAGATCAAGAGCTTTGTGTCCCAGGACTTCTGCTCTTGGGTGACCAGGGTGTCACGTGTCTCAGAGCAGAGCAAACACTGGGGTATGCTGGAAATCCCCAACAAAGGTGATGTGCAGGTCACTTTAACCTGGAATTCTCTAGAATAAGCACCAGTGAAAATATTTTCTCCTGCTTTTCTACTTGGCTTCAGCTCTGGAGGTTCTGCACCAATTCACTCATGAAAAGCACCCTAATTTGGGCATTTAAATAGTACTGAATCTCTTTGGGAACCCTGAAATAATAACAATAATCCAGCACCTCAGTCTCCTGCATTATTACAGCACATGACTGTGATCCTCCCAGCTCCATCATGGGCATTGCAGGACAAAATTCACCCCGTGCACAGAGAGTTTCCCAATTTCTCCAAAGGACATTGAAATGCAGAGCAAAAAAAAAGCCCAGAAGTGATTCTGGAGGTTGAGTTCCCTCAGCAGAGCAACTCATTGAGGAATGGAGGTAGCCAGGCACTGCTCCACCCCCTGGGGGCTACAGGATTTCCAGTCTCCCCCCAGTTTGCCATCAGAGGAAGGAAAGCTGGGGCTGTAACCACGGCCCAGCTTTCAAAGGACGATTGTGTGGGGCTGAGGTGGGAAGGGGTTGTCCATGGAACAGCCTCCCTACGGTTCCCCTGCGAGGGCCACGCGGCTCCGTTGACTTTTCACACCTAATTAAAGAGGAAAACTCAGCAGGCTCACGGTTGACGTGCAGGGGACCGTGGTACCAATCAGCAGACAGCGCGGCCGTGCTCAGGCTCTCGTTACTTTGGGGGCCCCAGGGTCAGATGGAAAAAGCTGCTCCACCAAACTTGTCTGTCTCGAGAAATATCCTCCCCGAAGAATTTCATTGTCCAAGTTAATGGTCCAATAAAATCCCCAAGTCTGGGCCTTTGGCTTTTTCCAAGCACGTTACGATCCTCCTCGGATGGATGTGGAAGTGCAGCTCCTCAGGAGTGGTTTGGCACCACGTAGGTTGGGGTGTGGTGGGTCTGCTCATCCCCATCGCTGGGCATGGGAGTGGGCATCCAAATGTGTGCTGGATTTGGGGTTTATGGGTTCATTGATCTCCTGTGAATTGATCTGTAGAGTGTTGCCAACTGCAACATGCTCAGAGCAGCATAAATATTGGGGTGGGCATGGGAAGGTGGGTGTAGATGTGAGGGTATGCCAGCCTGGGTCTTGAAGAAGCAATTAAAGGGATGGTGTGACCTCCCCGAGCAGTCATTGAGGTGTCTGGCTTTGCACTGCTTTTGCTCCCCAGACCAGGCAGGATCTGTGCTCACTGGGTTATTACTGGTGTGATTTTGGAAGGATGAACTTAAATAATAAAAGCATCACTGCAGCTTCTGAGCCATTCTACTTCCCCAGTCAATTTGTGATATGCACCAAATAAAGGCTAAAAAAAAAAGGTAATCTGTGTGAACATGTTCTAGCTGCACAGAATGGGTAGTTTTTAATTTGGCTACTTCTTACTGAAGTGGGAGAACTGCAAAATGCAAAAGCAAACAGGCAGAGCTCACCCCAGGAAGCTTTGAGTCTCGGTCAAAAGCCACAGTTGATGTCACAAACCCCCTGGGAACCAGAGCTGACGTGGAGAGCAGAGCAGATACCTTGGAAAACATGATAGAAGGGGCTTACAGACAAATTGAGAGCTGAGGAAATCCATTTTTTAAATGGGAAGCAATTTTTTTAAGAGTTGGATCCAATAGGAGAGACACAGATTCCTGGGGGAGAGGACGGAAACAAGGTTTTTTTTGGTGGGATCACATTACTGGTGGAAAAATTGACCTGCAGAGCCTGATTTCTTTCTTTCTGTCACTGACCATCTGCCAAGACCTGATTTTTTTCTGGATATTAAAAGAAAAGCTCAAAACACAAGTGCTGCAAGCCCACCTTTTAAAACTGAGCAGTCTGCACTGCCCCATCCCCTACTTACAGGTTTGAGCATCCTAAAACATTAACCTCATCTTGTGATAGAAGTGGCTCCTTCTTGAGGACATCACCACATCCTTCAGACAATCATCTTTCAAGCCAACCCACTCTGCACCTTCACACCTTCTCCATCATCTTGTGAAGCACCATCTATTCTTTGGCTACCCCCAATAACTCCTGCAGTCCAAATCTCAGCAGTGTTTTCTTCTGTCTTGTCATATGATGCTTGCAACATCATTTCACAGTGTCTCAAGCCATGCTAAAGGTCATGAGATGCCTGGAGTTCTTTCTTTGCATTTAAAAAGCTCTGGCTTGGAGCATGTTGGTAGCACAGACACCAAGTCAGGTCTTGTCTGCCTTCCTCTGTTCTTCTTTCTGTCCCTCTCGGGATGGGATTTGCTCTGTCTGGGGGGGGGAGGTGGATGTCAGCTGAGGTTTCTTCTTGTCACACTTTGATTAAAATGAACTTGGAGGAGAATTCTTCTCAGCAACCGCCTTGGAATGTGTGGAGGAGGCTGGATTTCAGGTTTGTTTTTTTACAACCTCTTAGCTGGGTTTTGGTTTGGAAACCCCAAATTCAAATGGAAGATTGGGGACTGAGATAAAACAGATCTGAGCTCCAAGTCAACCTGGTTTTGCTTTCCCAAACCCCAAACCATCTCGCTTTGCTCTTCATAGAAAGGAGGGAGGAAACCCCCCAAACTTTCATCTGACCCCTCCTCAAAATTCTTTTGATGCTCGAGATAAAATGGAACCGAGATTCACACAAAGTCCTGGGGGAAGAAGGGGCCTTGAAATGAGAGGTTCTGGCCCCGTTCACCGCCCTGGATGGACGTGACCCAGCACAGCTTGGCAACCCAAATTCTTAAGTCATTGATCCTGAGAAAAGCAATAAATCATATTTGACAGCTGAAGAAAAAACCAGCCTGACCTTGTGCCTGGGTTTGATCCCACTGAATTCAGCACTGGTGCAGCTGGAGACCTCAAGGAGCTCAAAAATGGCACCTCAGAGCCAGTAGCCAACCAGAAAATATGTGGAAAAAAGCAGGTGATAAGGGGAATATGAAAATGTCACTCCAGGATAGTGGATACTCCTTCCAGATCAGTCCTTAGCTGAAGTTATTACGAAGGTCTAAGAGCAAACACAGAGAAAAAAGGGTGGTGGGCACAGAATAGATGAAACCATGAAGCAGGACAAAAGCATTTATTAAAGAAAATGATGACCATGGCCATTATTGCTTTGTAGTGGGGAAGAAAAGTGTTTTTATATGCAAAACACAAGACACAGGTAATGGTGCAGACTGGAACATCCCTGCATATATTTAAAAGCCATCTAGATAGGGTGGTCAAGGATATGGTGTAGAAGTGGCCTGGTAGAGATAGAGAATGGTTGGACGTGATGATCTTACAGATCTTTTCCAATCACAGTAATTCTGTGGAATCAGCTGAGCATCCAACCCATGAATGAAATCTTCTCTAGCTGGGTCATCTCCCAAGCTGCAGTCAAGCCAAACCCTCAAAATCTGGGCTTTCTGGAGGCAGGGAGAAGCTGGGAAAATAGATTTATCTGTCCCCTGTCAGAAGCTCACAGAGTGTCCAGCTGGTTCCACTGGCATGGAAAATGTAACAGCTCCCAACAAGACCATTTTACTTCTCACTCCCACTACCTTGTGCCTTTAACATCATCAGATTTGGGAAGTTCTCAGAAGCTCTGGAAGCTGCACACTGTTTAGAAATGAACCTTGCCAGGCAAAAAAAAACAACTTGCAGCCCTCCAGGTCAAGCCCTTTTAAGAACTCTTTTATTGCGACTTTAGCAAATCCATTAAAAAAAAAAAAAGAAAGAAAAGAAAAAGAAATCCTCCTGAAGATTACACCTTTGAAACGATAGCTACCTACAAAGTTTTAACACAGTAGTTCAAAGTGTTGGAAAAGACACTTTTACATTTTGCAGGGAACAGCAGGTTTTAATCTATTGTGATTTTCTTTTCTTTTTTTTTTTTTTCTCTCCCCAGCATGTTTCGAGTCTGTTACATGAGTGTTATCTGTCCGGTTTCCAGGTTTTTATAATCCACTGGGGCCTGTGTAAATCTCAGGATTTCCTCTGCAGACTCGGCTCATGTTCCACAGCTGTGCTTGAGCACATGTGTGAGGAAATTAGAAATGAAATCAGCTGATCCAGTGTGGATTAGGGCAAGGAGAGCGACCCAAGCCTTGCAGTCCCATCCATGGGGTCAATGCCACCCTCTGGAGCTTGTCTATGGCTGGGCTAAGAGGGGTGACTTCTGCATCCCCCTCAGCCCTGCCTGAGGAGACCTTTTTCTCCTCTCTTGCTCGCATTATTGCTTAGTTGGATTAGTGTATGGGAGAAGTGCCGCGAGGTGTCAGCTTGGAGGAGGCCAAGTGCGGTGAAGCGAGGTCACGGCTGCAGCTGGGTGACAGTGGCAGCCCCTTTTTTCCCCCAGCCTCTCCTTAAACTCTTTTAACTGCATTCAGCTGCCCCTTTCTGCTAATATCCTACCCAACCAGGCTGATGGCAGCAGCCCCGGTGGCACCAGTAGCAGCGAGTGGACCTTGGGGATGCTCAGCGAGGGCTGAGTGATGCTTTAATATGAGGGTGATGGATCACTGGAACAGGGTGCCCAGAGAGGTGGTGGAGGCTCCATCCCTGGAGACATTTAAGGTCAGGCTTGATGGGGCTCTGAGCCACCTGAGCTAGTTAGAGACGTCCCTACTGGTGTAGAGGTGTTGGACTAGATGACTTTAGGAGGTCCCTTCCAACCCAACCCATTCTACAATTCTACGACTCTATGCTCTGTCCCAAAATTTGTCCAATCCTGGCAAAACTCTTGCCCAGGGAGGATGGAGGAACATCTACGTGGGTTCTGCTGCTGGCAGCACAGACAGGGATGGGCAGGGCTGAGCTCTGCAGGCTTGGGGGCTTTCGTTTGATGCCCCCTGTGCTGCTTGAGGGGTGCGAGGCCGTATCAAAGCCGAGCAGCAGCGTGGGCTCAGCGCTCGGGGTGCCAGGCAGGGGTTAAGTCAGCCCTGGGGGCTCTGGCAGTTGGGGGCTGGCCCTCTGCCCGGCAGCAAATCCCACTTCAGAAAGATTCCAACTTGAGAGGTGGGTTTGCCCTGAAATCCCCATGCCAGGTGATTTCTACCTGCTTGAAGTCTTGCTCCAAGTGCTCTGCTGCCAGGAGGGCAACTGGAGAGGGTCATTCCCTCCCCTCTGCACGATCCAGCGGCACCCACAGGCATCTGCTGCTGCTTTTTTCAAGCCAAACTATATTTTTCTTTATTTTTTCAGGCTATCTGCTCCCCTTGATGAGCTCTGTGGCATCCCAGGGAGCAGGGAGCCCAGATCCCCAGTCACCAGCTCATTTTTCCCCTCCTATTAGTTATGGTTTATTCCTGTCAAAACTCTCCAGGCTTCCCAAAGACGGGAACACGGGGAGAGGGGAGGGGGGGTAACGATGTTTAATATAAATCAAGCTAATTGCAGCGTTGAGCACAGGAGAAGTGGCACTGTGAGAAAGTGTGGACAGACACACCGAGCAATCACCCAGGGCACACCAGCAAACTTCATAAGCTGCTTACCTGAATG
Organism: Brachypteracias leptosomus; assembly: GCA_013401335.1. Taxonomy (NCBI): domain Eukaryota; kingdom Metazoa; phylum Chordata; class Aves; order Coraciiformes; family Brachypteraciidae; genus Brachypteracias; species Brachypteracias leptosomus. The sequence goes on along the minus strand of VYZX01004003.1, from coordinate 67,025 downwards.
GTGGTTCTTGCCTCCACCAAGCATCCATTTATCTCCAGGTTGTCTCATGTGGAATTGGCAGCTGGGCTCGCTTAGAACGTCTGTGCAAAGTTGAAATTCTTTCAGGGTTTTTTTTCTTTCAGGGGTAAGCCTTGCATACCAGGGTCTGGCAACCGCCTGCTCCGCTCCTGCAACGGGAGACAAAAGGTAATGAGGCTTGGAGAGCAAGTTCCTCACGATGCTGCATGAAGGAGATGCCTGGATGTGACACGCATGTGGCTGGAAACCCCCCCCCTCCTTTTCCTTTTCAAGTAGTTGGAGGAGCAAGGGAATGGGAATCCAGCCCAGGTTTCCTCCACATTCAAGCACATTCTCCCTCTAGGCCACGGGCTTCTGCGGAGGGAAGCAGAACAAAGGTAAAGCACAAGTGTTATGAACTGAGATGAACTTCCAGCCAGAGGCAGGAGAAGGGAGTCTTGACTCTCAGGAGCTGCACGGTGCAGGGGTCATGGGTGGGTATCCAGAGAGCTTTACCTGCTCTTGTAGTTGATTAATGCTGGTCAATGGGTAGACACTGGAAGAGGCTGCCCAGGGAGGTGGGGGAGTCACCATCCCTGGAGGGCTTCAAAAACTGAGGAGATGTGGTGCTTCAAGACATGGTCTAGAGGTCAGGGAGATGTTGGGCAAAGGTTGGGCTTGACGATCCTGGAGGTCTTTTCCAACCTAAATGATTCTATGATTCTAATACTTGCCCTAAGGGTGGACTCCGATGCCAGTTTTGGAGAGGGGGGTGAATCTGGTGTTAAGGTCCCATGGTGGCCCTCAAAAATGCAGATATGTTCTTGGGTCTGGAAAATGGTTGGGAAAAGCTCAATCATCCACACGTTGCCACCTGGGATGGAAGGCAAAAAGTGCCTCAAAACAGGGAACATTTGGTTCCTGGCAGAGCAAACGCAGCGATTCGGTGCAAACCGTGTAACCACTTTGCAGACAGTAAAATCTTGAGGGAAGCAGAGCTGGACTTAATCCTGCAACCAATGTTCTGCCTAGTGTGGAGAAGGACACCCCAAGGGCATTTTCTATGCTCAAGAAACAACCCTAAGCACCAGAACTAGTAGAACTCGGTTTTCTAGGCTGATTTCTTGCTCTTCTGAGGCTTTGATGTCTGAGAAGGTGCAAGCTCTGACTTAATTTTCCTCAGAGGTGGTCACTAATTGGATTTTCTGGTGTTACAGGAGATTTTTCACGAGCACCAGGTTGTGATAGTGCTCTGGGAAGTCAGGGAGTAGCTCTGGAGTAGGGAAAGCTCAAGAGAAGTGGCTGTGAGCTGGCTAAATGCTGGACTGCTTGGCATAGGTGTTCAATAACCAACCGTGGTTGAGGAACTAGACAAATGGTCACATTACCTGGTGTGGAGCTTCACCTTTACCTGCTGCTGAAAGCCAGAAGGCTGGAGAACTGAAATCAGGATCCTCAGGTGCTTCACGGGAGGGTTCCATCACCCTGGGCACGGTAGGATGCAGGTTTGGCAGACTCAAAGCCCTCTTGAAGCTTCAGGAGCCTCCAGAAGTTTAACCAAGCTGGGAGTGGGAGCTGCAGGGAAGAAATGGAGAGATTTAATGGTTTTCCTCCACCTGTTCCACCTCTGTTTGGCTCCTTGGCCCTGGTGCATTCACAGGCTGTGGAGTCTCTGCGCGCGCCTTTGGGTTTGTAGGAGTTTGATGGTTCACATGCAGCTCTGATCCACCACAGTCCCCGGACACCCGGGCAGGGTTGGGAGTGCACAGCCCTTTGAAGCAGTTCTTCCTCCCACCTCTGCTCTGTGGGGGGCCTGCTCCATCTCCACATCACCCACCCTGCAGCCCCATCCCCGTAGCCAAGGCAGGACGTCCCGCGTTGCGCATCCTCCAGACCCAGGTTCACTCTCTTTGGTGGCTCAGTGGCCGTTGTTTCTCTCCAACCACCCAGACTGCCTCCAGATGTCCTCCCTCACATCCAGCTGTTTCGGGGGAGGTCGTTGCAACCACCAGCTGCTTGTCACTGCTCCCCTGCCAGCAAAGCCACCGGGGTCAGCGCTCCCTCATCCATCTCTGTCCGGAGCAGCCCCGTTAGCAGAGACCTGCTGCTCACTCCCTTTCTGACTCCAACTCATTTTTCTCCAAGGGAGGGTGGTCAGAACAGGAGCGAGCAGCAAAAAACAACCATGGAAAAAACCTTGGAAAAACTCACCCCATCCAGCCCAGCATCAGCACCAGCTCAGCCTGCAAGAACCACCACAGAACTCTCTTTTTGGGGCAAAAATCACCCCTGTGCTGCTCTTTACACTGCATATTCCCTGCACATCTTGCCCTCCCCTCTTTTTCTCCTCTCTTTTGCCCGTGCACACGTGAATTTCCATCCCAGGAGAACCCCAGACCAGTGGCCCTGAGCCAGCAGCTCCTTAGCACTAATCCCATCTCTGCCATGGGCACGTTGTGTGGCCATGGGCACGAATATATCAGCCCTGTCTTGGTTTTACCCCAGTTTGCAGTGAGGATAATGATGCTGATTTTTTTACCTGCCTCACCTTGAGGATTATTAGATAACACCCGTGCAGCCCTTTGGAAGCACCCGGGGTGTGAAAGTCCAATTATTCCCCAATCAAAACATTTGCAGAGTGGGAACAGGGTAAATTTACTCCCCAGCAAAGTGGCAGCCACTAAAATATCCTACAAGAGAGCAAATGCAGCATGTGTGGAACAGCCTGGACTCAGCTTGAACTGATTCATGTGGTTTTTGACTTAGATTATCCAAGCTTAGGAGGAACAAGGCTCGTGTTTCTACTCCCGATTCCTAAGCCTGGATATATATATTTTATTTTTTTTCCCCCTTCCCTTTTTCTTCCTCAAATGAACCCTCTTGGATCCTTCCTCATTAGGTTAGTGGAAGGGTTGGGTGTGCTGGTTTTCATCCTCTGGCCCCCAAATGGTGCCCTACCTCACTTCATTTAAATCCGAAGGAGAAGCAGAGAGGAAAATTTCCCCTTTTTTTCCCTTTTTTTTCTTTTTTTTCCCCCTGACATGCACAATGCATTCCCCCTGCAGAAAACCAGCAACACATCTGGAGAGTGTTTCGCTGGGGCTGCTCAAGGAATTATCAGCACAGTGTCCTCAGCTTCGTATTATTATGTGCCACACATTAAAAAATGGCTGAGGGGGGGAAGCCACAAGAACTATTAAGAAAAAAAAAAGCAGCAAATTACAAAAAAATATAAAAAAATCCAGCCCTAAAGAAGAATTTCCATTCGGTCAGCATGTGAAACAGCTTTGAGATTAAATACATGGGGAGGACACGAGCAGCTCGTGGGGACCCACAGGGGTGGGGGATGCTGGGGAATGAAGGGGACCAACGTCTCAGGGCTGGGCTGAGGATGCTGGGGAGAAGCAGAGGGTGGGTTGGAAGGGTTTGGATGGGTTTTTTTTTTCCACCTGGCTGGTGAAAGGAGCCTGTGTGGCTGCTGTGAATGCGTCCGTCTGTCTGTCTCTCCTGCAGTAAGTCCCTCAGCTCCAGCCCCCTGCGACAGAGACGCCGAGGCTGGCAAGACACCGAGAGCTTACAGGTCTTCTGAGAACAGATCTTTGGAAGATCTCGGTGATTTCAGAGGCCGTTAAACCTCTACGATTTCTGGGAAATGTGTCCAAGGGCCTTTGACAGTCCCCAGGTCTAGGAAGGGGGTTTATTGAGCTCCACTCTTGCCGTGGAAGGGACCACAGGGCTCATTTTGAAGGCTCAGGTGAACTTCACTGGGTGATGCTGGGCTTGGCCATCCCACTGGTGGCCACTCCCAAGCATAAAGGGAAAAAAATAGTTCTTGAGGAGACCAAGCAAGCACTAAACTCAAAATACAGGGTTGGTAAATAAGACGTGACAAAAAATCTGTTGCTTCCTGCCCTTCCTTTCCATGCATCCCTTGATGAGCTGCATTTGGCAGGTTAAAAAGCACCTGAAATCCTTTATTGGCTTGTTCTAAGGGGATATAAACCATTCCTGGGAACCAATAGAAAGCAGGTTACTAAAAGCCATGGTGACAGCTGCATACCAAAAGCAGACTAATAGCAGAGAGACAAAGGAATGGTAGAATAATCTGTAGTGAAATAAAGATTTTAATAGCAAAACCAAGTCTTCAGAGAGTGAATATGATCCAAAGCAAACCATACCTTTATATATGGGGATCTGGGAGAGAGAAGAAAAAAAAATCATCTCATTTTTTCCCCCCCTAAAACAAATTACTCCTCGTGGAGCAGTTTCATATCTGCTGCTAAATTATTAAACTCCTTCTCTGGGGGAAAGAGATAAAATAAACATCCACCATTTCATTTTTATTTTTTTTATAGACCTGAAAGAGGCTTGGGTGAGTGGAAAAGCAGGCTGGCCATGAATAACCAGGCAATTGAAATAAAATCATCAGATGTTTGGTGATGCTGAGAAGATGTGGAGCCTTTAAATAAATCAGCAGCTTAAAAGGGCTTAAATCAACAAGAGAAAAAAAACCCCAAACCCCATCATCCTATATGCAGGGGGCTCTTGGTGCCAAGTTTTTCCCCAGTCAGTGTCTGGAGGAAGTGGGTTGCAATGTATTTGATGTAGGAGGTGAGGAATTTGTGTCTGAACGAGGCTAGAAGGGACAAAAAAGGAGGAAATAAGGAGTAACTGATACAGGATGAGGTCATGCAGCACAGGGTATGGATCAGAGCATCTTTGCTTGCACATGTGAGCAGGAACTGCCCAGAGAGGGTGTCCAGCATCACCCAGACCACCTCTGATGGAGACCCCTCCATCCAAAGCCAGGTCTCCTGGTGCCTGGCAGCCAACCCAAGGGCTGGAGGAAAAGCCTGAGGGCATGCAAAGTATGAGAGATATCCCACAGAGTAATCCCAGGCTCCACAGGCCTTTCCCAATCTAACTTGGCTCTTCTCAGTGTTGCTTCCATGCCTGGGGTTTGCCAACTAGTCTTGAAGGTCAGGAGGAAGATCCAGAAGCGCTGCAGCGTGTGGGATGAGCAATCCACACAGATGAACTTGCTGCTCCTGGCCAGATGGGAACTGGGGGAGAAGAGGGAGGCAACAGATGCTTCTGGGCTGGTTTGTCCCCCTCTTATCCAGAGCAGCCACCTCCTTCCACATCTTCAGCTGCAGGAGCCAGCCATGCAGGACAGAGAGGGGTAGCAGCTGGTTTCCCACCTCTTTTTGTATCCTAACTCACCACAGACCTCACCTGGAGCTGGCTCTGGGTCTCCCCACACCGTACCAAAGCAGACACAGAAGTTGGAGGTGTCAGGTCACAGCAGAGAGCTGGGATTAGCTCTTGCTGTAGCTGGGAAGATGTCTGCACCTGGCCCTGCAGAGCATCACTGTGCACCAGGGGCCAGACAGAAAGGGAAGAGTCTTGCCCTTAATCCATCACTTCTCTGCTGCGTGCAGGTGCTGCAGCACCAAAGAGACCTCCCAAGCTCACCCTTGTCTTGGTTGTGGTTTGGATTTGGGGGTATTGGGCACACTGTGTTTTTCCCAATGACTTCAGAGTGTGTGAGTGTGCAGAGCAGCCCAAAATTGTTGCTGTTGTGGTCAGAATGTCTCAAAAAAATAAAGATCTTGGCAATTTTTCTTTATCAGAAGTATCCTGAAGCACTGAGACTCCCTGGGGAAGGCACCTGATTTCACCATCACAAGAGTTTCCTTCCTGATGGCTTCATCAGGTTTGTGTCTATGAACACTTGGCTTTCTGGATGCTTATCTGAAGGAGTAAAAAAATCCCACATTGTTTGAAATTCACCTTACAAATAGAAGTGACAAAGGTTTTGAGGCTTCGTTTCCATCAGCAACATGGTTTCCATGGGAAATTGTTAGTGTGGGCTTGATAGAACATGCCCTCAAGATGATGTAGTTCATGAAACGTGGTTACTTCAAGTAGTGAATTCAAACAGTCTCTAGAGAAAAAAATCTCCTCTCCTTTGCTGGTCCAGCCACAGCTTCTTAGCTTCTCCTAAGAGCCCCTTCAAGCACCCCACGCTTAAGGGTTTTTATGGTTTCCATCTTTTCCTATTGGGTTGTGCATGGTTAGCACCAGCACCCTGGAAATCCTGAACAAGGTTGCCACCAAATCTGCTTTGCCATTTATTTCCCTCAATTGAAGCTGGAAATCCTCATTTCATGGCTCTGCAAACGGTAGGACACAGAAAATGGAAATATGAGGAGAAACACAGGGATGAATATTTGAGTTTGAGGAATATCTCTCGGCTCCACAAGTGTTGCACTAAAAAAAAAGTCAAGGGAACTTGATGGAAAAGGGAATTTTGTGCAGGTCTTAGGCTGAGTTTAACAGATTGTGTGAGAGGAACGTGGTCCTGGGATAAAGCAGCATTTTCCTGATCTGGAATCAATACTGTCAGGAAGTAGAAACATTTGCCACGGAGTGAGAAACACCACATGGTTAGTTCATTATATTTACCTAATAAAGCACCTCTCTTTCATGTAGCATTGGGAAAAAAAGGTCTCATGTGGCATTTAATAAAAGAAGGATGCTCGAAAATGCCTTGGCAGCTGAAGAGGAGTAGATGAGCAATATTTCCTCCCATTTTCTCTGTGTCTGTATTTCAGCATGTAGGAAATGACCCTTCTCTGGTGGAGACCCTCATTTAAGCTCAGGCTTGCTGGGGCTCTGAGCAGCCTGCCCTAGGTGGGGAGATGTCCCTGCTTGTGTAGGGAGGTTGGACCAGATGATCCCTTCCAGCCTCAAACATTCTATGATGCCTTTATCAGAAAGACAAACAAATATCCTTGATTTTTTCCCTAATGATGCTTTGCTGGGGAGAGATACTCAGATTCCAAAGGAGTGTGTGGGAAGTGATGCAGCTCGATCTGCCTTTGCCATCATGGGTGCAAAGTTCTCCGGACCCCCTCAGAGAGCTGCAGAGGTGGGTATGGAGAGTTGTGAACCCTCTGGTGCTCTCCCCCTGCCACGTGCCCCCCCCACGGGTGAGAAATACTTGGCAAGCCAGGCTGGCTTCTGAGCTGTGATTGCCACGTGTGTGGGATGTCACAGGAGGAGCGTGGGCAGGGAAGCGATGGGAAGAGCAGTTCCACCTCCACGAGGCATTTCACGAGGCGAAGGAGCCTTGTGTAACCAGGGTGGCACCCACGGGTGCCTGCACTGAGGGCAGAGCTGGGGTTGCAATGTTGGGGGGAGCTGGGGATGCAGGATGCACCCCCCCTTCCACACAGAGCATCATAGAATGGTTTGGGACACCTCCCACTAGAGCAGGTTGCTCCAAGCCCCGTCCAACCTGTCCTTGAACCCCTCCAGAGATGGAGCATCCACAGCCCCCCCCGAGCAACCTCTTCCAGTGTCTCACCCCCCTCAGAGTGAAGAATTTCCTTCTAATTTCCAATCTAAATCTACCCTCAAGCACTGGACCTGGAGGACCTTCTTCCTCTGGCTCTCACTTCCATTTCTCCCACTCCTTCAGCATCTGATGCGATGTGAAGGTTGGACTTGATGCTGCTAAAGGTCTTTTCCAACCTAATTTTATAATTCTATCATAACCAGAGCAGCTCATACCTCCTTGGGGTCCCACCAGGTAGGTCAGGCTCCTACACAACCACCTCTGGGGATGCACCACCCTGGAAAGGGACAGGAGGAGAAGCAAAACCCATGTCAAGAGGACACTTGTGCATATTTTTCACGCTTTCTAACCTCAGCCCATTACTAGAAAACCCCGTCAGGGTGTGCTGGGGAGGGCAAGACAACTGCTGAAGAGGGGGAAAAAAAAAAACAACCAACTTTCATTTTCTGGGTGAGCCTGCAGCTGTCAGCTGAACTTCTGCATGTCCTCTCCATAACAACAGCTGGAGGGGCCAAAAATGGCATGTGGACAACGGGCTGCTGGTAATGAGCTGAGCAAGTCCTGGCCAGGATCGGTTACGGGCAGCACCTCACAGATGCCACTTCCATGACAAAAAAAAAAATATATATAAAATGGGGAGAAAAAACCCCCTCAACCAACCCCACAGATGGAAAAATTATTTGCCTGACATTAGAAATTCTTTTTGTTACATGAACCCTGCCATGTGTTACGCTATAAAAGGCAGGCGGGTGAGACGTGGAGGGGGGAAAGAAAAGGGAGACTTGGAGGAAGAAAAAAATATTCTCCGTGGACTTGCTTTTCACCTGTTGTCTGAGGATGGGGTGTCTGGGGAAGGAGGTGGGATGTCTGAGCTGGTGGTGGCGAGATGGGGCCATCAGCTCAACTCTTTTCCCCCAGAAATATTTCCAAGACAGATGGAGGTTTGCAAGCAAGCAGCTTTTTGTTTGATGGCTCATACAGTAATGAAATTGTGTGTTCTTGTCTAGAAAATCTACTTGGCATGAAAGAAAATTTGATAAGAGGCTCTGATCTGCATGTGCTGCTCGTGCTAACCCAAGGAAATCATCTGCTGGCTGGAGAATGGGATGGGAGGGAGATGATGGAGCTGGAAGAGATGTAAGAGAAATCCTGGCTTCTGCTGATGTGCTTGGAGGTTCTTGTGGGCCAGAACACCTCACAACCATCCTGTGGGCCAGCAGACCTCACAACCATCCTGTGGTCCTACAAGGATTGGGTGTTCCGAGGGTTGAAGGCATGGTAGGAACCCCAACCACCACCACCACCCACAGAGCCACAGGGGTGGGCAACATCCCGCAGCCCATGGCAAGGACTAGGTGAAGAAAACATCATTAAAACATCCCCTCCACCCAAGGATTCCTTGGCCCCTCTCCCAGTTGGGAAGATATCAATATGATGTGTCAACATTGTGTAGGAAACGTTCACAGCAAAGAGTTCTCAGCAGATGCTCCCCAGGTCCAAAGTGCTTGCAAACCCTGATTAGTTACAGCACTGCAGCTTATTAATCACTGTCGTTCCTCATTGCTATAGCTCATGTCAACATTTCAGTGCTTTGTCTGCTGCTTATTTCCAGCATAATCCACTTAATCAAAGCTGCTCCCTTCCAGCACATGGCTCATCCCTGGAGCCTTTGATGGTGGCTTCTCTGGCATGTTCATGGTTGGTCTCTGCAGCCAGAGCCTTTCACAACCTTGGTTGTTTCAGAAGGAGCCAAGAAGAAGCATGGGACAAGCTGCCACTGTGCCTGCACTGGCCAAGAGAGGATGGGTGGTGGCCAAGAGGGGATGGGGAGAGGGTGAAGTGGTCTTCTAGGAGAGATGGAGCCAAACCCTTCCTAGGCAGGAGGCAACGGGCACAGCTTGAAGCTAGATATGAAGTGGGTGCAAGAGAAAAATGATCCCAGTGAGAGGGGTCAAGTCCTGGCAGAGGAAAGAGCTGGAGCCTCCATCCTTGGAGCTATTTGATGTTCATCATTGCACCCAGGGCAATATCATCTCATCCTGAGGTTACACTTGTTTGGAGCAAGGGGCTGGATTAGGGACCTGTGGGGTCTGTTCAAACCTGTATTATTATGTGGCATTAATCTTTTCTTCCACATTCCCCAAATCTTCTGAAAGCCAATAAATGTGTATGGGAGCTGATCAGCCAGCAGGACCCAGATGACAGCCCTAACAGGGTAGACTTTTCTCATCCCTTTGTCCTCTTCTACATCATTAGCACATCCCCAGGAGCCTGACATTCATTTCCATCCAATTTTGGAGCCTGTGGATTTCAGGTTTTGCATTACAGACCCCAGCTCAGCCCTGGGTCCTCTTCTTGGGGTCTGACTCTACCCCATCCATCCACCTCCCCCCAGCTGCACTCCCCCATTCCAGCAAGAAGCTTCCCAGCCCCCTCACTCCCAGGAGCATCCCATCATCTGCCAGACACGGGTGGATCTCCATCAGCAGGGGAGCAAGAAGGCAGCAAATGCCAAGGACGAGGTGCCGAGGTAACTTCTGCTGCGAACTTCACCCTCCCCATTAGAGCAGGCTGGAAAACATTTGCTGGTGGGAGAATGTGCCTGGTGACAGGTCCTAAAATAATTGTGGAGGTGACATGAGTGAGCGACACGGATAATGAACACGAGTTGGTGGAGCTGGCATAATTTTCTGCAGAGAGAGAGCTCTGTGGTCCCTGAGGATGCTTTTTACACCCCCGCCGGGCCTAATTTAAGCGAAAGTTTGGGAGTTCAACTTCACCCTGAGCCTTGCTCCAACTTTTTCCCATTCCTCTGATAAAAGATAAACATTAACTCTTGGCTGGTTTATGTTGAGATTTAGTGTCCGGCTCGTTTTGAGTCCTCTGGGAGAACATAATTCTGTGGTGACTCACTGGGAGCATCCCAAACAAACATGTCCAGCGCTGCTGGAGAGGAGACAGGTCGTGTCCTCACCCATCAGGGGCATCCTGGAGGTCAGCCCTTTTTTTGGTAGGAGGGCAGGGACCACGTTCAACAAGGTGGAAGGGACAAAAGTCACTCCTGAAGGGGCGTTTTGCTTGGAACTTGCCATACAAATGTTGGGGGGAGGATTTAGACTCCAACAAGTTACTCGTGGCCATGGGGTTGTATCTCTGTGAGAATTTGAAGACATGATGAAAACCTCCTTGTAGTCACCCACGGGTATTTTCCAGCTCTTAAATGCTTTGAGAGGAGCAAAATTCTGTGGTAAACCCTTTTTCTGAATAAGTGGAGAAGACCTTTGCTGTGCAACTGTTCAATGAGACCCAACATTGAGATGGAGCATCTAGTCTAGGACTCTCCCTGCTCTTTGAGTTGTGAGCAATTAAGGATTGAAGGGTGTAGGTCCAAACTCCAACCTGAACATGATGTTGCCACATTGGAGACATTTGGGGAGCTCGTGATTCAAATTGATTCTCATTACTCTCACCAAAGAGAGAAAAACTCAGATTTGAGTTTCTTGCCAAAGGAAATCCAGCAGTAGGTTGTTCCTCTTCTTGCTTCTAGGTCCTTCAGGTAGCTTCCAGTTGCAGTTGTGCCACCAGGAATAGAGTTCTCATGACAGAGAGCAGGAAAGAAGCTCATATTTGGCTAAAGAAATAAGCTGGACCAAGTCCAGCCATGTTCTATCACAGGATTTGGGGGAGAATATTTCTCCTGAGCTCTCCTCCATACGCAGACGAGGCAGGAGAGGTCTCCTGATGGCTTTGAGGACTGAGTCCTCAGCTCCTCTGCCAACCCCTCAACATCAAATGGGCCCAATGGCAGTTGTCCCCTCTTCATATCCAAAGCATTTCCATCACATTCACCAAATCACAGCCAAACCCCAATTTCTACTGTACTTCTGCATATTACGAGCCCTCTCCGTGCATTTCCAGCACTATTTTGGGAGATAATTTACAGTTTTTCTCCAAACTAATTAAGTCACTAACTAATTTTCTGACCCTTTGCTTTTCATCTCATTTTAGGGCGAGGATCACAAGCCACCCTCCACTTTTCTTTCATGTTATGTTACTTCTAACAGCATCATAATTAGAGAGCTCCAGCTCTAACGCCTCCAGATTATTGCAAATGAATGATGCCTCCATAATGAATAACCCAATAATCACGTTATCAACCCTGATTATTTCTAGACAAACTGCAAGGAAACCATCGTGTGCTTCATCTATGGAGCTCTCACCCTGAAGTATGAATGGTCTGGGATGAATTTCTTTATCTTTTACACATGCACCTCCCAATTATGAACACCCAATTTAGAGATAGTCTTATCAGAAAAAGTTTTTCCAATTGTTTTCTTCATTTTTCACCTGGCGTAAATGTCAGTGTTTAGTAAAATCCACAGGATCAATTCTTTTCGCTCTTCTTTGCTTGTAATAAATGCAATTAATATGATTTTTTCCTTGTTGGAGGTAAGGAAAATCATTCCCATGGTGCTGGCACAGAAATCCTCTCCAAGCAAACCATTGCAAAAGGTTTTTCAGCACTTGTTGGAGATCTAGACAATATTATAGATCTTTGTTCCCCTCTAGTGGTGTATCCACAAAAAACCACCTCAGAGCCCAAACTGCTGCTTCCTTAGGTCAGATCTTTTTTCCCACATGGGCCAGGCTCATGTTTTGTTTCTTCAGGCTCTGAGTTCACATGTCAGGGTGATAAATCCTCAGTAATGTGGGTGTAGGAGGCATTTCCAGCTCATCCAGGATGATCCTGCAGGATGAGCATGGGTGTCACGACACGTTGTCTTGGAAGAGATTTGCTTGTTACTCATGGAATCAGAAGTCATTTGGAGTCAGTGAAGAAGAGTTACTCATGGGGAAGAGGAGGAGACTACCAGAATCACCATCATCACCTGAAGTGAAAGTGGGAGAGTAACTGGGTAAGACATGGTCAGATCGTCCCATCCCTTGGGTGGGAAAATGGGTTTGAGGGGCTCCTGGAGAGCAATTTGCTGGAAGGAACATTGATCAACCCCGAGTTTTTATCCTGTCATGGCAGGGGGTTGGAATTAGATGATCTTTAAAGTCCCTTCCAACCCAAACCATTTTTATCTTCAGGAAAATTTTGTTGAACATTCAAACCACCAAAGCTTGAACCCTCCCTGTGAATCCTCCAGCTGATTATGAAAATAGAGCTGAAGGGAAGAATCAAAACCCAACCAAATCCCTTCTCTTGGCTCCATGGTCTGCACCTCCTGGGTGCTTCACTATAAAAATTACTAAGTGATGGAGTTTACAGGAGTTATTTCACTTGCTGAATTACAACAGTGGCCTCTAGTGGTGTCATCTCAGAGTGGTCCTTCCCACAGGCCTTGAGGCAGGGAAATAGCAATAATATGTAAAGCACAAGATTACTAGTGAGTAATAAAGGGTAATTAGAGTGCAATTAAAGAACTTGAAGAACTCTTCCCACATACCCCTATAGCCAACAGCTTGGCTGCTCCTTCCCTGAGCTTTCTGAGTTAACTTTACACTAAAAATCAGGATTAAACTGATGATAAATAATGATGCCAAAGAAGACAGTGACAAAAGCTGCTCTGGAGATTTGGGCAAAGCAGTAAATCAAATATTCCCTTCCAAAAATGAAAGAGAAGGGCTGGGTGAGGCTGAGAGCTCAGCAGAAATAGATGTCTCACCAAAAAACCCACTTATTTCAAGTGCAATCCTTCATTCAAAGGGAAAAAAAGAAGTGGAAAGAGAAGCATCAGAGCAATCTTACCCCAGGATTTATGGGAATGTTTTGATCTGGCTTTGGGGGGGGTGAAAATTAGCACTTTGTGCTGATGAATCCACATGAAGCATGACCAGCAAAACCATCCCAGCCTTCTGTGGTGGCATCCCATGGATGATGGTGATGACCCTACGTTAACTGGTGGGGTGTGGGAGGAATAAGGGGCTCTCATGCCTGGCTAGGGGAGGAATTTCACCTCAGAAGACTCATTTTAGGAGGTGTGGGGCTTGGGAAGAAGCGGTGATGGCTGCAGGAGGAAGGTCACCTTGGCTCCCCATGGACGGCGATGAACAGAAGCGTGGGAGGAAGGCTCCAAAGCTCTGCCTGCCCTCCACCCACTGACTCGTAGCAGGGAAAGCTGTGCCCAGCCTGTGCTTCACCACGCATGACCCACCTCCCTCCTCCTCAGGTGCTCAACGATCTTCCCCTGACCTTCCAGCACACAAGCTGTTGCCACTGAAGAGGAGCTCGAGCTTGTTCCACACGGTCCCTTCTGCACCGAGCGTTGCAGTTGGTGTAGGAAACGTGCCCAGAAAAACCTTCAGGAGCTCTGGCTGAATCTGTTGTGTCTTCTCAGGGGCTGAAAAATATCAAAAAATATCATAGAAGGCCTAAAAATCTTGGTTTGGCCAATTAGAGTGACTCTTGTTTTGTCAATTAAAGCGGATTTGTGCTACTATGACCCGTCCCCTTTCACACCCTCCTTTCTGGAGGTGCTGAGGTCACATAAAATTCAATGTATGGCCAAAGATGCAAGAAGCTGAGTGCAGCTCACTGGGGAATAAACCCCATGGTGATGCACTGGGAGCTGTGGCATTCGGTCCTGCCCTCCCCTGTGCCTGTCTGGAGGCACATTAAAGGAGGGGACACGATGCAAACTGTGAAACCTGTGGTTATTAGCCCAGGGCACATCCTGTTCTGCTGCCTGGCACCGGGTTCCTAATTAAATAATTGCAAGCGTCGCTTCCCCAGCTGAAATTGTGGCCTCTTAATAAATGCAGCTCACAGGAATTAATTCTGAGTCAAGGCTCTTGCAAAGATAAATATAGAGGCAGCCTTCATTATGGGGATTTTGCTGGCTGGGGGGGGGGAGAGGGAGAGCTGGGATTGGTGTATTTTAAGCATGTTGTGGGGTTTTTTCTACCTGTGTGGAGGTGGTGAGAACATGGGAAGGACCAGCCAGGTTCCTGGGGTGTTATGGGGGCATGGGGAGACCATTCCTGCACTGTTCACATCTTCAGGGATGTGGTTTGATTCAAACCACAAGAAGAGGACAGACCCCTGAGGACCCTTCAGGCTTTTCCAGACCCTTTTCCTGAAATGAAGGAGTCGCCAAGGATTTCACTTTTTTCTCTCTGTCCTTGGCTGGACCCATTTCCCATCATGTCCTTGCAATTTTAGGCAGATTCCTGAACCTCAGAAGCTTTCCTGGTCGGTGCAAATCAACCTGAAGCACAACTGACCACGCTCAAGACCCAGGATAAGGCTCGGATCAGATGATAACTGATGTGGACTGAATAAAACATGACAGGCACCAAGAGCAAACCCTGTGCCACCATCTGTCTGCTGTAGCCACCTGCTAGCTGTTGATACAGACTTATAGACCATAACCTCTTTGGGAGAAGACCTTGTCTTGGTTATACCTGGGCTTTGTGTGGAGCAGCTTGGACTCTACCTGCTATAAAATAAAGAGAAAGGAGAGAGGGAGGTTTTAGAGCTCTGGATGGAGCTGGAAGGCAGAACATGAAAGTTCAGCTCCCTCTTGGACGTCAAGCAAAGAATATTCTCTGCCTTCAAAATAATGGTGATTCTATTCCTGGAACTCACAGGATAAAGGATAAAGTCATTAATATGCATGATACATGCCAGAGATAATGCAGATACTTGGAGGACAAGGATGCAAATATCAGAGAGGCTGAGCAAAGTCTCCTCAACCTCATCTGCACCTACAAAGCTGCTCCTGCTGAGCTTGGTAGGGTGGAGGTTTGGACCTGTTTGCTTCTAAGGAAGGATGAAGCTTGAACATCTTGGTAAAGTTGTCCCTGGAGATGTGTACTGGAGAAGTACAAGCATGACAAACCTGGCTGGTTGCTTTTCCTCCTACCAAGCTGTCTCCCTGCTCCTCATCTGAAGCAGCATCATGGAGCAAAGCAAAATCAGCTGCCAAAATCAGAGATAAAGTGGTTTTATCAAAGTGATAAAGGAGAAGCAGGACGTGGATCTACAAAGCTTCTTGCTGAACCTCTGGTTTGCAGAGCTCAAGGAAGGTCTATTCAGAAGGGTTTGTAATGATAGGACAAGAAATGATGGTTTTAAGCTGAGAAAGGAGAGATTTAGGCTGGAGATTAGAAAAAAGTCCTTTAACCTGAGGGTGATAGATCAGTGGAAGGGGCTGCCCTGAGAGGGGGTGGAGGCCCCATCCCTGGAGTCCTTCAAGGTCAGGCTTGCTGGGGCTCTGAGCAGCCTGCCCTAGGTAGAGATGTCCCTGCTGGTGTAGGGAGGTTGGACCAGATGAGCTCTGGAGGTCCCTTCCAGCCTCAAACATTCTATGATTCTAAGGAAGGCTCAAAATCCCTGGGGAAGGTGGTGCAGGTTCTGCATCAGAGGTACCTTCCCAAGAGGATGGAGATGGGTCAGAGGCTGCAGCCATGATCCCTGTGGACCCCACAATAATGAGGCCAGGAATGCAGCCACCACACCAGGTCACTCACCCAGGACGTGTGGCTTCCTCAGAAGCAAAAGCACAAACACCCAAGGTAGAGCTGAGGTCTGAGGGCTTTTGATCTCTTCCAGTTTGGCTCCTGTGCCAGGTCTCAGATGCTGCTGCCTCTCCTTCACCTGACCAAAAAAACCCCAGCTTCTCTCACTTGAGTAAAGTTCTCTCACTACGTGCCTAGAACAAAAAGAGGGAGTTAAAGAAGGTGGAACCTGAGCAAAATAAACCCAAACCCTTCCTTTGGATGGTGCCACCAGGTCGTAGCAATCCTGCATTATCAGGTTGCAGTGAACATCTGCTGAGAGGCAGCAGGACAGAGATACTCCACATGTGGAAAAAAGCAGAGAATTAAATAAACAGAGAGAGAGTTAAATAAATGAAACCTAATCTAGGATGATGTTATCTAGCAGGGTATGAATAAAAATCCAGTGGCAAAAATCAGCCAAGGTGGTAAACACCTTGTTCCCTGATATCTGTTTTCTCTAGGAGAGCTGGTAGTTTTTGCTGAAGGGGAAAAAAAAATAAAAGTAACACTGTTAAATGAAGGTACAAAGGCTGTTGTTTGCACTGGAGCCTAAGGGATTCGGATGGCTTGATCCCTTAATTCCTGTGGAAATCCCAGCTAATGTAGCCAGCTTACCAGGCTCTCTTATCTTGGGGATGGATTTTCCGAGACATCCAAAGCATTTTCTGAAACAAACAGGCTCTGGAGGAGGACTCCAGTGAGGGGTGGCTCCTAAACCCTCTGGTGGAGCTGTGGTGGGACTTCCCTTGGCTTTGGCTCCTCTGTTGGGTGAGTAGCAGCCTGGATGCTGCAGCTCAGTGCCAGCCATGCTCTGTGTGCTCTGCAAGCTCCACGTGCTCTTCATTTTAAGCTAGGAAAAGAGAGATTTAGGCTGGATATTAGAGAAAAGTTCTTTAACCTGAGAGTGATAGATCAGTGGAATGGGCTGCCCAGAGAGGTGCTGGAAGCTCCATCCCTGGAGTCCTTCAAGGTCAGGCTTGATGGAGCTCTGAGCAGCCTGATCTAGGTAGAGATGTCCCTGCTGGTGTAGGGAGGTTGGATAAGGTGACCTCTAGAGGTCCCTTCCACTCTCAAACATTCTCTGATTCATGCTCATTCTATGTGCTCTGCATCCTTAGCATCTCCACCCAAGCCTCACCTGGGTCCAGGTCCTGCCTTTGGGTATCCCAAAAGCTTGAAGACACAGCTTCTCCAGGCTGGAACGATGAATTTAAATCACAAAATAAAAGCTGACACCCCAAGACAGAAGGAAACGAGCAGCAAAACCTGGCAGAGCAAACCAGTCACTCAGGGAATGGTTTTGAGTCCTTTTTCCCTGGAATAAAGACCCATTTTAACAAGGGATTGTGTTTTACTGCCACACCAACCAGACCATATAGAGAAAGGTCCATAAATGCTTTGCCAAAGGAGTTATTAAAGATATATGTGCTATGACCAAGGCTCAACAAATTATTTTTAAATACCTCTGAATGCAAGCAAGCCCTGAAATCAATAGATCTTCTCTTTGTGCTTAAACTAGTCTAATTCTCCTCCAGATTTACTTTTAATTTCAGACTGTGTTTAGCTGTATTTGACCACAAAGGACACATTCCTTTTCCTGATAATTCAGATTTCTTGCAGCCCATTCACAGAGAGGGTTTCTTGCTTTCTCTTTGGCACACACAGAGTTTTGCAGAGACACAGCCACTAATTATGTTGGTTTTTCTTCCTCAGCTCTTAGAACTGACACTCTGTTTACAGAATTGTTCCTTGGACTTCACTGGCATCTGAGTTCATTCAGAAATCACTGTGATATTTTTTTTCTGGGTTATTTCTTTCCTATGAACCAATTTCCTATTGAAACTCTTCCCTGGACTGGTTGCTCATGGCACCCTCTGAGCCCCAGTTGGTTAATCACTGATTTAAATGAAGGGTCAATTTGTAGGAGCTGGAATTATTGGAACTCTCAGTGATGCCATCATGATGCCAGCTCGATCAGGCCCTTAAATAGCCAAGAGAAATGCTGTGCAAGCAGAATTCCATCAAATTCCTCTGGCCAAGAGGCTTTAATCCTGATTCCCAGCACATGGGTGAGCCAGACCAGCAGGATGGGGTGGACACGTCCTGGTGCTGGACTCTCCAGGTGCCACCAGATGCTACTTTGGTGAGTTAATCTCCATTAACAAGAGAAAGAATTACAAATCCACCCCTTAATTCATGGCTTTTTATTAATCTGACCCTTACTTCCTCCTAATTAATTCATTGATGGCTTTTTATTCATGCCCCTCCTGCAGGAATATTATTATAATGGGGGAGTCATTAGCCAGGCAATGGGGCTACCATGGAAGAGTCCAACACCACTTATTATATCTCTTGACACAAGCACTAGAACAACCCTTTAGAATAGAATAGAATGAATAGAATTCTCCCTTTAGGAGATGAGCAGGTCTCTGCTGCCTTCAATGAGGGATGGAGATACCTGAAAGGGGCCTATAAGAAGGCAGGAGAAGATCTGTTCACAAGAGTTTGTAGCAATAGGATGAGGGGTGATGGTTTTAAGCTAGGAAAGGGTAGATTTAGGTTGGATACTAGGAAAAAAAGGTCTTTAATATGAGGGTAGTTGATCACTGGAAGAGGTTGTCGAGTGAGGTGGTGGAGGCCCCATCCCTGGAGATATTCAAGGTCAGGCTTGATGGGGCTCTGAGCAACCTGAGCTAGGTAGAGATGTCCCTGCTGATTGTAGGGGGGTTGGACTAGATGACCTTTGGAGGTCCCTTCCAACCCAAACCATTCTACAATTCTATGATTTTCTGGTTCTCTGATTCTCCACCTTCACTGGTGGGTGTTACCCTCCAGGAGCTGATTTTTAATAAACCTCCGTGGTGCCTCCTGGAATGTCACTTGACAGCTGAGGCAGAAGATGCTAATCCCAGGATTCACACCTCAATGGGAGGTGCCTGATATCACAGGGCTTGGATTTACAGGCTGGATGTTGGCTGAGTTTCTCCTCTGCCTCCTCCTGCCCATCACCCACCCCGGCTGCTCAAATCCCTTTGTGCTCAGATTCTGATCCAGACAAGGTGACCCCAATGAATCACTGCGTGCCTTTAACCAGGACCATATTCTGGGTGTCAGTTTAATTGCACTTTAATTACTCTCCTTTAAAGAGCTGCGTAATTAGCCCGCTCTGAACATTGTGGTAAAGGGGGAAGCTGCAAAGAATTGAAAATTCTGCTTCTTGATCAAGAAAAGGGGTAAATAGTGATGCTCTGAGACAGTTGAGAGCTCTTTAACCTGCTTCAGATCAGAGCCAGAGCTTTAAGGTAGCCCCATAGTTTTATAGCCTATAGGGAGGAAATTAAATCTGGTATAAATGGAGATCAAACTTTTCATGATGATAATTAGATTGCGAAATACTCTGCACTACCAATGTACAGAGGAGCTCCTCAGGCTATCGACACAAAGCCAGGGTATTTTTTAAGGATGTTAGAAAGATGCTTCCTAAGCCCCTCTTTGCCTTCCCAAAGGGTCTACTTAGCAATGAGGTGACCAAAAATCTCTTTAGGTGGACAGAGTGATGTGTGTGTCCTGCATGGGGGTAGGAAAGTGCCTGCTGGGTTCAGTGGCTCTGATTCCAACAACTCTTGGCCCCCTTGTTTGATCTACATCACCCCCAGAAGAAAGAGAGAGGACCCCCATCAACTCAAGAAACATGCAGAAAACAGATGTCAGAAAGGATGGAAGAAAGGTTGGAATGCTTGATTTTTGTTAGACACCAGAAAACACACAGGGGGGGGAAAGACATTAGGTCTGCCCTAGGTAGAGCTGTCCCTACTTGTATAGGGAGGTTGGACCAGATGACCTCTAAAGGTCCCTTCCAGCCTCAAACATTCTCTGATTCTAGATGAGCTTAAGTTTTCCTGCTCCTCCCAGGCCAATTTGTCTAAATAAATTTACATATATGCACATGCAATGATATATAATGCTATGTGTGCTTGCACACAAGCATATATCCCCATATATTTTATATATATGAGTTCTGCAAGGCTACAAGCACCCAGTGGAACAAACAGAGATAGCTACAAACCCAGCAGATAGGGGAAGGTGACATAAAACCACCAGTGCTTCCAAATTGAGGTCTCCAAGTCTGCTTGAGGAGAACAAGTGAGCTGAGCCTACATCTGGTATTTAGTTCAGGCACTGGGCTGCTGTCTAAGGGAACCACGCTGGCAACCTGCATCTCAGCCTGCCAAGAGCCTCCTGGAAAAACACAATTCACTGCTGAAGAGCAAAGGGGGGGAGGAAAAAAAAAAAATCTAGAAAATAAAGACATAATAGCACAAAAATACTGAGTCCTCCTGCATCCACTTATTTTACTATTTCTCTCTGGGATTGAGGGTTGAGACACTCACACCCCCCAGGCTGAGATGTGGATCTCTCCATTCACCTCTGTTTCATCCTGGCCGAGGAGCTTTTGATATCTAATAGAATACTATTAATTATAGTGTTATATGGTGGTATATATAATTATATATATGTATTATTATATTATATATAATATAATATATTTTCTATACAATATATATNCTATATATTGCATATGTATCAAAATATTCTATATATGTGTAATATAATTATATATATAATTTTACTAATAATCTCTCCTCTTGCTCCCTCCAACTGGTGGTTAAGACCAGCTTAAAGAAACGTGTAAACCTATTACATGTAATCCTCCTGGAGAGTATTCCTGGAGTAAAAACCCGAGCGTGGGGACCTCATGAGCTCACTCTAAATAGCTGGTTTCCTTCAGTCTGAAGAATGACTCAATCCCCTGATTCAGGCTTAATATATTGCAGATCTGGCTCACCCTGGCTAGACTTCATGTTCTTTGCACTCTTGGGGCCCTCACATTTTCTCTTCTGTCAGGGAGAATTTATTTTTCCATGAGCTCAAACCGCTCCAGTGACATTTACTTTGTGAGGCTGGAAACCCCTCCAAGGAAGGAGGGAGGGGGGAGTTTTAAAGCTCTTTTTTAGGTCCTTAATTAACGAGGCTTCCTGCATTTGGGCAACAATTCCCAGGTTTACACCTGTTAAGGTTTTAAAGGAATGTTCTGAATATCAGCTGCTAATTTTCCTATCAAACATCAGACTAGACAACGACCTATTCTGATTTTCCTATCAAACATCAGACTAGACAACGACCTATTCTGATTTTCCTATCAAACATCAGACCAGACAACGACCTATTCTGATTTTCCTATCAAACATCAGACCAGACAATGACCTATTCTGCTGAGATGAGCCTGAATTTGATTCCATGGGACCATGATTTTTTCAGCCATATCAAGAAAAAAGGTGTAAACCAGAATTATTTACTTTTATTTCTTTTTCCAACAGACCTTAACATGCTTTTTTAAAAAATTTTGAGTGGAATTGCATCATCACATCTTCTATTTTACCTTTCATTTAACTACCAACCCTTCCCATCTACCTGCAGCAATTTTAATTAAATTAGAAAACCATTAGAGGGTGACTTCAATGAATGAGGGCTGAAAACAGGAGAGGAAAGCAAAAATCATCATTTTTGTGAAGATCTATTTCAGACTATCCATGCACAACAGCAGAACATATGGACTGGCTGGATCCCAAAATAAATTCCACCAAACCCTGAGATGTTGTCAGCTTTGCTATTTTCATGGTGCTTCAAACAAAAGTGATGTGGAAAGCTCCATTTATTTAGTTTAATTCCTTCATACAAATAGCAGAAGAAAATTCAGTCGGAGCTTTACATGAAAGCATCAATCTGGGGAATGAAATATTGAATTATGAAGCAACAAGAGGCATTAGAGCAGATATTGGGGATGAATTTCCTCTAAGTCACAGTGACTTTTGTTCTGTTTGAAATTCACCTTGTGTAGACAATTAATCAGACATAAACCACAGTAAATCTCAAGCTATTTTTCTGCAGGACAATTTGGCAGCACGAAGATCATGAGTGGCTCCATTGGTAGCAAAGTCCTTCAGTGTGACACTAAATCTCACCCTATTATTCAGGTGAAACTCTATTGATTATGGTAAAGATGCTGTTAAACAGATCTTCATGTTTAGCACACAAGTGATGAGATGAGTTTGTCTTTTGGAGATGATGTCAACTGAATTCCCAACGTGATTTTTCACTTTGAAAATAACTTTGATTAATAGCAGCAAATTTCACACCAATTCATATTTAAGACCTTTATGCTATGCTTTGAAGAAGAGGGACCATGTGCATAATTATCTCTTATTTATCAGCCACAGAGAGGCATAAATTCACCTCCAACCAAGGGTGAGCTCCATTCTGGCTCCCAAGGTGTTGGTAAATTTAATATATTGTTATAAAATCCTTCTGACCTATCTGAATTTAGTCCCTTTGTGCCCTTTTCTTTTTTTTCCCAGAGGTTCTACTATTTTTCCTTACACCACCAATGAACACCAAGAAGTTTTGACAAGGATATAAAGCCCTAGGAGGAAAAAATGGGAGCTTAATATACATTGAAGCCCCTTATTTAGAACGTCTCTAAGTCTAGGACACCAAAATAAATATTTCCATGGGTTTTCCTGGCTCTCAGGAACTTGTGTTCAGGATTTGACTCTTAAATATAAGTGGATGGAGCATCCTGATTAAGTTCAGCTTGAATGGAAGATGTTAAATACACCTACAAAGATGTTGCTTCACAACAGGTTGATCTCCCTTGTGCCAGTCAACTGCTTATTTTGGATTATTCTTAATTTTATGCCCATTTTTTGGATTGGGAGTTGGTACCAGCAGCTCAGCACTGCCCATATTCATCTCTGCCATCATCAGAGACAAAAAGAAAAGAAGCATCAGCCAAAAGCCCTCTAATAATGCACCTCTTAAGTGACTCCAACCTTGGTGCTCCTCAGAGGAGTTCATTTAGAGCTGCCCCTTGGGCGTTGGAGGAATGGTGACAAACTCAAGCCAAAATCTGCTCCATCATTTGTTGTTCTTATCACCAGCCAGCAAACTCCAAACTGCCTTGGGCCAACAAACTCATTACAAATTCCAGGGAGGAACAACATTTATCACAGGGGGTTTTCAGAGAGTCTTGTTCTCTCTCTAAGATGCCCCAACTCTTGCTTTCAACAATCCAAGTGGCCATATTTGCTCAAAATAATATTATTTTTTCCATCTGAGGCTGAGAGATGGGGATTTAGCAAACTTCTTGAGCAAAACTTAATATTTAGCAATCCTTGGAATTTTTCTTACTTATGAGGCAACCACATAGACCTGGGTGCTCAGTGGGTCTGGGATCCTTTGCAAACCTCATTGTGATGTGCACCTGGAGAAGGCACAAGTGCTGCAGCCCCATGGAAAGCAGAGGAGCTGCCCATGGAGCCTTTCTCCTCCTCCTTCCAACCCCATCTCCTCCAACCTCTCAAGGAATTCCTTGGGTCTTGGAGCACCTCTAGAGTTAGTTGGGGAAAAATAGAGGAATTGACTTAGAAATATAATCAACTGGCAAGCGAGTAAGTAAAATTATTGATTTAAAAATCTTATTGTTAGGAGAGTCTGGAGTTTGGTGAGATTGATGAATATTCATCAGGAAAGTTGTCTCAGGGAAGGGAATAAATCCAGATGCTCACAAAGACAACATTAGAGCTTTAAATGACTCATCTGCTTCATGCGAGATTTCTTCATAAGGTCAAGATAGTCTTTAATATCTAAATTAAGTTAATATAATATCTTAAAGTTGTTACCCAGCAGACTGGTTGAAGAATTAACAAATTACACTGGAGATGGAAGAGTCACTAAATGATAAAAGCCTGTGAAGGGATGGATCTCCAGTAGGGTTTTTCTCTTTGCCTTTGGCAAGGAACAGCTTGTTATTTTCCTATTCAAATTTGGCAGGAGCTTCTCTTCTCTTCACTGAAAAACCACTCATCTTCTGAAGTTTATTTAACCCTAAAGCATCTATCCATAAAGCACTTAGGTCACCACGTTTCTAAAATCCAAAATAATGTTGTTAGAAGAGCCAAAATGTTATTTATTTTCTCCTCCAAACTCCACCACCTACACAGATAAAGGGAGTGACATTTAATTATGGGGTTGAATAAGACGTTAAAGCTCTGACCTTCCATGAACATTTGCTTTCGTGTCCCACAATGTAATAATATTTTTAGCTTGGAGCATAAACACACCAAACAACCTGGTAGGTGGAGAGTGATGTGACAAGAAATGCCACCAAAGCCTGGAGCCAGTTCTGACACCTCAATCATTTGCCTGGCTGGAACTAGATGGCAACAGAAGGAAGAACAGGTCCTGCATCCAAGGACTTAAGGGAGTGTAGATGAGATGTGGGGTAGACAGTAGATAGACCATTGCTCCACCTCCTTCCACGTTGGTCCAAAGGAAGAGGAATAGCTCAGATTGATTATTCTTGATGCAAGATTGAAGACGTGCTTCCCTATGGACATGTTTAGGTGATGGAGCTCCCTTTACACCAAAAATGATTTGCAGTGAGGTTTTCTGGCACCTGAACATCTCTGGGGATGGGTGAAGAGTGGCTCTATCTGCACAAGAAGTGATCTGGAGCATCAAGACAAGCTGAGATACAAGGTGTGACCCTTGCGGCCACCACAGACCAAAGGCTGGCTGGAGAAGAGGTCAACCCAGATCAGTGGAGGATCATCTAAACAAGAACACGACCCTCTCCCAATAGCCTTGTGGCCTTTAACTGGTGAGCTCACTGGTTTAAACTGGGAGGCCTCAGTCACCTGCACCAACCTGTTGCCCCTAATCCTCATCAGGAGCATCTTCATCTTTCAGCAGCTGCTGCAGGGGAAAGGTTTGCTTGGTAAGACCAGTTTGGGGGTTCCCTCACCATATCCAGGGGAAAACCCCTCTTTGAGGACTGCTAAAGAAACATCTGAAAGTGAAATGGTCTCATAGAATGATTTCCACAGAACATGGTTGCAAATTATCATGGAATCATGGAATGATTAAGGCTGGAAGGGACCTCTAGAGGTCACCTGGTCCAACCTCCCTACACAAGTAGGGACATCTCTACCTAGGGCAGGCTGCTCTACTCTTGCTGTACCTTCAGCAGTAGAAATGCTGCTTGTTGGGCACATCTCACATTTGCAGAGCCACTTGCAATGAATCCACTAAATGTTTCCTCCTTGCCTCTTATCAATGTCCCTCAGGCCCTCGTCTATGCAAGGAATAAAAGATGTATGGATATACCCAAGGGCAGAAGAACCCAAAGCACTTGGATTTGGAATTACAGGACTATCAGCCCACCCCAGCCTCTTCCAACTACCCCCCGTGAGCTCCTGGGTGACTTTTCTGCAAAATAAAGCAAGATTACATCTCAAATGTACTTGGGAAAAGCAGATCTACTGGAAGAAATACAAAACAGAGGCAAAAAAGTTTCTTTGGAGAGACTGAGTCCCCAGAGCAAAATAGAGAATAATGTTAATGCTTTGGAAATATTGATAAGGCTGGGGCCACTTCTGCCATGCTTGTAAGTAGTGGATTTCTGGGAGGGATTAATTCAGCTTTAGAGGAGAAAGTGAAATATAAG
>VYZX01004003.1:29712-41415 GCA_013401335.1 Brachypteracias leptosomus | reverse complement strand
CTCTTTTAAAACACTATTTGTTTCCATCTCATAGGCATTTTCCTGCAGCTTCTTTCTCTATATAAATATATTATACATATATATATTATACGTATATATTATATATATATAAATATTAAATATATATAGTATAAGGCTGGAATTCTCCAACCAAACCTACCACTCCACACTAAAAATAATGCCTCAATGTGTTTTTACTATAGAAAAAGCTCCTCGACCTACATTTGGTGGCTATGGGTGAGCTCAAGATAGAGAAATATAAAAATAGAACAAGTGTTGCATCATTTTTTTTCCTAAGTTCAAGCCTGGGGAATCTTGCTGAGCTTGGCTGCTGCATCCCAGAATTTCCCTCTCGTGCGAATGAGTTTTGGCTGAGTGTGAGAACTTCTTGCATAGCTTAGGGAAATAAATAAATAAAAAAATCAGTGTTCATGTCTGAATTTGATGGAGGGTGTCCCCTCCTTGCTTCAGTTGTGGCAGCAGAATGAGACAGAAGGTTCCTGACTCAGCTGCCAAGCACTCAAGCAGCATCACTCAATTATAATGTTCCTTGACACCAGCAGCTCTCAGCCAGAAGCATCCTCAACAAGGGTATTAGAAGAAATAGATGGGGCAGGTCCAGCCCTTTCACTCTTCTTTTTAATAATCATCTTTGGAAAGTTTCATAGGACTCACTGGATAAAGTATTGTCCTTCCTCAAGGGGCTCTGATGGTCTGAAACCATGCAGAATGGAGGAAAAAATGATTTTATGCAGCACTGCTGAAGGGCTTTCTGTACCTACTTGGGCATCTTGCACTTTTTTAAATTATTAATATTATTATTATTATTAAGAAATATTGTCCAGAAGAGGAAAGGATTTATTAAAGAGATCTCCACATTATCTAATATAACTCAATTTGTGTCAGGTGGAGTCACAGGATAACATTTAAGACGTTCACCAGATCTGGTTTGACCATATTAAAATCAGCCCAAGGCTTCTTAATGACGTTGGGAAAAGTACATGCTGGGGGTCAAGATATGAATTTGTCATCCTGGTTCTCACCCTTGAGAGGGTGAAGCTCAATCCTACAAGTGCAGGGATGTAAATCTGAGGAGTGATGGTGAAGAGCAGGAGGGTAAGTGGCTGGAGAGCTCTTGGGAGGGACCAGGGACATCAGAGAGAATTGGGAATATTCAACCTGGAGAAGAGAAGGTTCTGGGGGGACCTTATAGTGACCTTCCAGTACCTGAAGGAGCCTAAATAAAGGTGGGAGAAGGTCTATTCAAAAGGGTTTGTAATGACAGGACAAGGAGTGATGGTTTGAAGCTGGGAAAGGAAAGACTTAGGCTGGATATTAGAAACAAGTTCTTGAATCTGAGGGTGATAGATCAGTGGAAGGGGCTGCCCAGAGAGGTGGTGGAGGCCCCATCCCTGGAGTCCTTCAAGGTCAGGCTTGATGGGGCTCTGAGCAGCCTGCCCTAGGTAGAGATGTCCCTGCTGGTGTAGGGAGGTTGGAGCAGATGAGCTCTAGAGGTCCCTTCCAGCCTAAAACATCCTATGATCTGAGTCTCTGCTGGTAGCTCCTCAACGTCTTGATGTGGATGAGAGCTCAAAGAGATTTAGGAGGTGGTGTGAGGTTTTGGGGGCGGGATTGATTTCTCTCTTCTGACAGGCCACTTTTGACCAGCCCCTGGTGCCTTCTCAGCCACCTGGTTTGACACTGATCATAGATACTCTTTGCTGATCCTATTTGTGAGCCTCCCATCTGCCTCTCCCTTGGATCCTCACCAACCAGTTCACATCTTGAACTGCAAGACTCAAACCATACTTTCTGTTCCTTCCCCTGTTTTACAGGCTATATTTTCTCCTCATCCTTTCAGCTCAGCACTGCTGACTCCTATGTTGGGGGGGGTTTTCTGCAGGAAACCTCCTCAGACACTTCCAAAGTCAGAGTATTTTGTGGGAGAACCTAACTCAGTCTGTCATTTGCCAGCGAGCACTCAATGAAGTTGATTTGAAATTGCAGAGAGTGCACACGAGGAGCTCAGCTCACGTGCACCAATCTGATTTATGCCTCTAATTCAAGGTTAGAGCCTAAGAAAGCCCCTTCTGGAAATAAATCCTTCCATAGTTTCCACTTCACTAGCTCCAGAGAAAATAGAGGAATTGGGTCTGAACTTTTCTGAAGTAAAGTAAAATATATTGATTTTTAAAAATTATTATTTCTTATCATTCTGAATTGCCCAGTGGGTATCAATTATGCTGTTCTACACTCAAGACATTTACTGCATGGCTTGGCTACAGAAGGTCAAGTGCAAGCCAGAATCAAGGAGGCTTTTTGGGAATGGGCATCCTGTCATTTTCCACATCAGACTGACAAACCCCACCACAGATATTTTCAGACCAAGGCTTCCTGCCAAGCTCCATCACCTTTATTAATATCTTCCTCCTTCCCCAGGTTTCATGACAGCCTCGAGACAAGGAAGCTGCCACATGAATACAATTAACATTTGCCATGGATCAGTTCAGCTGTCCAGAATCACTCACTCATGAGAAGATCGATGATCAGAATGATGGGCACCAAGTCCTACAGCTCTCCAAGCAGGGAGACAATTAACAGCACCAGGAGAGATTAAAATCAGAGAACACAAGAGCAAGTTGAGCTTCTCCTGGGAGGATCACCCCTCTCTTTTCCACTAGAAGGTCTTCTGCTTCTAATACCTGAGGTTTGACTGAGATTGTGGCAGAGGTTCTGGCACACAAGCAGAAAAGATATTTTGGGTTTGAAGCTCATTTTTTCAACCTGCATAATTTCTGGAAGAGAAACTGCCTGGCAGTGCAGCAACCCCAGAATGGGACTTGGACTCTTGGCCACCACCAAAGGTCTGCTCCACTGGGTTCACATCACCCTCATTTTGTTCCTTTCCCTCTTTGGAGCTGGTGTTTCTAGCTCATAACAAATCTAAATTGCCTTCCACACTCCAGACATTGACAAGCACAACCTTTAGCCACCTGGAGAGTGTCCTCCTTTGAATATCACCCAAAGGGAGGCAAAACACACCTAGAAATGACACCTTTCATCAGATGTGGTTGGAAAAACATCCAGCCATGGAGATCTCCTGCAGAGGAGAACTTCTCAGGGCTCTGCCCATGTTTCCTGAGAGATCATCACAACTCAGGTTGTCCATATCATCTCCAATGGAAAGTTTTGGCTCAGTTGTGGGTCTGAAGCTTCTATTCCTTTTAAAATTTATTTTCTTATGGCTGTTGCTGCAGCTGAAACTGGAGGGACACGTGATGTGGTTCATTTTCCTCCCCAACACTACCAGCCAGGCAGATAAAAGCTTCAGTGAGTGGTGCCTCAGCCTGGATATTCTTCCCTTCTTGAAGCTTTGCATGGAATTATGTTGTATTGATTATATCACAGGGCTACCTGGTGGGACATTTGATTAGGAGAGCAGGAGGAGCACATGGACCTTCCATAAGCAGCCCCCATTGCACTCTTGGCATTGCATTGGAGCTGGAATATTCAGCCAGTGTAATTCTTACATTACCACAAGGCTGTCAGCTGAAAAACCATGGTAATTAAGGAGAACTTGTGGAGAAGAGGTCATGAAGAGGTGGAGATGAACATATTGATGTGGACTTCAAAGTGCACTAGAAGAAAGGTAGAAGGATCTAAGATGATGTGTATAAATATGTGAATTGTCCACAGGATTCTCATTTATATTGCTCTGCTGTTGTAGCTTTGGGTCTTTAAATTTATGATTGCACCTCAGGAAAGAGTCTCCAACCTGTGCTGCACATCTTTTATGAACACATCTCCACGTGCTGTTCCCTCCCAGTCTCCCAGGACTTGTGTTCCCATCGAGATGGGAACAGCTAATATGTGTATGGAGGTGGGATCCACACAATGACTTCATTCATCTCCTGCCTCTGCCCCCTCAACACTAACCATGAAGCACCCTGAACACAGCAGGGCTTTAAAAGCAGATGAGCAAAGGTGCCTTTTCCACTTTTGGCAGAGAAATACTGATATTAAAAGTCGTCGTGTTCAAATAGAATTAATCCTACAGTTCACCAAGATCAGACAAATCTGGGTAAAAAAAACACTTTATAGCCAAAATCCTTTCAAAAAGCAAAGCCCTAGCCCAAAAAAGAATTAAATATTTGATTTTTTTTACATTCCAGTGAGAAATTGAGTTGAATTAGCTAAAGACAAGGGTTAGAGAGTTAGAGTCAAAAGTTTGCCCCCTTTTCCTTCCTTGTTGGTGCAGATATGATCCTGAATAACATCAATCCTGGGTTTAATGGGCTTTAACTAAAATCTAATACATACCTCTATGCTAAGTGCCCCTTGCAGCCATACCCATATTAAAGCCCCAAAGTCAAAGCTATAAATCACCTAATAAGGTTCTTAGTGGTGCATTAGTAGCAGTATAATCTAATTTTACATCTAAAAAAATGTAAATATGGCAGGCTAGCCCCAAAATTGAGACAACATCCTTCACTAGGGCTTGATAAATCATAGAGATGCATAAAATAGTGTTTAAAAAAGTAGAGCTAAGGGCTCTTCATGTGCCTAAGGAGGAACATCGACTTGTGTCAAGCTCTTGAAGTCCATGTTATTAATCATGGAGGTCAACCCCCAAGAGAAAGATGGACAACTGAAATCCAGCACATTGGCAGGTAAATGCTCTTCACAGGGAGTGCATGATGCAAAAAAACGACCCAAACAAGCAAGAATTGAGGTGAAATAATGTGATAGGAGGTCACTAGAGGTGATGAGATGAAAATATTGAGCACCTGGGATTTTTAGACTGGGCAAAATGCTTCTGAAGATGGCCAAAGGGATATTCACATGCTGCTGGATGAATTTAATATTAAGCATCATCAGTGGATTATCTACAGGATACCAGTGTGGGGATAGCTCAGGATCCTCCAAGGTTTCCTTCAACCCAGATGTTTGCTGGATGCTGGAGAAGGTCAAGTGCAGGGTAGGAACAAGGCACAGGTTCCTCTGAGGGTGATCCCCATCTACTGAAAGCAACTACCAAGGGGTAGAGAAGGTTCTCCAGAACTAGACAGCTTTACATTGAGACTGGATTTGTCTGGAGAAACCCTTTGCTTGGTGTCACTGCAACCCTGATCATCATATTGACCTTTTACACCTTGAAGCATCTGATGCTCCCTAGATCTGAACCTGCTCTAGTGGGAGGTGTTGGAACCAGATGATCTTGAAGGTCCCTTCCAACCCTGACTTTTCTATGATTCTATGAAATAAAAGCTGGAAAGGAAGATGAGGCAGAGAATTGTGGCTGTCAAACATCTGCTGTTGCTGGAGGTGGAGAGAGGGTGAACATGAACCTGCTTCCATCAGCTGGTATTTGCTGCCAGCCCTCCACTGAGCTGGAAATTGAGGATGGATTCCATATGTTTATCTGCAATCTGACAGTAAGTAAATTGAGTTAAGGCTAGAATAGATTGTGTTGCCAGCTTGGTGGATGCTGTGCAGAAACCCTCCCAAAGCAGACTACAATTAAAATGATAGGAATTAATGGTGCAATTAAAAAGAGGAAGATCAATCGGAGATGGAATAAGAGGAAGAAATTCAATAAGGGGCAAGGAAGAACTTCACTCGCTGCCCTGAAATAGCCTGAAAGACTTCAGGTGGAACTTGGGACATCATTTGATCTTGGGTGGGGTTTTATTTTAGCTGTGGAGAGGAAAAACCCCATTGGAGAGGAAAAATCCCATTGAAAATGTGACCCCTAAAAGCAAAGGGGAGAGAAGCAGCAGGTAGGACAAGTGGCACCAGCAGACTCTGAGCTTATTCTTGAACTAGAAAGAGTTCAGACTACTCCAAAACATTTCCAGAGTTCCTTCTGTATTTGAAAAAAACTTAGGAAAACAAAATTAAGGAGGTTTTGTGGTAAAACAGGTCTTTGAACACACTAGCTCAGAGGTGGCATTTGAGGAGCATCTATATTCCCTCCTGAACTTTATTCTCCTATTTTCTTCAACCACTTGCCCATTACCTCATTTTAGTGAGTCTCCAACTAAACTATTGACCTGGTGCTGAAGAGGGAGATCCCAGCACTGAGAGCTGGTGACACCAGTAGAAGGTGGTGGGATCACCAGCCAGTGGTTGCAACCATGCAGCTTGTGCCTACATGGCCTTGGCTGGCAATCAGGTGTCCTTGAGAAGAGCAGGTTGTGCCTCTCTGAAAATGAATCCCACCCAGAGGAGAGACTCTGGAATCCTCAGATGACATCAAGTTCCTGCTGCTTGGGAAGCACAGAAGAGCACTAGGAAGCTCTGGAGCACGTTGATGTTTCCTGGCATGCCAACACTGACACTCTTCCTCCTCGTAGGAGGATCCTCAGAGGAACCTGCCATCAGGATCCCACCACTCCCTTGAAGGGTAGTGGGGGGGTGTTTATGAAGTGACAGATACTTGGTGCACTCCAGCCAGCTGAGCTAAAAACTCCTCTGAAGCTCTTCCCCTGAAATGCTTTTTCCCTGCAACGTGTTTTCTTTGGCAGTGTGAGATGTGAATTTTGATCTCTCAAGCATGTTAGTGGCTTCCCAAGCCTCCTTCACTTCCACACACATCTCCTGTCCACTCTCCATCCAACTGCACTTTGTAGATAGTCCTGGAATGGACTAAAATTATAGCCAAAGATAAAGATTCTCTTCCTTGAAGAGCAAGATGTGATGTCAAGTTCTCCAAACCACTACCTGGAGAACTTCAGCATCTTCACTGGCTGCAGATGTAGTCCTAGGATCCAGCAGAGATCCCAAGGGACCAAACTAACCACCAGTACAATTGCTCCTACCTTTGCTCAGACACAGATTGATGTTGAAAGCAAGACTTTGGCAGCTTCTCCCCAACCTCTGCTCCCCAGGAGGCTGCATCATTCCCACCTGCCTCCCAGTGGAGGCTCCAAACCCAAAGTAATTCTGTGGTGAAGTGCAGACCACCCCAGATCTCACCCTACACTTTCCTTTCTTGCTGGTTGTGCCTCAGTTCTTAGGAAGATAATGAAGATATTTCCCTTGTTACTTGAAAACCAGGTGAAATTTAGAAGTAAAATGTCAAAGTAGCAAATACCCTAAAATATTTTGTTTACAAACTGATAAAAAAATAAAGAGCTCTTTCCTATCCCAGCATCTTTTTTCCTGTTTATTCTTTGGAGCTAAAATGACTCCAGAATTCTCAGTGCTGTTTAACTTTGCATTTCATCTGCATGTATCAACAACCCTCCCAGGGAATTTTCTCCCTTGTTTCTAACCAGGAAGGACGTGAAAGCTGCAATAAGCCACAAAAATCTTGCATGGCTTTGGGGAGCTCAATTAATTCACCCAGGGCTTTGTGTCCCCATCTGTCAAAGAGCAGAACCCTTTGCCAAGCCCCAAGAGTCGCCTGTAAATAACACCAGGGGCTGCAAGATGCTCAAACCCTGACATAGTGACAGCCACAAAAGCTTCTAGAGTGTTGGTGTCTCCAACTTCAGAAGATAAAGAAGGGTAAGGACTGATTAGGGGTAAAATCAGGGAAAAAAAACCCCAAAATTAATACCCTGCTCATCCATATCCTGATGCCCAAATGGTGGCAGAAAATGATTGTTCACAGAAGTTGCACCACTAAGTTTTTACATGTTCTTGAAAAACCAGAGATTATCCACATGCAGCAGAGATGTTCTCTAAAAGTAAGTGAAATCACTATAATAAATCCCCCATCACCTACTGAAATCCCCTTCTAAAGGCTGCAAGCACAGAAGCCTTAAAGAAAACACCATCTTACCAGAAATTGTTGCCTTGGCTGCCTGTGAAATCTGTCATCTCGTTACTGACATTTGTTCTGCAGAGGGGAGAGGAAGAAAAAAAAAAATATAGCTGTGAAAAACTGCTCAGAGATAAGCAACAGTAAAATCACCAATAAAATGCTATAATAAGAAGGAAACAAGGGCAGAGAAGACTTATGTAAGTTATGAATCTCCCTGCTCTTACGTAGGATGCTACAGCCACAAATTAAACCTATTTGACAACAAGTCCTGCTTGCCAAGAGCATTTTTTTGTCTATTAAAGGGAAAAAACTACTTTTCTTCTCAAGTGTAGCAGTGAGGGGAAGTTTAACAAGTGTGAAGTTGGGGAAGCTGTAAAATAAAGCTGATAAGCCTCAAAAAAGGTCATAGGCAAAAATCTCCCCTTCTCTAGAGGCTCACATCCATCTGCAAGTCAATTTAATGCATGTTTAAGGCTCTACCTTGAGTGGTGCTGCCCATTGTGGGGATGGATGAAATACCTGCTGTACCATAGAGGGTCAGATCTGCAGCCAGACCAGGGTTAAGCTCCACCTGGAGCTCAGCAAGGACACACTAGGAAGAGGATTAATGGTTGAGGAAGAAGCCCAGTTATCAAACCTTTTATTGATGAGGACCTGATGGAGACATTGTCTCCCCTTCCACTGTCTGCTTGTGCTGCTGGGTCTCTTCTTCCTCAGGTCAACACCAAACTCAACATCTCCTCAACATACCTTCATCTTTTACTCTTCATCTGGTTGCTCTTCTCCATCTCAAATCAGCCAAGGGAACTACACCACTGAGAGAGAGCTCAGCAAGATACCCCAACAAGAACTTACCTCAAACTGGTTGGTTCCTGGTTAATATAGGTCTAGCCTCACCCACCACCCCAACCACAACCACCTGGGGGCAGTTGGAGCCTCACACAGGTGGGGCAGGTTCTGTCTGAGGGTCCTGGAACCACCTGGGGAACAAACCACGTGGCTGGGTTGTGATCATCCATAGGTCAACTCCAACTTGGGGTTCACACCCAGTCCCCAGCACTTCGCTGAGTGCAGATCTTCTCCAGAGTGCAAATAAAAGACATTTTAAGCATAAACCCTGCACACTTCCACAAGTTGCATCCTTCTCTTTCTTCCTTTCACCCCATCCTCAGCACTGGAGGGCAAGTGGCTCTTTCAGAGGACTCCTTAGCAGGTGACTCCATATGTTAGCAGGAATTCCACGTGGCTGAGCCTTCAAGCTTATTCCCGAGACACCACAGTGAGCAAATACAGATGGAAAATCAATTTAGTCACCCAGGGAAGGGCCGGGAGGAGTCACAGGCTCACAGTTGCTTGTTCATTCATTGACAGGGAAATAATAAGTGTTACCTTCACACCCAGGCTGGGATGAAGGCTGAAGGCTGAAGGGATGTCTCTGCCTGAACTTCTTTATTACATCATCCTGGACAATCTATCTGAAGGTCATGGCTCTCCATGTTGTCCTTAAGACCCTCTTCAGAGCAAATCATATTGGACACAGCATTTCCAATGCATGGAAATCAAAGCCTTGTAGGGCAGAAGCAGCACATGGACTGTCTTAAAATGAAAGGACATCCCATTGTCCATGTCCAATGAATCTTTCATGATCAAATCCCAACTTCAGCTAATATTTCCTCTGTTCCACAGAATCATTAAGGTTGGAGAAGACCTCCAAGTCCTACCATCAACCCAACACTACCGTGACCACCAGACCATGTCCTGAAGGTGGATGCTGTGAGTTTAAGTGACAAGCTCCAAGTTCTTTCTGTTGAATGAACATGTCCTTCTGCTCCTGATGAATCCAAACACCTCAGTTGAAGCTCACTAATTAATCAGATTTTTAGCACTCCCTTCAAACTTTGGTTGATCAATGGAGTGATCACTAAACACCATCAAGGTGAAAGCTTCACACCAGGCAACAACCCTGGCAAAATAAGCCCATTGCACCTCCCTGTCTGCTGCTTCTCAGGAGAAATGACCATCAACCATTGAAGATCAGTCCTTCACCCACCATCACCCTCTCCTCTGTTTATATATCCTGCTTTCCATGGGTGAGTTTGGGTTTTTTCCTTCCCCTAGTTGGTTTTCCAGATGCTGGAACCTACCTGCAAAGGCAGCTTATCAACATGGGAGGGCAGAAAATGTGTTTTCAGGCTGGCGAAGTAAAAATCAGAAATATTTTGTCCATTTATTGCAGCAGGAATCTCAGCTAATGCACTGATGAGTTTTTAGAAATGGGAGCTTTGGATACTTTAAATTTCATTTCAAGTTGATCAACCTCAGTCATTGCTTGAAAATGTGACAATAAAAACACAAATCTACCCATCTCCACCAAGTTTTATCTCTCAGTCTTGATTCCCAAGTAAAAAGATGACATTAGAGCTACAGAAATGAGGGTTTTTTTGTTTCAAGGATCTCCTGGTTGGAGTCAGAACCAAACCAATTCTGTGCAGTGATTTTCCAACCCATAAATCAATATGGCTTTTCCAATTGAACACCACGGGAACATTTTGACTGTGGAGAAGTAAATAAGAAGTAAATAAATGTTTTCTAAATCCTGGCCTCAAAAATCACAGCCTCCTAAAAACTACAAATAATAAAGTGAAACTTGTTGGTCGCTCTAATAGAGATTTTTTTTGGTGAACAGCTTTTGATATATAGTGTGAGGAGAGATATCAAGGCTTCTTTTCCAGCCTGGATATCAACTCCCAGCTTCCCAGAACACACTGTGCCAGCAGAATGGGCACGAAGCTCCCTGGGGACAGGAATTAAATAAGTATCGATAGAGCATTTAACAAAAAAAATAAATATTTTAAGTACAAGACATTAGAGATATTAAAAAAACCCCCCATGTAATGTTTGTTCTTCATACAGCAAGCCATGCAGGAAGAACCCAAGATGTATTCTCCTCATTAAGCAACGAGGCTGCTAATGAGCCTGGTTCACTTTGGCGCCGAAGCAAATTTGACTGTTGAATTTAATAATGAGGTTATTAAGTTCCACACATGGGCACATGCGCACAGGGATTGTTTTTAATAGCCCTTAGTTGGGTTTTTTTTCATCTGTTTCTCATTAAAAGCAAAGCAAGAAGTTGAGGGGAGTTTGTCTGCAGGGTGAATTTCCTACCAGGATTAAAGTTATTTCCATTAGGAGGCTGATGAAGTGGTAGCAGAGGCTGGGGAAGAGGACACACGAAGAAAACACCACCCCAGTCGTATCATATGATATCAGCAGATATCATCTGTAATATCAGCAGATATTATAGACCTGGAGGGGGTGGAGGCCCCATCCCTGGAGTCCTTCAAGGTCAGGCTTGATGGGGCTCTGAGCAGCCTGCCCTAGGTAGAGATGTCCCTACTTGTGTAAGGAGGTTGGACCAGATGACCTCTAGAGGTCCCTTCCAGCATGAAACATTCTATAATTCTATTCTATGCAAAGAGCTGCTTCCAGCTTCTCTGAGCAGGAGATACAAATGCAGTCTTCTGTGGTCCAGCACCCACAAGGACTATTCAAAATTGAGGTTTAGACTGGACATTAGGAAGCATTCCTTTACCAAGAGGGTGGTCACACACCAGGACAGGCTTCCTGGGGAAGTGGTTGATGTCCCAAGCTTGTCAGGGTTTAAGAGGCATTTGGACATGACGAACTTTTGGTCAGCCCTCAAATGTTCAGGCAGTTGAAAGCTCTTCTTCTCCTTCTCCTTCTTTCTCCTTCTCCTTCTCCTTCTCCTTCTCCTTCTCCTTCTCCTTCTCCTTCTTTCTCCTTCTCCTTCTCTTCTATTCTCTCTTTGCTTTTCTTCTTCTCTTCTCTCTTCTCCTCTTCTTTCTCTTCTCTCTTCTCTTCTTCTTCTTCTTCTCTTCTCTCCTCTCCTCTCCTCTCCTCTCCTCTCCTCT
>VYZX01004003.1:0-18041 GCA_013401335.1 Brachypteracias leptosomus | reverse complement strand
CCCCCTCCCTCCCCGGGAGCCCCGTCCCTCCTCCCCGGGGGAGCGGCCGCGGTTCTTCCGGAGGGAAGCGGCCCCGGGGAGCGGCCCCGGGGAGCCGGGGGAGGTTCATGCCTTTACCCGGCAGAGAGCAGAGCCTGGAGCTGCAGGTAACCATGGCCGGGGGAGGAGGGAACAGCGAGAGGGGCTGGGGGAGCCTAAGAGGATGGGGAGAGAGGCAGGAGGGCTGGGGATGGGGCAGGAGGGCTGGGGATGGGGCAGGCTGGGGCTTTGCAAAGCGCATCCCGCTTTTAAAGGGTCTCCGGGATGAATGAGGCAATGGGCTCGTTTGAGGGTCTCCCAGAGCAAGCGGCCACCCCGAGTTTACCTGTCTCAAAGGCTGCTGGAGAGTGGAGAGAGCCCGTCCTGGCTGGAGGGATGAAGGGGAGAGAAGCGGAGGATGCGCTGGGGGAAGCAGGAGAATCCTTTAAAGCTGGAAAGAAAGGGAGGAGAAAGGCACCTGAGGGAGGGATGCGCTTGAGCCCCACCGTGACCCCCAGAAGGTGGTAGAGCCCTGGGTGCTGCCTGGTAGGACCATGGCATGGAAAGCCATGGGTGGCCAGAGCTGAGCTCATGATGCTCCTTTTGGATTGAACACAAGGCAGGGGAGTGCAGGGGGTCGGATGTGCTCCAGGGTGGTCAGCAAAAAGTGGGTGGTCGAGGTCAAAGCGGAGTTCTGGGAGTCACCAGTGGTTTGGGATGGGTGTAGCACCATGTGCCTGGCTCCCAGTATCCTCAGAACTGGGCACAGCTTGTTCCCTGTGCACTGACGAACAGGGAAGGGAATAACCCAGCTCAGGTGTTTGGAACTTGCAGTCTCACACTGGGGGAACACTAGAGACTTTTTATAGTTCTGTGGGGGAGGAGACCTGCAGGTTGCACCAGGCAGCCAGGACTTGGGGTGCTGGGAACACCAGAAGTGCTTGTGTTGGGAATCCCAGCTGCTGGGGGACCAGGGAGTGGATCTACACTTGTATGGGGTGTACCTGAGCCAGGGATCTCCACCTTGGGAGGTGCCCCCAGAGGCTCCTCTCTTGGAGCTGCTCCACTTCTTGCAGCAAGAGAAGTTGGTATAAAGCTCCTTCCAATGTGGGGCTCTCCTGGAAGGAGCTCCTGAGCTGAAGGGATCTGTGGGTGTTCCAGCTCTCCCTCAACCTGGGTGCAGACACAGCCTGTAGTTAAATGCTCCTCAGTCTTTGAATCTGCCACATCCCTGACATCAATTGATGCCAGTGGACTGCAGAGGAAAAAGAGGTAGAAGAGAAATATTTTGGGGCAAAACCCCTGGTTATGGTTGGAGTTTAGCCCCAGCCACACCTGCCTAGATGTGACATGGAGATATTGGGCTCCCCACTTTCCTCTGCTTGTAGTTACTTAAATAAACCTGGGAGCAAAACCAGGAGCATGTGATTTACAGGAGTGTTGGTGTGACAGGACCAGCTCAGCCAAAGTGAGTAATCTCTGAGCACAACAGAGCCTGAAGGGGGGGGAAAAAATAGTATTTAGTAAATATTTGGCAAAAGCAAAAGTGTTTTATGGGCTGTTTGTTTGCAAACTAAAAATAGGAGCAAGTTATCAGGTAACATCTCTGCAGGGTGCTCTAGGAAACACTGGGCTGGGCTCAGCAGGGTGGCAACCAAGTGTTGCCAGCTTGAAATTATAGTTTCTAAATATGTTGACAGTGCTAAAAGTTACAAGATGTTTTGCAACTTTGACTTGGGTTGATGGGTGTTTGGTACCAACACAGCCAGTCAAAACAGAAAAAGCAATTTAGTGGGAGAAAGCAGCTTTGTTGTGTCTTTTGAAGGGGAAAATCAATCACTGCAGTGTTTTGGAGTGAGAAACACACCCTGAGAAACATCCAGCAGCAGGTTTTGAAAGGAGAACGTTCCCTTCTCAACTGAATCCTTTTGCTTTATACCCCAGGTGGTGGAATGAGGCAGGGAGTGGGGAAACCCAAGACTTTTGTATAGGAGATGATGAGATTTCTGCGCTCTCAGGTTTAGTCCAAGAACATCATTATAACTGCAAGAAGTTGAAGCAGGTCTTGGCATGATGCTGCAATTCCCTCCTCCTCAGGCAGAGCCTTGCCTGGGTGTTTGTGCTATTTCAGAGCTGCTCTGCCAGGTCCCACCAACCTTCCCATCACCACCTCTCCCTCCTTCCACCCTTCTGCTCACCCCCCCCCTGCAGCATCAGCCCTTGGCTCCATCTCCTCCATCCAAAGCATGAAGCCCCATGGGTTGTACCTGAAGAGGCAGGTGATGAACATTCAGAGCTGCTAAAGGACCAGGAGGGTTTTTCTTCACATCCTTACAGCAAATCACTCCACTGACACATTGGGATGAGAGAAAACCCACAAAGCTCTGCTGCTATTAGATATTTGTAGGATACTCACCCAGGTGCTTTTCTTTCCATCACTACTATTTAAAACCCTATCTGCCTGGATGACCATTTAGTCTGTTCCTGCACCTGGAAGCAGGAATCTGCCCTTTTGTTCCCATAATTCTCCTCCCAGCAATTCTATTTAATGCTGCAGAAAAGAGAGTTATAGTTCCAGCAGTAAACAGGCAGTGAGATCAAAGCTTGACGTATAAAATCAGGTTTCTTTATGTAATACCTTCTTGATCCCAGCAATGCTCTGATGCAATGCACCCCACAGAGTTCTTTTTCCTTTCCTATTGTAACCACAACCAGGGAGAATTTCACCCTTGATCTGCCTGGGTAGTTTTAAGGCTTGTTCTTTGTTATGTTGTGATGATGCTTCAGTCACTAGTGGGTTGCTCCATGCTGTGGATACCTGCCCTTGTGCCCAGGAAAAGCATCTTTATTTAGGATACCTGCCATAGAAGTGCTCACAAAGGCTAAAAACCTTCTCCTGAGCAGAATGGGCTGTACCAGAGCATCTCTGACACTTCTTCTCTTGGTTTTCTGCCAGCAAGACAAGTTCAGCCCCAGTGGAAGCCTCTCCAAAAGGAGAACCTGGAATTACTAGAGATTATTACTCTGGATCTCTGTTCTTAGCTCCTTAGCTTGCTCTTTTTGGATGGTATTTATGGAATATGATGTCTTGGAGATCAAACACCAAAGGGAAAAAAACCCTGGCTGAAGAAAAAGTCCCCTAGAGGTGCTTTTTTGATGAATGCATTAATTAAGGATACCAAAACAAGAGTAGATCAGTCAGCACGTCTTAATTATATTGAGTCATCCTTTGCTGAGGTCATTAAGTGCTGTAGTAGGGAAATAAGTGCAGGCAGAATTGTGCTGGTGAGGGGGGAAACTATGAGCTAGACAGGGAGAAAATCATCTGAGCTCATCAAAGAGACAGCAAAACAAGCTCTGGCAGCTGCTCAGGTTGGTTGGTTGTTGCCACAAATCCCAGAACCCCAGTGCTTACAAGGCAGAGACATTTCAATGGCTTAGGGGATGAAGAATGGACCAGGGACTTTGGGGATATGGGGTTGGTTTGTAGATCTGGGTGACTCTAAGCACTCCACATCCTCAGGAGATGTTCAGGTGGCAGCTCCTTGGTGGTGCTGCCAACCTACAGGTTGTCACCAAGGGAAGGAATGAAGACTTTGGAGGAGAGCCTTAGAAAATGCATTTCTGCTATTGACAGGAAAGGTGTAAAATTCATCAAATGGATGAAAAAAAAGAGTAAAGATTCATGTTCACTGAAACCCAAGAGAAGAGCCCCAAAATACTAAAGAATAAAAAGCTGCTGGGGTGTCACTGATTTAAAATTGGTCTCAGAAGAGGATTTAAAAGTCCATTCTTTGGACAGAAGTGGAGTTTACCTTCTCTTATCTAAGCAGTAAGTTTAGCCCTGCTTAATTGATAGGACAAGGGGTAATGGGTTCAAACTGGAAGAGGAGAAATTTAGATTGGAAATCAGAAGGAAATTCTTCACTGAAGACACTGGCACAGGTTGCCCAGGGGGGTTGTGGATGCTCCATCACTGGAGGTGCTCAAGGCCAGGCTGGATGGGGCTTGGAGCAACCTGGTCTAGTGGGAGGTGTCCCTGCCCATGGCAGGGCAGTGGAACTAGATGATCTTTGAGGTTCCTTCCAACCCAAACCATTCTATGATATAATTCACAAGGAGCATGGTCTTGGCTGACCTCTGCCTGATGTCAAAGACCTCAATGACCCTTGCAGGGAGCCCATGGCTGCAACACCTGAACCCCAAACACCGTGGTAGCATATTCAGCTCCTCCCTGCCCCTTTCTCATCTCCATCTTCAAGCCAGCAGCTCTCTCAGCTTTACCAGCCCCCCTGGATTTCTGATTTCTCTGGTACATCTCCTCCTAGCCACCAAGTCACATGTGAGACACCTACTCCCCATCTGCCCATCTCCAAAGCAGAGCAGCAGATTTCTGATTGCTGCTGGTAGCTGGAGGGACTTCTACTCTCACCCACTGCAGGTTTTTCTCACCCAAAGCCCAGGAACCAGCCCGTGGAGGTGTTTGCATTCCTCTTGGAGGCTTTTCCATGCTTGCATCATGCAGAATTTTGCTCGTGCAACGTGGGCTGGGTGGGTTTAAATCCAGATTCCTGCCCCCAGATTATTATGGAAACCTAATGATAAGAAAAAAAAAAAGTTGCTGGGCATGTTCTGCTTGAGCATCTTCACCACATCTGCTGGTCAGAGCTGGGGGAGATCTTGGAGTTTGGAATCTCCCCTCTTTCAGAGCAGATGTTTTAAACTTTTTATAGTGGGGAGCTTCATAAACACCTATGGAGACCACGAAAAAATATTCCTGTGAATCAATCTTACCACAGAAACTGAGTGTTGGAAATTTTCAACCCTTTTCCTATAGTCTAATAAAACACATTCTCACACCAGATCTCCAGCTGCCCATGTCCTGAAGCTGCTCACAGCAGTTTGGGTTTCTTGCTGAAGAAAAGCATTATTTTTTCAGACAAAAAACACACTCCAGGGTATTCAGAACCACTGAGAGAAGAAGAATCTTGAGAGATGGGAAAGAAACAGCTTGTTCCTTTTTTCCACTGCAGTCTCCACATCCAGGGGGCCTGGTGGACAAATGTTCTCAGAGATGGTCCTTTCCCTCTTGGAGCTCATTGATTTTTTTTGGCTGGGGTTTAGTTGGTTGGGAGGGAGGGTTTTGTCTTCCCACCTCCACAGCTGCTGATGTTCCCCAGGGGGTTCTCCATGGGCTCTGCCAAGCAGTAAGTGGCATTTGGAGATATCAAACTGAGAGTGTTTCCATGTAAACAGGGAGACCTGTGAAGCATTGACATGAAGAGCCAGGAACTATCTTTGCTTCTGGATTCTGGAAGCACCCAGAGCTTGGAGGGGGAGTGAGCCAAGGGCTCTGAGCTTCTCCAGCCACCCTCTGCTAAGTGGCAGCAGAACTGCCCCAAATTGGACTTGAAGGCTTGGACACTAATGCTGGGGCTCTGCTTTCAGTCTGCTGCTCAGCCAGAGCCTTTCAAAATTGTCTCCTAGCATTTTTTTCATCAATATTCAGACAAATCCAGGAGGAAAAGCAGGCTCTGGGTTTGTGTATTTTGGGGGGAAGCTGGGAAGGAGAGGGTGTTATCCCCCCCGCTCCAGGAGAAAGGGTTAAATGGTGAAGTTTGCTCACCAAGGAATGCAAGAATTCAAGTTTCTCCTCAGCCAAGGACTGGCAGGCTCTGGACCACAGCAGCCCCCATGCTGGGGCGTGCAGAATCCTTCACTGCTGGAAAATTTCAGCCTCTGGCTGTGGAGCATGATGGACACCAACCTGCCTCCTCCCTCTGGCATCTCCCAGCAGGATGCACGATGAGCTTCACAGCTACACCCCGTCCTGACCCCACTGCGTGGAGCTTGTGAAAATGGAGCAGATACCATCATCTGCTGGGATGGGAGCACTTGGGCTCTCATTGTGCAGCTCCTTTGTGCAGGCATCCATCTCCTCACATGTGCTGACTGAATAATTCAAGCCCAAAGTCTGGCTCTAGATGGAAAATTAAATGATGTATTAAGCTCAGTCTGCTCTGAATTCACTCTTTCTTCTTCTCTTTTCCTTTTTTCTTCTAAGGAACAAGATGCCCATGAAGTTTAATGCCTCTTAGCCTGCAAAGAAAAACCCAGGAGGAAAGTTATGGATCCTTTGTACTTTTCCAACACGTTTAGCTCCGAAGCTGGTTCCAGTGCTGTGAATTCCTCCCTGGTGACTAACGGGACAGAGAACGGGACCCTCCCAGAGCAGCCCCCCTTCAAATACATCCACAAGGTCCTCATTCCCATCTGTTACCTCCTGGTATGTGCCGTAGGGCTCAGTGGCAACACCTTGGTCATCTACGTGGTTCTGCGTTACGCCAAGATGAAAACCGTCACCAACATCTACATCTTGAACTTGGCCATCGCTGATGTGCTCTTCATGCTGGGCCTGCCCTTCCTGGCCACCCAGAATGCCATCTCCTACTGGCCTTTTGGCTCCTTCTTGTGCAGGCTGGTGATGACTGTGGATGGCATCAACCAGTTCACCAGTATTTTCTGCTTGACTGTGATGAGCATGGACCGTTACCTGGCAGTCGTTCACCCCATCAAGTCAACCAAGTGGAGACGCCCCAGGGTGGCCAAGCTCATCAGCATGACTGTCTGGACCTTCTCCTTCTTGGTGG
Organism: Brachypteracias leptosomus; assembly: GCA_013401335.1. NCBI lineage: Eukaryota > Metazoa > Chordata > Aves > Coraciiformes > Brachypteraciidae > Brachypteracias > Brachypteracias leptosomus. The sequence goes on along the minus strand of VYZX01004003.1, from coordinate 11,373 downwards.
TGCTTCCAGTCATCATCTTCTCGGATGTGCAGGAAGACTTCCACACCTGCAACATGAACTGGCCAGAGCCCGTCACCATCTGGTCAGCAGCCTTCATCATCTACACGTCAGTCCTTGGGTTCTTTGGTCCCTTGTTGGTCATCTGCCTCTGCTACTTGCTGATTGTGATTAAAGTCAAGTCTTCAGGGATTCGAGTCGGGTCCACGAGGCGCAGGAGGTCGGAGAGGAAGGTGACCCGCATGGTGGTGATCATTGTGGTGGTCTTTGTCTTCTGCTGGCTCCCGTTTTACGTCATGAACATCGTCAACTTGATATTTATACTGCCAGAAGACCCCGTCTTGGCAGGGGTCTACTTCTTCATGGTGGTCCTGTCCTATGCAAACAGCTGTGCCAACCCCATTCTGTACGGATTTCTCTCCGACAACTTCAAGCAGAGTTTCCAGAAAGTCCTTTGCCTTCGGAAGGGCAACGGGGTGGAGGATGGGGACCCCATTGAGCACAGGCAAGAGAACAGCAGCCGCTTGCAGGAGTCCATGCTAACCCAGAGAAATCTGGAATTCAATGGCCACATGCAGACTAGCAAGGTGTGAGGGCATGGGCTTGGTGCTGCAAGGTGCTTCTAGACCTGGAGAACTTGAGGACTTACTTAAAGGAGGGATGAATCCAGAGCAAAGCTAAAATCTGGAGACCCACAAGCTCAAACCAATGTACATAGACCTCTCTTTACTCACCCCCCTGTCCCAGTTAAAAGTGTTATGGGCTGTACTGGGCTGTGTGGAGCTCTCGTGGTGTTTTGGCCAAGTCCAACGTGCGTTGCCATCACCTCTACTCCAGAGAACTGATTTACTGGTGCACACTGCTGGCTTTGGGCTGCTCCCATCGTGCAAAGCCACCACTTAACCTGCTTTAACTACCTTGTTAAGCTGAGTTTATGGCTGCTGTGCACTGCTGGGACCAGCTCAAAGCAGAAAACAGCTCAGAGAATATCTTGGGAAGTCTCCCAAAAGAAAAACACTCCTTCAGAGGAAGGTTTCACCCCAAAAAAGGCCCCAGCACTGATCTCAAGATGGTGTTTGAGCCATGCTCATAGAGTGCTGTGAGGTCCATTTCCATTATTCTACTCTCACTAACCCACAGAAGAGATTTACAGCATCTGGGAATCTTTCAGACACAATAAATGAGAATAAAAACAAGAGCAGGAAAACATTGTTGAAGGGATTCAGTGTCTCCATAACATTTCCACAGCCTAAACCAAATTGCATTTAAATTGTGATGTAACCACTTTCTGATGATGTAAGTGATGATGTGAAGTCCTGGAAAGCTGTTGTGTATATTTATTGGTCCTGACTGTAAGTATGGACGTGAATATCAATTGTATTTTCAGAAATTAAAACAAGTCCAACCCCCTGCTGACTTTTCATGGCTTCTCCAGGTGCTGTCAAAAAAACCCCACCATGCAAAAACCCTAGAGAAGAGTCTTTGATGTTTAAGTCATCATAGATGCAATGATAAAAAACCTAGAGCTGAGACTTTAATGCTTAAGTCATCATAGATGGTAGGACCATATAGGAATCTATGGAGCTTTGTCCTGCTTGGACACCAAAAGATGTCCTCATGGTGCTTGGGAGCTCAGTGGATGCATAGAGACCAAAAACCCAATGTGAGACCATATCCAGGGAAGTTGTGGATGCTCCATCACTGGATATGTGCAAGACTAACTGGGATGGGGCTTTGAGCAACCTGCTCTAGTGGGAGGTGTCCCTGCCCATGGCAGGGGGGTTGGAACTAGATGGTCTTTGAGGTCCCTTCCAACCCAAACCATTCTATGATTGGATATAGTGAGATGAGGGGTGCAAAGAACATCACCCAGACCCACCCTGCCCTAGGTCTGACCCAAGCTACTTGCACTGTAGGGCAAGGACTCTTCATACATGGAAAGGAAGAAAGTTCAAGGTGGGCAGAGGTTTTCTCCCACCTAAGGATGTCCCATCTCATCTGTGCAGGTGGAGAACAGACCTTCCTATGTGACCACCAGCCCTGAGGACCAAGCACAATGATACCCTGAGCTAAACCCACTCAGGCCTTAAAACTGCTTAGTCCTGATGTAACTCTAGCATGAACTCATAGGATGGATCAAGTTCTAGATAAGTTCTTGCTCCTACCCACTGCTGGTGTAGATATAGGCACCATTTTCCTTCTCCATCCATCATACGTGGCCATACTCAGGTTCCCCAAGCACAAGAACTCACCAGATACAAGGAGAGAGTCAATTTTAGGATGTATCCTTGGTCTGGACCATGAGTAGGTACATCCAGGCTTCTCACAGTAGAAGGTTGTAGCCCACCTGAACTACACCATGGTGATTCATTCAAAATCACAGCCCAACCAGGTTCACATTAATTAAGTCATGCACTATCTATTCTTTCTGGAATTATCAGGCAGCTCCAGGCATCAATCAACCCTCTTATCACTCCTTGAGACACGTGGAGTAATTAGTGCAAGGTCTTTATGGCCTCTCTGCCAACTCCATCTGCCTCCAGTTGATTAAGCCAGAAGTTCTTCTCCAGTGATAGAATTAGAAAAAAAACCCCATTTTTGTTCACAGCTCACCCTGCAAGGAGCAGGAATAATTAATGTTCTCTCAGAGGGGGGGTGCCCCACGGATGCAGCAGCAGTAGCTGGCTCTGCAGAAGCTGAAGGAGGCATCATTCAAGTCCAGATGTGTTGCTGAGTACATCTATGGCATCGTCCATCACCCTGGAGCAGCTGAGCTCTGAAGCCCAGGGAGAATGAGCAGGATGGGGAAACCAGAGGGTTGACCACACCAGCAGCAGCAAAGCTCTCACCAGCATCATAGAATCATTCAGGTTGGAGAAGACCTCTAAGACCAAGTCCAACCTTCATCCCAACATCTCCTTGACCATGTCCCAAAGGGCCACATCTACTCGTTTTTTGAGCACCTACTATATTAATATTTGCTATGGAAGTAGCAAGACACAGTTATGAGCAGAGAACAGCTGAAATCATAGAATGTTTGAGGCTGGAAGGGACCTCTAGAGGTCTTGTCCAACCTCCCTACACAAGCAGGGACATCTCTACCCAGGACAGGCTGCTCAGAGCCCCATCAAGCCCGACCTAAATGCCAGGGCAAGATTTAGAAATTTGCCCCTGGAGCTCTGCCCAAGTCAATTCTCCCCTTATACACCAATTTCTGCATCTCTACAACTCAGAAGAACTCAGCCAGAACAAGTCACACACCTGCAGATTAAACAACACGACGAGAAGCGGATGGAAGAAGAAACCCCAAAACTAAATTAAAATTTAAAAAGCTCCTCCATGGATTAGGTAAAAGTAGAGAAAAACTGAAGAATACCCCCAAGAGCAGCACTTGAGGGTAAAAATGGGCAGAGTTGGAACATCAGTGATTTCTGGGTGACTTATTTTCTCCTTGGGGAAGGAGCTAATATTCATTTCCAACCTCTCTGAGAGAACCAAAGAGGTGTGATAAATGAAGAGCCAGGGTTTTATTGCTCTGTCACGTTCATCTCGTGCAGTATCAGGAGACACCAGTGCAACAATAATCTGGTGCATTAGGGATCCTCTGTTTTTCTTTCCGTGATGGTTTTATAACAGGCTGGAAAGAAAAGCCAACAGAGTTTCATGCCAGGGCGCTCTACAAACATTAATATTGTGCTAACAAAAACATTGTCTTCTACCACTGAGGAAGCTTTAGTGCAAACTACGAGCTCGTTGTGTACCCAGGGAAATTTCTCTGGGCTTTTCTCTGGCTCAGGGGCAGGTCACCACCTATTGTGTGGGGTTACTATGATCCAAGCATCTACTGTGGTCTTCAAGATCATGCTACACAATTGTCTTCACTTTGTTAAAACATTCTGGAATAAAACATTCTGATTATAGAATCATAGAATCGTCAGGGTTGGAAGGGACCTTCAAGATCATCTAGTTCCAACCCCCCTGCCGTGGGCAGGGACACCTCCCACTAGAGCAGGTTGGTCAAAGCCCCATCCAACTTGGTCTTGAACACATCCAGGGATGGAGCATCCACAACCCCCCTGGGCAGCCTGGGCCAGTGTCTCCCCACCCTCCTGGGGAAGAACTTCTTCCTAACATCTCATCTCAATCTCCCCACCTCTAGTTTTGACCCATTCCTCCCAGTCCTACCACTACCTGACAGCCTCAAAAGTCCCCCCCCAGCTTTCTTGGAGCCCCCTTCAGATCCTGGAAGGCCACAAGAAGGTCCCCTGGGAGCCTTCTCTTCTCCAATGTCCCAATGTTCTCTTCTTTCAATGTCCCATTTGATGCTCTGACCACAAGTGATGTTCAGAAAGACACAAAAGGGAGCTGAAAAACATGATCCAGCTGCTGATCAAGCCAGGGATGCTCTTCCCTTTGATTTCAAAGGAAACTGGGCTTGATAAGCACTGAAGATCAACTCCTTGCATGATAAAATGCAGAAAAACTCAGAAACATCTGAATTCCTCCCTGATTCCTCTCCTGACTCACAGCAGAGGAGCAGGACTTGGCTTGTATTGATTTGCCACCAAAAAAAATACAGAAAACACTTAAAAAAAAATATGTGCAGCCTGTACCCATGAGATTGAACAATGCTTTTCATTCATTAGGCTAATAACTGATTTGTTTTCTCATTTGAAAAGAATCAAAACTAATTTTATTTACCAAGCAGACAGTGCATAACTAAATGTGCCTTTCAGAAGGAATCCTTGATTTGCAAACCCACTTAATTTAATGCCATATATTCCCATAAAAACAAGGGGACTAGTTAGGAAGGGGTGACTGTGTCAAGAAAAAATGGGCTTGTGCTTATGGTGTCAACTTGGGGCTCCCCAGATCTTGGTTTAGCTCCTAATTTAACCTTACAGCTTGGTTTCATGTGAGATAAATCATGATCCCCCAAAGTTTTCCAGCTGTAAAACTAACCCAGTGCTTCATTCCTCACACCCAGAGGGATCTGAAAGTTCCAGCACCACGTAGATAACATCAGTTTTGGGGCTTTCTTACAGCTTTTTGTGAAAAGGATGAATTCTAGGGCATTGATTTTGTGTCTCCCTGACCTAAATCTCCTTTCCCATACTCAGGTGGGGGTTTGGCTGGTAAAAGCTCTGCTAGAGGGACAATCAGGTGGCTCTTGTTGACAAGGCACCTCCAGGGAATTTGCAGTTTTCTCTAAGTACCACGAGCCTGCTCATCATTAACCTCCCCAAGAGGGACCACTTGGAAAGAAAATGAGGTTTCAGCGTGGCTCTGATCACACAGACTGAGCCTTGATGGAGCATCCAGCACATTAACACACCATCCATCACTGGCATGCTCAGGATAAGGATGTTAAACCATGCCAAGCAACACCCCCAGGAAGCCTGGGTGGTACCTGGTGTCACTGATACCATCACGTGCAATATTCAACACTCCTCACAGTGATTAGGCAGATGATGGATGAGTCACATCACTCAGAGGTTATAGACCTGGGTGTGCTACAGGCTAGAAAGAATATTCTCACTTCACAGGGAAAATGCAGGTGACACAAGAGGAGGAATAAAACCTGGGTAGAGCCTTGGGAAATCACATCCCTGCAGCACTTGAAGGAGCATTTCAGCACCCAGCATGAAGCAGGGGCTGTGGCCTCCTGGATGCTGACAAAGGGATGAAAGCCAGGCTGCTGGAGTCCTCCTGCAATCAGCCTGGCCCTTGATCTATGCTCTGGCTTATCTGGCGTGGTCCATGTTCAATCATGCTCAGCCTCATCTGTAATTTCCCTCCCTATCTCTGAGCCATGGGCAGATTTCCTGCCCTCCCTATGTGAGCAGGGTGCTGCTGTGCATGTGGAGGATATTCAGACCCCCTCAGAACCCCTACACTTGTCTGGATTAAAATTCAAAAGAAAACCCAACCCTTCTTTTCCCCCATCCTTGCAAATTGTTGGCTATATCCAGGTACTTCTCACTCTTTAGCATCCAACATCAATGCAGGTTTTTTCAAGACATGGTCTAGTGGTCAAGGAGATGTTGGACTTGATCCTAGAGGCCTTTTCCAACCTCAATGATTCTATGATCTCTCTGCAGAAGGGAGGTGGATGTTTTACCCACATGGAGCTCAATGTGTTGGTCACCACCAAGCTCTTTGTGCTGCCCAACACTTGAGATCCTTTCTCCAAGGTTTGACACTTTGAGCTTTGCTCCCACCCTCTGTCAGCAGCACAACTCTCACCAACCAGGCTATAGAACCAGAGACCTTCAGGGGGTGAATTATCAACCTGCCAGGTTGTGCTGGGGACTGGTTTCAAAGCTCTGCCAGCACCTTCTAACCAACCCACCCTTATCTAAAGGGCACTGATTGATTTTATTCTCTGCTGGCTGCTAATGACTGGCAAATAAACGAGTGGCTGTGCTGTGAGAATGCAGAAAGCAGCAGCAGGATCTGTGACAAATGTGGTGCTGCTGTTGTTAACACACAGAAAAAAAGGCTGGGAACTGCCAAATTCTCTCAAAATGCATTAAAAAATTAGGTGCTCCTAATTTGCATCAGAGAAGAGTCTCTGATTAAAGAGACAGAGCAGGTTTGCAGCTAGACTCATCTTCCTCTCAACCCAAAACACATGAGGCCAAAGCAACCGAGTCAAATTGTGCTTTCTCCTGCCTTTGAGACACTCTACTCAAGCCAAAGATCCTTGGGGTGTCACTGGAGATGAAGTGTGACCATCACCAGCTCTCCTGACCTGCAGCACACACCAGAACTCCTGCTGTTAGCATAGTAGGAAGTAAAACACAGGGAGAAAAACAGAATTTAAGCTGAAAGGTTGAATATTTCTCTGGCTAGACCTCAAGGCAACACAACAACAACTCCCAACAACTCCAGTGGTGGGTGCAGACAGCTGAGGAGCACCATCAATGTTGAACTGCAGCCCAGGCACAGGAAAATGATGCTGTATTTACATGACACAGTCTCTCTTACCTTCAGGAGATGAGGGTTGTGCTGGAGAGGAGGAGAAGCAGAGATCACCTTGGCCCCAGCCTTGCTTTGGTGCCTTTCAGTGAGTTGTGAGAGCTGCGAGTTGTCCTCATTTGTGGCCCTGAGGAGACAAGCAGGAGAATAGGAGCTGACAGCAGATAATGACCTTTAGACATCAAAAAGCTGCAAGTATCAAACAACTCCCATAGAAAAGCTGAACCCTTTCAACTAGTGCCAGGGGACATCATAGGGACCTGGTTTCTAGGGCAGGCTGAGATGCCACCTCCATGCAGACCTTCCCCTGCCACCACCACCCTCTTTGCCTTTCAGGTATTGCAGTGGAGGCCAAAGGTACCAGAAGTGATGGATGATTGTCTCTTTTCACCTGGCACAACAGTGGCAGTGGATAAATGCCACCTGCAATTAGGTCACCCCTTGAATGAATTGAATCATTAAGGGAACAATTAAGTGAGGAGAGCCTTGGTTGGGGGGTGCAAGACAAGGGAGGCTTGGCAGGGCCACCTCTGCCTGGGTGACTTCTGCCAGCTGATGCTTCTAATCAAAGTAATTAGGCATAATTTGATGAGGGACAACGGGCTGGTGAAATGAAAAGGGTGGCAGCAACCAGCAGGGCCACGTCTGCAGTGATGGATGAAGGGGGGAGGATGTTCTGGGATGAAGGGGGAAGAGTGTTCTGGGATGAAGGGAAGATTCTCCAGATGTTTTCACCTGCTGAAACCAAGGAAAAAGTGCTTCAGATCCAGCTGCCACCAGTTGAACACTAGGAAGAAATCTGACTTTACACCTTTCCCTCTTCCCCCATCATCTAGTTGAAAGCTAAAGAGGACTTTGACCCAATGCAGCCCCAAGTGATGGGGTCAGAATCCCTCCTAGGAGCTCAGCCATGGGAGATAAGTGGTTCCTCTGATGCTTTTCCCTGGCAGGACAAGGGGCTTGAGGCATCTGGGCACCAGATTTGGGGTAGGGAAGGAAACCCCCTCCCTGCTGGCACTGCCAGAGTGAGCTCTTGGCTGGTGTTACATGGTCCTAGATGCTCACGGGTGGGAACTGAATTTGCAAACCCCTGAGTGTGGTTTCTTGGTGAGTTTACCCAGCAGTGAATGAACAGACTTCTCAGCATCCCTGGGAGACAATCTGGAGGGTGTTTGCTGGCCAGATGCTGCCTGAAAAACCAGCTTGGCTGGTGCACTGGTGTGTAAATCCAAGTGGATTTTACCACCCACTTCTCCTGCCCTGATTTATGAGTTCAGGCAGGAACAGCTGCCTGGGAAAGAAAAAGGACTTTAATCAATGAAGATGTATGGGAGAGAATTAAAAGTTGGTGCTGTATTAGGAGAACAAAGATGATTTCTCTCTGTCCTCCATAGAATTTGATCAGGTTTGGGATTAACCAAGAGAAATTTTATCTAAAGGGACTAGTGAGACACCTGAAAAATAGGCTGAGACAAAGGAGATCAAAGCAGGGAATGCAGAAGTTGTGTCTCCTTGTGCAATGTGGGTGCTGGGTGGGGAACAAGAGAAATAAAACCACTTTTAAAGCTTGACTTCTAATGGAATAGGGAAATAGCCCAGAAATTCACCTGCTACCATCCACTATTGCACGAAGGAACCTCATTCCTGCACCATCCCACAAGTGGAAGCTGCCTGCCCCCCTTTGATTCACTCCCAGCCCTGGTTCCCCTGCTCCCAAGTCAACATTCATCTTAATTATGTCTCAGCTAACGAGCCTCGAAGAGTTTATTAAACAGGCTTTTGTGTTCCCTAATTGAAAACCTCGGCGCAAAGCGTTTGACAAATTGCTGAGAGAGGCTGGGGGGGTGGAGAGGGGAGGTGGGAACCCCCCAGAGCACCAGCTGCTGCTTCAGCAGGCAGGGAACTGGTGGAGAAAACCAGGAATTTCATCCTCTTAGGAGGACAGTGGTATCTGAAGTGCCTGGTGAGCACACACAGCCACATGGGGCTGCTAAATGGCTCTAAAAAAAGAAGGGCAGGACATCTGGAGACCACACATGGGCTGCAGGGGTCTTCACAGCACTGAATGTGTCCTCATCCCTCTAGTTCTTGGCATGAGCATTGATGTCCTGCAAGGAGATGAGGTCTGTCTTCTAGGGACAGGTTTCTCCTTGATTGCACTGACCCTCCAGGTGAGACCCAATCCTCCTCCTTCCCAGAGACTCCCACATCTTGCCCCAGCTCCATCTCTCCTGCAACTTTGCCCTTCTCTTCTATTCTTCTTATCCTTGGACCTGCCTCAGCTCCATCTTAACCCTACTACACCCATCCTGCCCCTTGGAGGGACCTGTGGACCTGACCTGAGCCATGCAAGGAGCTTTGTCACACCACCAACTGAGGCCACAGTGACACATCATGTACTTCAAGGACTGCCCAGGGAGGTGGTGGAGTCACCATCCCTGGAAGGGTTCAAAAAACTAGTAGATGTTGCCCTTTGGGACATGATCAAGAGGTCAGGGAGATGTTGGGATGAAGGTTGAACTTAATCTTAGAGATGTTGGGATGAAGGTTGGACTTAACCTTAGAGATCTTGGGATGAAGGTTGGACTTAACCTTAGAGATCTTTGGATGAAGGTTGGACTTAACCTTAGAGATCTTGGGATGAAGGTTGGACTTAACCTTAGAGATCTTTTCCAGCCTAGATGATTCTATGATTTAGAAACAAGGTTGGTCTGAAAAAGCATCATTTTGGGTTCTAGTTCTGAACAGGGGCCAGACCCATCCCTGCTTCTACTCCCACTACCCCTGGGTCAGGATGGGGACCACGGTTGCCAGAAAATAGATGTTCCAGCAAGAAGCCAGCCTGCCAACATTTCCACTGACAATCATATTTAATGAGCAAATTTGGGAAGGCTTTCAATGCATCAATTTTCAGATGAGGCAGCCAAATGACCTTTCCAACAAACAACCGTCCAGGGAATTCAGTTTCAGAACAAATGCCTGTCCCCAGCTGGGGTTAGAGGAGGAGGGACAGTGGCAGCTGCAGCCAAGAGCACATGTAGGGTCTGAGTCCAACCCTCAGGGAGAACCCAGCCCTTGGGTCAGCCCTGCTGGGCTCTGAGGTGACAGGACAAGGGGTGATGGTTTCAAACTAAAAGAAGGAGATGGAGACTAGAGAAAAGGAAGAATTTTGGACACTGAGGGTGGTGAGAGCCTGGCCCAGGTTGCCCAGAGAGGTGGTTGATGCCTCATCCCTGGAACCATTGCAGGGGAGGTTGATGGAGCCCTGAGCAACCTGCTCGAGTTGATGTCCCTGCTCCCTGCAGGGGGGTTGGATGAGATGACCTTTAAATATCCCTTCCCACCCAACCCATCCTGTGATTCTATTCTATGATCTCCTCAGTTAAAGCAGTTTAGTGTCAATTTGGCAGCTCTTTTCCTGCTCCTCTGTGGCTCCTGCAGCCCCTGTCCCCTGGTGCTGTGCATCCACGAGACCCTCTCCTCATCCCAACTCAGATTTATGCCTCACTCTTTCCCCCACGCCTATAAACTGCTTTTTGGGGAGACAGGGGTTTCCCCAGCAGCTTGGCAGAGGCTTTCAGAGGAGCCAGGCAAGCTGACAGCCTCTCTGAACACACTCCATCAAAACCTGTCGTGCTTTGACAGAGCCTGACAAGCTCAAGTGACAAGCTGTCCTCCCATCCCCAGAGAGCAGGAGACAAAAGTGACACTCCCCCAATGCAGTTGGGTTTTTTTTTAACACATTTCAAACCCAGCCACTGAGCCTGAGGGACTGACTGACATCTTTAATACCTCGACAGACAATCCCCTCACATTAAAACTTCCCATTCAGCTTTAAATACCCCTTTCTTTGATTCCTTGAAGGATTACAAACATCATCTCTCCTGCAAACCAACACCCACCTACTCCTGAAGGTCAAGGAAACCTCGTCCTGTGCCCATCTGACCTTCACAAGGTGGCAAAATATATTTGCTTGTTGCTATTTCTGTTGAAGCCCCCTGGTTATGAATATTCAGTGAGATTCGTGCAGACCTCTCAATAAACAGATTTTCAACGGCTGGAGACCAAAGTGCTTTGCTGGAGCATGTGTGGAAAAGTTAAACAAGCACCAGCTGGGATATGGGAGCACTTTTTTCTTTAATGTGTAATACTTTTTATTGCAATAAAAAGGGGTGTAAATGAACTAAATGTAGTTTGACTTCCCAAGTCTATATTGCTTGTGTGTGTCTTCATGAGAACCTCCCTGGGACTGGCACAATCCTAAGAGAACCTCAGTTAAACCTCAGATCTCTGTTCCCTGATGTTCCACGTGCTGCTGGCCCCAGGGTCTGGCTTATCACTGCATCCAAACCTTCCCTGTGATGCACGATCCTCAAAACAGTCAGAGGTATCAAG
>VYZX01004002.1:3222-21139 GCA_013401335.1 Brachypteracias leptosomus | reverse complement strand
GGTGATGAAGGTACTTCAGAAACACTATTGCTTCTGAAGACTAGGAGATTCGATTTATCTGGGAGAAGAAAGGGGGTTGGAAAAAGAAAAACAAAGTAAATTTCTGAAATATAAAATGATACCAGTGTTACTTCAGAAGGATTACTAGTGAGAAGCTGTTAATCCAACAAAAAGATGACAGCATCTTGAGATCAGTTTATTTAAAAAGCTACACAGTATTTCATTAAATTCAAAGAATGATTTTTTTTCCAATCAGCCAAAACATTTAGGTTTACTCTGCCATTTTAAATTTCTTAGGTATTCCTACTTTTCACAAACATTTTGCAAATATTCCTGTCTCCTCTCACATTTTAACTTCTGCTATATTTGCAATAACAATGAGGGATCAAAAGAGGGAGTGTAAGCTACCTTCTTCTTTTATGTTACAAAGTCATTTTGTTAAAGACATGCATATCTTCCTGATGTCTCTTTAAAACTTTTACATAATTTTGCCCTGGCAGCACTTCAGTGATCCCCATTACCTTATGTTTACCAGAGTAACTATTCTTCAAGTGATTTTGAAAAGAGGCTCTCCACAAAGTAGAGTAGGTCTGTTACTAAAACTAAAGCTGATTGGTACATATTTGTGGGTATACGTGTGCATGCAAATGCAATTATATTTATTCAATAATTCACAATTCTGATGCACATACATTTTTTCATTTTGATGAAAATAAGGTTAAAAAATTATTCTTTGTAATGTCCATATGTATTTCCTTGTCTATGCTTTTGAATCCATTGGCTAATTTCAATTACATCTGAGAGGTAAAAGTGATATCGAATAGTCTGTTCTCTCAAGCTTTTATTTAAATGGGGACTTGGATAGAGACAAAGACTAACTAATATTAACTGTAAGTAGTACTACTTATAATAAGCAAAAAGGGCAGACATTATGAGAATTCATAAAAGAGAAAGATATTATTAATATCAAAGCTAGGTAAAAACCTTTACTGTAAATTCAAAAAAAGCCACTACAATAGTAGAGCAGGAGCTCTATTTGTATGTATTTTTCAGCATTAAAATGTTGAAATCACATTGCAGCCCTGGCATAAATCAGCTAAGATGTCAACGATCAATGAAAAAAAAAAAAAAATTGGCATTACTGCTTCCATTGCTTATGGAACTATCCTCAATGAGAAATGATATATTGAGTAGCTCTTTCCTTCTCAGGACATGAAAACGCTTGACTGAAGTAGAAATATTGCTGCTTATAACCCACTGCTATTAAGAAACCAGTTTTGCTCCTAATAATGAAACTGGCTATCATGATTCTTTCTGCAAGACCATCTTAGAACAAAGTAAAATTTGGTAGACACTAGGACTGAAAACTATGACTAAGAAGATGAACAAATAGGTCAGTGAAATTTAAAAAAGACACACAAACATATATAACTACCTACCTGAGAGTAACGCAATGTTATATTAAAGCTTTAAAAATAAGTTAGAAACCCTTCTGCTTAGAAATAATGTTTGTCTTACCTTTTGGTTTTGGAGGACAGCATTTGACAAACTGGAAAATTATGCTGTCTGAACGGACAGTTTCTGTCTGGTAACAGGTCAACAGATCCTTAAGATTACCAAAACTTCTCTTGGTTCCACTAAGATTATATTCTCCATTCTCATTCTTTGTAATTAAGCAGTGCTTATAATCAGTGGTATTCTCACGCTGCAGAGATGCATTAAAAATAAAATTAATCAATATTTAGTATCTGAAAGCTTATTTATATGTATAGCACTCTACTACTTAAAGAAAGAATGCTTCAGCAAAAATATTACCATAATTTGTTATTTTGTTCTCCATGTGTAATATTCATTCTGAGAAAACATGATTCTGCTCCCATCACTGGAATTAACATGTCGATGTTAAGAAAAACAAATGTTACAAAATCTGCCAAGGTGGAGCTGAGAAAACCGGTAAGGGATCCTAGGAAAAATCCCTCAGAGCTAGTAATGAGAGCTTCACTCTTACAAGGGGTAATAGCAAACCAAAATTTTGTTAGAAGCAATAACCCAAGTGCTCATGCTCCACATTCTTTTTGCAAGCACTTTGAGATCTCAGCTGTAGTTCTATTTTTCTGTTGTCTAAAGTATGGTTGTAAGCAATTGCTTTCTAGCACAGATTTTCGATATGCACAGAATTATTTTTACAATGAGTCTTACAAAGATCCCATTAAACATTTCTAAACAAGAGGAGCTCTTAATAGTACTTTCATGGTTCTTCACGTCAACACTGTGGAAAATATTCCAACAAATTCTGAACCTCAAAAGCCTTCTAACAGTTTGCCCAGAGAGATTCAGAACAAGGAAAAAAACCCACAAATGTTTCTAGGTCGCTTAATGGCAGGCTTAACTCACAAGCCTGACCCTCAGACTGACTCTAAGTTTGCTCAGGGACTGACCTCTCAGTCTAAAAAATCCCCTATCAAACACTCTTCACTGACTGGATGCAGAATTTTTGTGAAACTGTTCTTAAAATGGCTGTTTACTTCTCCCTGAACACATTTTCTCATTGTCAGAGATGTGCACATCTCTGAATATTTAGTAAAGTTGCTAGCTTGCTGCAAGCCAGCAGGAAAAACGATGTATTACCTTCCCCAGTTAAAAACATAAAGGTAGCTCTGCTAATATAAGAGAAGCCCACCCTTGGAACAAGACCATGCCATTATGTAACAGTGATATTAAAGCATTGTATTATCACCAACTGCAGTCTTACAGAGGAGCGGTACAACTGGTTCTTCAGCTGCATGAGAATTGCAGGCATAGCTAGGGTGAATCCCAGTCTAGCTAACACCAGATAACCAGAAGGAAATCAGTGTTGATATAACAGTTGCCAAATAATCTGGCTGGCCTAGCACTGGGGATGTGGACAGGAGGACCTAAACCTAGCAGAACCTGTGAAGGAGAGAAACTCTCAGATCAGTAAGGACTGTATACCCCATCTAACTAAGCCCCATTTGGGAGAGGAGAGTGTGGGTAGGTGAATAGAACCCAAGTTAAAAATCCAACTAAAAAACCCAGAACCTTAAAAAAAGGAAGAAAACCCAAATTGCTCTACCATCCAAACATTTACTGCAAGAGCAATGTCACCATCCTCAGAACCCTCAAGCTGTCTTTCTTCCGCCTGTCTTGTTCTCCTAGGAATATGGCATGTGTCATTAGTGGTTCTTTACTATACAAATATTTTGATTTTTCTCACAAGACACTGAAAGTTGGCCAATCTGACAGAAGTAGCTATAGAATATAAACAAATATTCCAAAGAGAGAATTCAGAATCATTCACTGAACATCCCAGGCTTATTACTTTAATGCAATAAAGATTATACAGGTACTATCTAAGGCAGAATACAAACCTCTATAGCAAAGGTGAGGAAGTATTTTTTAAAATCTTTAGGACTGCAGCGAAGAACATAGAAACCGGTCTGATTACCCGCTTTCTTCAGTTTACTGATAGCAAAGTCCATGCTATAATAAAAAAAATGTTTAAGATTGCATAATTTAAAAATCCAGGAACATCAGAAATGCACCAATAAGCACAACTATCAGGTATGTAATAACAACAACAATTCAAACTCAGTTTTTTACAGCTCCCTCTAAGTTAATTTTTTCGTCCCTTTATTTTCCAGTATTCAGGCTGCTTACGTAGAGAGCTGTATATTTAACAATTCTTAACTCTGAAAACACCACAATTAATTATTTGAAGACAAAAATCTTACAGCCTATAAAAGCATATTTCCCTAGGCTTATGATACAGCTTTCAACATCCATTATGGAAGAAGCTGTAATTAAACTACCTAATAAATACCCTAAAATTATAAAAAAATTTGTGTGGGTGAAAAAGGAGGTTTTAACTTGGGAAACAACTAACAAGAAAGAGGAGTTGAAATAAAACATAATTTGTTACTACGAGAACAAATTTTCCCTTAAACAAGCCTTGCTACCTGACTATTTCTCAGGGAACAAGGAATTGAATAGCTTGGAAAGGTCTAGACTCATTGCACATACTTCTAAACAGTCCTAAATAAAGGTCAATATATAGCACTAGTCATTAGTGCAATAAATGTGATTAGAACTGGTCTCCATCCCTCTCCTCCTCTATCTCTTCTGAAGGTTATAGCACCTATCCTCTTCCTGGCACTGGGAAATGTACAGAACTATTTAGCTGAGTAGACAGTGCTAGTTACATGTAACATATATTACTTTCCAAGCTTTGCAGCTAAAGCAAATACGCATTTTATTCTGCCTAACAAAACATTTCTAAGCTCCCATGTGTGCTTCTGCAAACAATAAACAATACTATATGAACTATTAAAAAAACTTTTTAAAAAATTAAACAAAGGCACTAAGTTCTTCCTCTAGAAAAACCACACAAAACAAAGACAGTAAACAGGAAGACATTCCTTAAAAACAAAAAAAGACTCTAATGTATACGGCTAGCAGTTTACTGCAGTCCCTGCTCTACTGTTGAAGAGAATATTATCTGAATTTGCCTTCTTCCCCTTGGAAACTCATAACTGGTAGAAGACGTAGTGAAAACATGAGATCCTCTGTCTATGACACATATGTTGCTGCTGTGGTAGTAATTGCAATTCTGTAAAATCAGCATCATGACCTGTTTGTCTCACTTGAAGAAAAAAAGAATTCTAAGGGAAGAAAATTAAAATCAGAATCTTCCTTCTTTTTTTTTTTTCCTAAGACAGTGTCTTCTTGACGTATTGTGCAAAATGAAAGGAAAAATGTAAAGCATTTTGTTACATAAATATAATAAATACACATTTCAAGATGTCCATCATGGTCCACAGTCAAT
This sequence comes from Brachypteracias leptosomus, assembly GCA_013401335.1. Lineage (NCBI taxonomy): Eukaryota > Metazoa > Chordata > Aves > Coraciiformes > Brachypteraciidae > Brachypteracias > Brachypteracias leptosomus. Next base: position 16,296 of record VYZX01004002.1, on the reverse strand, counting down.
TAAAGTTCATCTTTCAAAAACAGTATCACCTTGTTATATTGCTAAAAAATTGCTTACAAAATTGGTCCATGGCAGTTGCTTTGGATATTTTCAAGGACTGATGGTGGTGCTACTTCTTTACAGAGATAATGGTGGGCATCTGCAGTTAATCTGTAATATCCATCAATTAATGATACAAAGGAGAGAGCTTCTCTTAATGACTGAAATTCAGCCTCCTGTTAAATTTCCAAGGGAGAATTAGGGGTGGAGGGAGAGGGGGAAAGAGGGGAAAAGAGAGAGAGAATTTCAATTTTTAATAGGCACATCAAGTTCCTGGATATGGTAATGGTATAAAAGAGACAGGCATAAATTAAATGTATTTCAACCGTTTTTAACTACTACTTATATAGTTCCACCACCCTGGCACCACTCAAAACTTTTTAGCAATCTCTAACTTTCAATATTAAACCCAAACCAAACAAATCTGCCACAAAAGACCCTTACTCTAAACATGAAACAGCAGAGGAATGCTGTCAAGAGAGAACAATTGAAAGGAAAAAACTGAGTAGATACAACTTAGCATGACAAGCACCTACTGCACTGGCAACACAGTACTATTTTCCTAAAGGAAAGCCCTTGCTTATCTAAGATTTATAGGGCTGTCTTCAGCTAGCAAGGAAAAATCTCTAGAAAAGTAGCTGCCTGAAAATTTAACTAGTGGTCAGCGAAACCTGACATCCTGAGCTGGATCATAGATAGAAGCTGACCTTTAATTACTATGAAGAGAACTGCAATGGATTGAAACGGGAAGAATAATGTGGTCAAAAGAAAATGGGGTGTTGAAAAGGTCTATGCAGAATATGTTGGGCAGGTAAGAGCAGGGAAAAACTATATTCATCTGTAACAACATATTTATTACTGGCAATAAAGGAAAGTAGAGTATTTTTATGGGATTATCTACATTTTCGTAATACTTTGACAGCTGTATCAGAGCATCAAAGGCTGTCTTTACTCCAGAGAAGTGTTACTCTATCATTTGCAGTCACCCTAGATTTCATGCAGCAGCCCAGCCCACCAGAACAGGCTTTAGTATGTGCTGCACAAGTGACACTGGGTACACAGTGGCTGAGCACAATTCCTTGGCAAATTCTTTGCTAGACAGCAGTAAAAAAGCTGGTGCCTTCAATCACATGCCACGAATTTGTCTGGAGTCTTTGAACTCCTTATTAAGAGACAGCCTGGAAACAACTATCTTACCAGTTGTTTCAACACAACCAGAAAACCCGCACAAGCAACAGACCCAGAAATACAGCCATTTTAATCAAATCACATCTCATAAAACTGTGCAAAGTATGTTTCTATAATGAATTCTACTAGCTGTGTAACAGATTAAACTAAATCACAAATTCTAATTTACACATCAGCTAATTATGGTGTGTAAAGTGTCCACATACAAATAATAAGCAAAACAGCAGCTGCTGAACTTTTTCCTATTCTGCCTTACTCTTCAGTAGCTGTTTTAGGCAATCCTTTAGAAAGTCAGTTTTACCCTCAGAAGCACATGCTGACAAGTATGTAACTACTGCTATTGAGAATTTTTAAAGAGAATTCTAATGGCTCAAGATGAAGAAAGCCTCCTCCACCAATTTGAAATATTACTCTGCTCTCAGCATCACAGATGCACATCACAGATATTCCAGCTACTCTTATGTTTCAATGAAAGGCCCTGAAAAATTTTCAAATTCAGTAATGCAGGAAATTAATGTGAACCACCTTTCTACTACAAATGAAAGTAAACCATATGCCTTTTTTAAAAAAAAAAAAGCATCATTAGAGAGACTAGAAAACTAGTTAACGCTTACGGAAATATTTTTGGAATTAAATTTTTTTTTTTCTGTGAGGAGCTGCTAGAAGCTTCCCCTTTGTCCAACAGAGCCAATGCCAGTTGGCTCCAAGGCAGATCTACAGTTGGCCAAGGCTGAGACTATCAATGACAGTGGCAGTGCCTCTGTGATAACACATTTAAGAAGAGGAAACAGTTGCTGTGAAATCAAAACAGGAGGAAGGAGTGATAGTATGTGAGGGGAAACACTGCAGTCATCAAGCTTAGTGAAGTAGGAAGTCTAGGTGCTGGAGCAGAGATCCCCCTGGCCAAGGCCATGAAGCAGGCTGTGCCCCTGACGCCCACAAAAGTCCATGGTGGACCAGATATCCACTTCCACGCAGCCTGTGGAGGACTCCTTGCCAGAGGAGGTGGATGTGCCTGAAGGAGGCTGTGACCCCATGGAGAGCCTGTGCTAAAACAGGCTCTTGTCAAGACCTATGACCCTGGAGGGGACTCATGTTGAAGCAGCCTGTTCCTGAAGGACTGCACCTCTTGTAGAAGGGACCCATGCTGAAGCGGTTTGTGAAGAGCTGTAGCCCTTGGAAAGGCCCCGCACTGAAGAGGTTCATGGAGAACTGTCTCCTGTGAGAAGGACCCCACACTGGAGCAGAGGAAGAGTGTGAGAAGGAAGGAGTGCCAGAGACAACATGTGATGAACTGACTGCAATCCCCATTCTCTATCTCCCTGGGCCACTGAGGAGGGGAGGAGGTAGAGGAACTCAAGTGAAGCTGAGCTCAGGAAGAAGGAAGGACTGCAGTGAAGGCGTTTTTAAGACTCAGTTTTAATTCCCATTACCCTACTATGATTCGATTGGCAATAAATTAATTTCCCTGAGTTGAGTTTGTTCTGCACATGACGGTGATTGATCCCTCTCTGTCCTTATCTCAACTCATGAGACTTTCATCATATTTTTCTCCCCCTGTCCAGTTGAAAAGGGGAAGTGACAGAGAGTCTTGGTGGGAACCTGGTGTCCAGCCAAGGTCAACCCACCACACAACTATGTGACAGTTATACCTGCTGGAAAGCCTGACTCAAGTGCAATGCTGATGTTCAAACCGAAATAACTTTTTACATTCACGCATAAAATACTTTAAGACCATCTTCAAAGAATTTTGTCCCAGTACTCATTTTCTGTGTATCATCATTCTTTCAGAGCATCTTGAAGCCTTTTTGAATGTGATGGGTCACTGGCCCACAGCTTACCATGACAGCATGCAAACAGTATGCTTAATAGCTAAAACCACAGACTCGGGTTTAAGATTCCAATAAAGAAAAGGACCAAGCTGTGTATCAGAAAACCCTCAGCTATAGATGTCTATTTCTATTTCAGGCTATGCACAGAGCTTTGAATGCAAAAGACCTTTGGTGTTCCAATACACAGCTTATACTGATGAAATGCACGTAGTTTTACCTCATGCTTTACATTAACAAGGTAATTGGTTATACAACACTATAAATGCCCCAGCAATCACATAGCCTGCTCAAAGCAACAATTATTTGGAATAGCAGCAAAGTAAACAAACCAGATTCTTGCTGTCTTGTTTGTGAATGGTGACAATTCTTCTCTCACTGGAGCCTTCTTGGCTTGCTTGTTTAATGCTGACATCAATGATATCAGGAAAATCACAGTATGTTTGTAAGTCCTGTAATAAATCAGTAAGTATTCATTACATAATGTCAGTAGTAACATAAATAGCAACTAAAAAACCCCATCTCTTTGCAGCATTAGCATAGATTTTCTACAACTCTGAACTTGTAAGCTAACAACAAAGAGGATCATAAAACATTAAACATGTTGCTACAAATACAGAAAGGAGCTTTGTGTTTACAGGACCAGCATTAGGAGCATCACTTAAAAAATGCACAAAGATCCAGGAATTGTGAATGGAAATTTTCATATATGAGTTGTTTGTTTTCTTTTAATGTAGATACTTCTTTGCCCTGTAGCACTTGGTGAGGATTAACAATGGAGTATTTTGACAAATCTCTGGCGGGGAGAGGGGATGTTTGTTTGCTGGGTTTTGTTTTGTTTGTTGGAGTTTGAGAACTTGTTATTAGCATCCTGATTAAGGAGGTTTAGAAAGCCTGTTAACAATCCAAACTGTCATGGCTTCATTCAGAGTGGTACAAGCTGCAAAATCTGCTAGCAAAGTGATGGAGTATGAATGAAGAAAGGGTCTAAGAGAAGGCTCCTCCATAATCCACGGTCATCACTGACTAGGCAACTTGCAGTACTGATCCTAGTTACACTGGAAATCTAAAATACATTTTCCTTTGATAGCAAGTTCAGGTGGTTTTTGAAACGATATTCTGTACTACTTCCTTCAGTCTTTCACAAGTCAAATTACAATGTCATAAAGATCATACTTCGTTTTGTTCTCAGTAGAACTTCGGATGCTGAGTAATATCCTTGAATAAAGGTAGATTTACCTACACAAAATTATTCTTCCAAAGCAAATAGATTTTATTCAAATCAGAATACCCTATTTATACAGCTGCAAGCATATTCTAATACATGAATGGGTGTAATAATCAAGGCTGCAAAATATAACATTTATGTTAGCTCCTGCCAGAGCAACTAGCACTTATAATCAACTTAGGAAAAGTGGAGGGCTGACACATAACGACTATGAGTGAAGCAATGGGATCTAATATCTATGAATATTCTAAGAACACACTTAAAAAAATCCAGGTATGTAATCAGATTTTTTTTTTTTTTAGTGTTAACAACAACCACAACAAAATAGCATTTTTAATCTATTGTAGAACATTGTAAAAACACAACCTTTTGTGCTTTGGTCTTGACTGCAATATATTGCATCAAAATTACCAAACTAATGGAATGCAATTATCTTGGAAAACTGACATGTGCTCCATTTCACCCTTAATTTTACCTTTGGAAAAATCCCACACTCTCAACATATACTGCTATGAGTTTGTTTCAGATTCTGGTAAATTCAAGAATTTTAACACTCATGCTGAGAAACCACACAGAAAAGAAATAATATTATAAATAAGTAAAATAAAATAAGTTGAATAAATAACTGTGATATAAAAATTAATAAAAATGCAAGAGCACATGATTACTAGCATTTACTGAAACCAGTTCCTGAAGAAAGAGTATATGGACTCCACAGTCACAGAAATGTCACTTTACATTTGCTAGCTCAGACACTGGCAGGAGTGTAACTGCAGCAGGAAAGAGGTATAGCGAAATTTACCTAGTTTTTGGAGTCCTGCTTTCAAAAGAGAATTTGAGAAATTTGTGCATTTTACCTATACCTGAAGGCAGGGTCATTACTTTTCTACATTGAGGGGTTTTTTTAAAGTAATGAAGGTCCAACACCAAATTTTCATTTGTTAAGCACAGAAGTATTACATGTTCAAGGATTGACTTTCTTCTAATAGTTCAATAAAAAACTAATGTTAAAATCCTATACTGTTTAAGTCAACACATTTCTGTGAGCCTCAGTCATACAGAAGTTGTATCACTGTAAAGTAACATTTACCTACCAAACTTACCTGGGGTATATCAGAACTTCTAACATAAGCTAATCACTCTGTTACATGATAAACTGCACAACTATTAAAATAATAATAAAAAATTACCTGCTCTGCCAGTGTCTCACAGTCTTTAAGTTTTCCTCTTGAGCACTGAATTCCACCATTTCCAGTTATTACAATGGTTGCAAAACGTTCCTCTCCAGAAGGATCTCCACCAGGTTCTTTTACTTCAAAAACCTCTGAATAGAAGGCAGACTGAAGGGTTTCCAGATTTATAAGATACTTAAGTTTCAAGTTTCTTGCAGTAGCTTTGCATTGGCCAAACTGTTGTATAAATTTGCGGAATCTGTACCTTATCCTTTTTCGCGTCAAAATGTGGTAGTCTTGGATTTTTGCTCGCACACATTTAGGCAAAAACATTTTGTAGCTGTGAATACACAACCAGCAAAAAACCTACTAACTTCATCCATTAAATGCAGCAAAGATACTTAATTCTGTGTTAAACAAGTCAACATGAAAATATCTTTTCCCCTAAGCATAATCTTATTTTTTAAATTGTAGAAGAGTGAGGATCCTTTCTTCAATCTGTAGCATGTTCTTCAAAACAGAGCCCTGTCTCTTCTTCCATTTTCCCCTCACTCAGTTTCAACATACATTATAGAATGCATTTTCCATAAATCCAGACATGTTTGTTCTAGTCATTAGTGAAGTTTTGAGGTGAGGCAGCAGAAGTTACACAGGGTTTTTTTGGTGCAGAATTTGGAAAGAGGATACTGCACAGATAGAGGGCAGATTTAATGGCTGAAAATATAGATGGTAGAATATACCACTGTGGTTCCCATTGAAGTCCCTGTATCACAGTTCATATTCTATATCACAGAACGACAGGAGTTGGAAGGGACCTCTGGAGATCATTGAGTCCAATCCCCCTGCCAGAGCAGGTTGCACAGGACAGCATCCAGGCAGGTTTTTAATGTCTCCAGGGATGGAGACTTCACTACATCTCTGGGCAGTCTGTTCCAGTGCTCTGTCACCCTCAAAGTAAAGAAATTCCTTCCCATGTTTAGATGGAACTTCCTCTGTTCAAGTTTGTGCCTGTTACCTCTTGTCCTGTCACTGAGGAAAGACTGGCCCCATCCTCCTGACACCTGCCCTTTATTTATAAGCATTGATAAGATCCCCTCTCAGTCTTCTCTTCTCCAGGCAAAAGGACCCAGGTTTCTCATCCTTTCCTCATTAAAGAGATGCTCCACTCCCCTAATCGTCTTTGTAGCCCTCTGTCAGGCTCTCTCCAGTAGTTCCCCTCTCTCTCTTGAACTGGGCAGCCCAGAACTGGACACAATACTCCAGATGAGGCTTCACCAGGGCAGAGTAGACAGGGAGGAGAACCACCCTCAACCTGCTGGGCACACTCTTCTTAATGCAGCCCAGGATGCCACTGGCCTTCTTGGCCACAAGGGCACACTGCTGAGTCATGGTCATCCTGTTGTCCACCAGGACTCCCAGGTCTTTTTCCACAGAGCTGCTTTCCAGCAGGCCAACCCCTAATCTGTACTGGTGCATGGGGTTATTCCTCTCCCTACACTCGCCCTTGTTGAATTTCATAAGGTTACTCTCTGCCCAACTCTCCAGCCTGTCCAGGTCTCATTGAGTGGCAGGGCAGCCTTCTGGTGTTAGCCACTCCTCCCAGTTTTGTGTCATCAGCAAACTTGCAAGGGTACATTCCATCCCTTCATCCATGTCATTAATGATTATATTGAACAGGACTGGACCCTGTGCCAACCCCTGCAGAACAACACTTGTTACAGACCTCCAACTATTCTCTGTACCATTGACCACAACCCTCTGAGCTCTATCTTTCAGTCAGTTTTCAATCCACCCACTGTCCATTCATCTAACCACCTTCCTAAGCTTGCCTTATGAGGATGCTGTGTGTGTTGGTGTACAAGCATTTCAGAAACAGAGTTGAGATAGTAGTTTTCACCCTTGAGGGGTGGTAGGCCTTCTGGTTCTCAAAAATACTAGCACCCTGCCCCACAAGTACTGAGTTACTACACCCAGGCACCTCACTGGCAAGCCCAGTTACCTCCCTACCCCCCTTAAAATCTAGTTTAAAGCTCTCTCAATGAGTCCTGCCAACTCTTGCTCTAGAATCCTTTTCCCCAGGCAAGTAAGCTTTTCCCATCCATTACCAGTAGGCCTGGTGTCTTGTAAATCAAGCCATGATCAAAGAACTCAAGTCCTGCTGGTAGCACCAGGCTTGGAGCCAGGCATTGATCTGCTGGCTCTTTCTGTTTACCACCTCATCATTCACAGCAACTGGAGGGATAGAGGAGAACACAACTTGTGTCCTGATGTTTTGACTAGTTGTCCCAAGCCCTGAAACCTTTCTTCATTGCCCTTGGACTTCTACACAGCACTTCATCACTGCCTACTTGAAATATCAAAAGGGGATAATAATCTGAGGGCTCTACAAGGGAAGGAAGCTCTGTCTTTACATCTTTAACCTGGTCTCCAGGGATTCAGCAGACTTCCCTATGTAGAAGGTCTGGTCTGCATATTGGGCCTTCTGCTCCCTTTAGAATTGAGTCCCCTGAAGGTGGATATCAAGGGGCAAGAGTAGTTTGCCATCTGCAATAAGCTGGCCAGTTTGTTGTCTCATTCTGTTTTTCACTCCTCCTGCTAGGTTTCATTAAAAGACAAACATCAGGCATGAAGTACTAAGCAGGGACAGAATTAACTCAGGTGGACTGGAAACCAATTAGGTTGATAAACCAAAGTGAATTGTAGATTTAGGTTGGACATTATGAAAAAGTTCTTTTAATACAAGAGTGACTGATCACTTGAACAGGTTGCCCTGAGAGGTGTGGTGGAGGTCCCATCCCTGGAGACATTCAAGGTCATGCTCAATGGGGCTCTGAGCAACCTGACCTAGTTAGAGACGTCCCTACTTATTGTAGGGGGGTTGGGCTAGATGACCTTTGGAGGTCCCTTCCAACCCAAACCATTCTATGATTCTATGATAAACTCAAGCAGGTTTAGCAGAGATCTGCCCAAGATGGTTAAGAGCCTAAAGCACACAACAAGACAGAAGAGGTAAAAGAAGTTGATATATTCAACCTGGAGAGGAAAAAGGCTCAAGTACGGTGTTTTACCAATTGTCTTCAACTTACGGAGACAAAAATAGACATGCATACTAAGAGGAGAATGGGCAACAGAGGAAAATCAGTATCACAGAGGAGACTGATTAGATACAGAGAAAATCTTCCTCAATGAGGGTGATCATACACAGGACAAAGCTGCCCAGAGATATGGTGTAATCTCCATTCCCGGACATTTTCAGAACTTGACTGGACAAGGCTCTGAGTAACTTCATCTGACTTTGAAGTTGGCTCTGATCTGAACAGGGGGTTGGATTTGATGGCTTCCAGAGGTCTCTCCCAACTCAATTTATTGCTTACATCCTTTCCCATGTGAGTAGCTGCTGCCTTACCTCTCATTAACAGCACCAAATCTATATACCCAAAACCATGAATGGCCATCATGATACAAGCTTTCCATTAATTTCTAATTGACACTATAGATAAGTTTATGAAATCATTATGCTAGGAAAAAAATCAACTGCCAACAGCTAAGAATCTTGTCCCTGATGCTAATGTGCAAAAATACTGTTTTTAGATACTATACAGGTGTGATACAGTTAGGAAGTATGGTGTCACCTGACTGAATTGTAAATAGCCAGTGGGGTTTGGTCCTTTTCTTTGGCCACTCTCATCATATCCAGAACAGCCATTCCAAGACATTCTTCTTGTGTTTCATGAGTAACAGGCATCTGTATCCATCCATCTAAAAAATCTTCTCGCCACTTAGAAAGAAGAATGGAAGAAAGTAAACTAAAAACTGTAGCACTGCTGCTCATCAGTAGAAGTTTTTTGGGGATGTGGGGGCAAATGGATTGTTTGTTTGGGCCTGGGGGAGGGAAGGGATGTTTGTTAAGATTGCATTCTTCTGAATTAACTCCTTTGTTCACAAAAAGCTGCATATGTTCATAATGGATACCAGCCAACATCAGGTTTAGAAACACTGTTTTCAAAACATTTTCATTTCAAATCTCAAAAAGGTCCACATGGGGAGGATGTTGTTCTCCATTGTGCCAGTTCAGAATGAAAGTCATACTGAAAGACTTTCACATGGTAGTGGCACAAGAAAGGAGCTACACAATCTGACTGCTCTCCCCACAACTGCCATTTGAGCTTCATCTCTTTCAATATATTCTACATGGCATTTAATTTTCATCTTGAGTGGGCTTCAAACCATCAGAAGAGTGTACACAGTTACTATCAGAAGAAATGAAAAGGGAATAAACACAAGCAACCTTTACCAATCTGCATTAAAAAAAAAAAATCAAGCAAATCATACCTGTGCAAATAGATAAGACATCACAATATCATCAAGAACAGGGCTCTCTCTACCTCGAAGAACACCATATCGATATGCTCTGCTGGTACTATTGCAATACCAGTGGGGAAAATAAAACCTGTTAGGAAATATTTAAGCCAACATCAATAAACAGATACTTCTGCTTACCAACACCAGACATTATTGCTTTCATAGACATGAAATTAGTGCTGGCTGGTTTGGAGGACTGATACAAAGCCACAGTTAGTCAATGGAAGGCTTTGGATACAGCTCTTGGTGTCTTAAAGTACTGTAACATTTAAGCAGGGCGATAAGCTGTACCGGAAGGAATAAGCTCTGCAAAGTTATCCTCACTCATCAGAATATAGATATTTGTGTGTTACTGTCTTCCAGTTTCCTTCAAGACAGTTCCTAAAGAAATACTCAGGTCACAGTATGCAATGTAAATAAACAAAATCTTTTACACAAGGAAAACTGTAACTGTAGCTTTAGACATCCGCATTCAAAAATTAGGTTAGAGAAAAACTGTTCTATTGCAGATGTGTGCCCGACTACACAAAAAAATTACTCTGCATTTCAGAACTGTCACTAATTTCACACAGGCAAGCACAGGGGAGATAAATTGTATCATTATTAAGAAAAATGTTTTTACTTCTGCTATATTTTTTATTGTTTCTTCAATCTGACATGGCAAATGTGGTATATAGTCAATTGATAAAATATGTTATTCAAACCCACTCCAGTAATTTTGATTCTTTTATCTATCTCTTATCCAAACATCATCAACAATCTGTTCATAACTTCTTAGAGAAACTATGGTTCAACTAAGTAACTTATTGGTTGAGTTTTCTCACATAGTTTTGTTTTACCATGAGAAGTGTGTAACATTTGATTTAGATTACCTTATCCGATAAAGTAGGATGAGTCTGGTTGCTTCATCTACATGGAAGATGTGATTTGGGGGATACCACATTCTCTCTGTTTCACTCATGAGTGCAAACATGTTATGATACACTGGCATGATACCTAAACAAAGAAGAGAGAAGCAAACATTTATAGGAAATTGTTTTCAGCAAGAATCAACCTTATTTTAAAAAAGTGGGTTAAAAGTAGCAGATTGGCACATGTTCTACAACTATTGATTGCACCGCTTTACCACTGTCACCTGCACTNTATCCTCTCCCAGCCTATACTGATAGTGCTGGTTGCCTCGGCCCAGGTGCAGGACTCTGACTCATAACCTGCAGACTGGTTTTGCTTGTTTATTTTCTTGTTCTTCGTTTATGTTCTCTGATGGCAATTTGTGTTACCTGTTATTCTGTCTTTCATTGTTAGATTACAAGATTTTTTGTGTACAATATTTAATACAATGGCTTCTTAGTTTCTCAGTTTAATAACCGCTAACTACAATACATTACATTTCTCCTTATCTGTTGAAAAAAACAGATGTAGGCATTGATTTTAAGTTTTTTAGTCCAATAAAAATTAGAAGTAAAGCAATACAAGCTAAAGTCACCGTGACTAGGACAATCACCTGACATTTACATTTTAGTAGCTCAGTTGAGAACAAAATGAAACATATAATATGTTAAACAAAACTGGAAAATACTTTTTTTTCCCCAATAATTCAGGATTCTTTTCATGAGAACTGACAAGCAATTGTACTTAATCATTAACTATGGAAATCAGTTGAGCATCGGCTCTTCAGCAGCACCAGACATTTAATTTGACTTTGGGGCTCCCAGCTGAAAGTACAGCCTAACATAAGACAGTTGCCAGGGCACTGCACTGTGCTGCAGTGCCATATATCCACGTGATGCTAGTGCTACACTTTGGGAAACAGGTTAAATGCCTAAGAATTGACAGCACAGAAGGGTAAACTTCAATCACTGACAAAGATTTTTGAAGACAGGAAAATATATAGGTATAGAGGTCAGAGAGTAAGATGAAAATTAGTGTGAAAGTCAGTAGGTCATAACGAAAGAAAATGTTTACATTAAGCAAGACACTTTTGAGGAAGAAGGCAAAAAATACTGAAAAAGTTACAGGTAAAGACAATAAAAGTAACATAAAATGACATTAAGAGACAAAAGGATTCTGGGAAAAGGCTAAGTACCCACAACCCTACCCAAAGACTCAGAATTAAATAAATAATTGATTTCCTTAATTTTTTCTTTCTGTTCTGACACCTAGGTAACTACTGAAGGGAGCAGACCCAAATTTCTTTCATTGCATCTGAAGTGCATGTAAGATAATCAGTTAAAAACAACTAGTCAACTCCACATACAAAACTGTATAAGCTTGTGGATCAAAAAGCAATTCAGTCTTAACAGCTAGCTTAAAATTTTTTAAAAAATGAGGTTTGTCTCTGTAGGGAGCCTGTAAGAGGGCTAAGAACAAGAGGTCTATTGTACAGCTGTCAGATTAAACTGCTGAAATTTACAGGCTAATCACCTGATGCTTGTTTGAACTAAAGCTCACCAAAATATACCAGAATTACAAGACCTACCACATGATTTTCTATGAAAAGGAGTCATAAACTTACAGGAAACTACAGAAAGTGAAAGTATTAAAGTAACCAAGAAGAAACCAAAACTGAACAAAACTCCCAAAGGAATAACCCAGAAGTGATTAGTAACTGAAGGGCTGGCTGTAAATCTAGACTGTGAAAGTTTATGGTGCAGTAAGACATATTTGATCCATCACAGTGTTGAGAAATACCAAATTAACTCCATTTTGCAGAGTTAAAAAGAAATCTACAATCTATACCATGCAATCAAGCATGGTTCTCATTTGATGTGTGAAGTGGGATCAACTAGATTACATTAGAGATCAGTTGTCTACAAAGCAGTTAGAACTGACCTAGCAGTTTTAAGGCTTTGTGGTTTCTGTGTCCCAAATAATTTCAGATCAATTACAGTGTGTTAGCATGTGAATCACCAGCCTTTTTCAGGATTCTAGCCAGATGCTAAACACCATTCAGGGCAAGGCTGAATATTTACTTAGTCTCACAAATACATTTCCCCTAATTATTAACAATCCCATTTAAGCACCCTGAACAAGAAAAAATTTTCAAGTCATATTCTTAAATTCAGATGCTAAATTGCTGTATCTCACCAAACAGATTGCAGACACTCCCACCACCACCACCCCCCTCAAAAAAAAATCCCAAACAAAACCAAACAAACCCACAGATATTTCAATCTGGATCACATCACTGCCATTCTGAAACTATCTAAGGAACATGACTTTGGAACTCCCATCACAAATCAGAAATGTTGGCATT
>VYZX01004001.1:730-12346 GCA_013401335.1 Brachypteracias leptosomus | reverse complement strand
GACAGACCCACTACACCCTGATTACTTTATTTACTGGCAAATAAGGTTTCTATCTTGATTCCTAGTACTGTTTGTATCTTGGCTGAGCTGCTGAACAATGATGCTGAGTTAGGTCTCTCTGCCACTTATAGTTGTATAACTGAGCTTCTCCCAAATCTGGCAAGTTTGTTCTATTTTTGAAGTGCAGTCATTCTTCACTATGCTTTTTGGAAAAATGTGCTGTGAACGGAAGTATCTGTATAAAAGACAGGAAATGAGAAAGGTAAGAGTAATTCCTATCATAAGGTAAAATGACCAATGAAACTTGTTACAAGGATAGCCACAAATCTTTGCAATGCAAGGCTACCATTACAGACTAGATTACTTCACTGAAAAATGTCCAATTCTCTAGAATTTTTTTCATCCCATTCCATAATATTTTTGGCAACAAAATTTTTGGGATGATTTTTCTTTCTGTATATGCTTTTGTTAGGGGAACGTTAACTGAGAAGCCTGGACCTGTATGTGTATTATAGCAATTAAGATATAAATTCTGGCCTTCTCAACACCATAGCTTGCAAATGAACCCCCAAAGTTTTATTGTGATTTTAAAGAGCTGCAGTATTCATGAATTTAAAGACCTAATTTCTATGCTTTTCTTTTGGTTCAAAATTAGAGAAAAGTCCCATTTTGTTCAAAGGTCTTCAGATTGGGTTTCTAGTCCTCTAGTTAGATATGGAAAATGCTAGGATGAGACTGTTTCAGTTCTCTGGTGCTCACAGGCTGTATGAATAAACTCATACAATACTATTCTGCATGTCATCTAGATGTTATCAACTATGGCTCTATACCATGTGTGCTTATAATGGGTTTTACTTTGACATAATAAGGTGTAATTTTCAGTTCTTAACACATTGTGCAGAATTGGTTGCCCTGTAGTCCACTTACAGAATTTATATGATTTACACAATAAACCGGGATGATTTATTTCTGAATATAACAGGCCTTATATTAAGACTATGCTTATTTTCCAGGCTTGTACAGAGAGCACAAGCTTTTAAAAGTGCATGTGAAATTTTGGTGAGGGCTCTGATAAAAATCAGAACCTTTGAAGTTCATCAATTGCTATTAGAATAGCAGAAATAAGGACTATTATTTCCTTTTAATTAGCATTGGCTGGCGGATGAAAGCAGTAAGAGATAAACTATTTGTGAAGCTTAAGAGTACATACACAGAAGTCTGAGTTCGTACTGTTACATGAATGCATGAATGAGTAACAATGAAAATCGTATAATGAAAAGTTTTTTACTCTCATTTAATTCTAATATGCCATAATGCGAGCTTATGTGGTATGGGAAGCCTTTTCATATATAATTATACTGTTGAAACTCCACAAAAATAAAAATTGTAAATTCTGAAGGCCATAGAAAGACAGATAAATGAATGGCAAATTCCACTGAGCGTTTTATCAGCTTCCTGCTATTCTCTGAACAGCGCCAGATAAAAACCCCAGTGCTTAAAGGTCTTGTGGAAGGCTGTGCATAAGCTTGTAAAATGTGTATTAATTATAGAAAGTACATTAGAGTCTCCACAAACTTCCTTTGGTTTTCTCCAAATGCACAAACAACTCTAACATTTTCCAATCTGGCCAAGATGGCTGCATATAAAATTGAAATTACTGGACTGTCTTTATGAAATTAACAGGCTAATGAGCCTTAGTATTTGCAAATAGACTTTTAGCTTCTCTCCTGCTGTTTTTTATATATCTTTCTATTTATTATAGACAGAGCAGGTGCTGAGATAAGCCCTTCACTTTGTTCAACACATACAACTAGAAGATACTGGTCTGAATAGACCTCATCACAGGCATTTGGGCTAAATCTTTTCATAATGGCTATTCATCTCTCCAATTTTTTTCTTTCTGGATAGCCTCAGGTAAAACAATTCACCTCTTTCAGAATATAGAATTAGGGAAATATGCTATTCTGTCTTTTCTACAAAAATGATTATCATACTTCAACATTAGGAATACGACATTAGATGAAGAGGAGGAGAAAGACTACAACAGGAAGTTGTTTTTTTTTTGTAATCCTTTGAAAATAAAATTCTAAATCTGAACAATCACACCACCCCCTAAACAAAGAAAGTAGAAATTTGTTAATTTTATAAGCTAAAATTTTCCAAAGATTGAGCCTAGCCCACCTTCTCCTGCTGCTACCATGACATGGCCAACACTAGTTGGGCAGAAGTGAGCAAGACCTTCCCTGAAATGCTGCAGTGACAAGTATGCTGAGGCAAGATCAGGAGTGGGCTGATGCTCTTTGGTGCTCACACTGTTGCACTTGGGGGAAGGGAAAGGAGAAAGAAGCACAGCTTAGGAGAGAGAAGGAAACTAAATAAGGCTTGAGTTTAGGGAAAAATGAATGTGGATATGGAACAAGTGATATCAGAACATACCAGAAGATTAGGTAGAAATGAGACATTTGAGCAGAATGGGACTGGCAATGAAAATAATTGAATACAACCAGTAGAGGAAACAGAACTGAGAGGATCTAGTTAAAATCTGTCTGTACATAATTCATTTGCATCTTTCTGACATTTTAGCAGCTCATTGGATCATCTGTTGGATCACTTGTAGATTTTTGAATGGTTTTGAAGTCAATAAAAATTTACATAGTTACAGTAATTGGCATCCATACTACATTGCTATTCCTACAGATACTTGGAGAATGCCCACAAAGTTTGTTTTTCTTTTGGTGATTCTTATATAGAGAAATTTTGTTTAGTCTTGATACTCTTGTTTAAATGGTTTTACCAGGCTCTTGAACTACTGTGCACATACATCTTCTTCAAAGGAGTGCTGAGAAGAAAGCAATTCCCCATTTTTGCAGTAGTAGAATGAATCTGAACAAAGGCAGCTTCTTTCCATCATGGTTAACGACATGTTTAGGTTGCACATGCATTTCATTTTTATCTCTATTTGCATTCTTGAGTAGTATGTTTTCTATGCTGACCCATGAGAGGCATGTTACCTATGCCTTAATATTAAGCTACAAGTTAGTCTTCTCCTTTACATCAACCAGTCCCTGATTAAGCCACATAGTGGCTTAATCTCCTGTCACAGAGCACTACTGTGCTTATTTCTGCAGCACTCGTAGCTGCTCTGTTCATGTCCTGCCACATTCAGGATTGTCCTGTCTCTGGTACTGCACTTCAGGAATTACGAAGTAATTGTAGTTGTTGAAAGCCCACAGCATGCAAGATCTACCCCTTCCCACATCAAGACTGGAACAAGAAAGCAAGGAGCTTACTAAGTCACACTGCAGTTACAATTTCTCTGGGAAGCCTTCAAGAGTCTGGGATGATGACATGTGCTGGTTTTCTTGAAAGAAGGCCATTAACATTTCTCTGCAGTAGCACACTGTAAATCTGTTGTGGTTTAAGGTTTGGGGAAGGGGAGGGACAGGTGGGACGGCTATTCCACTCCCCTTCCTGCCACACTCTATAAAAGGACACAGGAAGTTCCACTTGCCCCCTCCTCCCTGGAATTGCTGCTGGCTCCGGACATCTTTGTGGCTGTTACAACTCCACGTGGCTCGGGAGGAATCCAACAACATCCAAGGATCGGTGTTGTATATATTTGTATATATACCTTCCCTTGTTAACTCTATATATTTCCCTTCCTTTGATATCCCTTTTGTTACTCCCTGTTAAAAGTTGTAATCTTAACTTTCCAACTTTGTGTGAGGCCTTTCTTCCTCCCCTGGGAGAGAAGAGGGGAGGGGGAAGAGGGGTGAAACTAATTCTGCTCCATGGGGGGTTGTCCTGAGCCTTGAAAGGAGACAAAATCAAAATAGGTTTTCTTAAGTCTTTACTATTTTTCTTCTCACTTACTTTGCTATCAGCTTCACCTATGAAGTAAAACAGAGTGAAGTCTTCAGCTGGCTTGCTTCATGTAGGCTAATTTAATATGCTTCTTTAGCCTGTGGTCAGGCATATAGTGGGTCATATGAACAGGATAGTGAATCGCAGTTTGAGAATTCAGCTGACAGCTCCAACTGTGTGTGTTGGGCTTTTTGCCTGTATGTAGGCACTTAGCTATCCCAGGTCAGGACCTGGGATAGGAGCCCTGGATCTCTGCAGGAGGAACAGTTCTTCCTCTGTGCTTGGCTTTTAGCTGTTTTTTAACAGAAGTTAATTTGATTGTAAGTTAATATTAACACATTTAAAATCAGATATTAGGGCTTGGATAGCTCTACTAATGTGTTTTGCAAACTCCATTTACACCTTGCAAATCTTAGTGGGAGTTCGAAGTTCACTGTAAAGTATAAAATGTTTGGCTAGCTTGCTCACAAATTTTTGTGCTATGCTGGAAGTGCTGGAAACCAAAACAACACTTCAGAAAAATGCCCAGAAACCGTGTTTTTGTTCCTCTTAGTGCTGTTTTCCAGTGGCTCACCAGCTTCTACCTGAAAAATGGAAAATAAAAACAAGGGTTCGCATGGTATTTTTCTTGTCCTTAACTGATCTCAGGAATTTTCCTTTTTGATCATCAACAGCTGAAGAGGTAGCCGAGCTCTTGGCTAAATTTTGTTATGGCTGACTGTAACTTGTAGAGATGCTGTCATCTGCATCAGACACGTCAGGTGTTTGTGGCTTGCTTAGAGGAAATTTCTGGTGTCACAGAGATACCATGCAGTTTGTTTCAATTAGGTTTAGATTTTTTCTGGAAAATCTTGTTTTGTGGCAAGCTTTTCCTTGCATAATTTTTTGCTGAGATTTTAGAGGGCACAAAAAAGCTCTAATTTCTCATGAGGTGCCCAAGATATTTTGTTTAGCAGATTTTATGCACACATGTGTTTTAGAGCATTCAAAATAATATGGAGAAATGGGAAGAATTAGGAATCCTCCATTCATTTTCAGATCCTTCTGTGTTCAGATGTAAGAGCTAGGTGGAAAATATCTCCTATGCTTGAGAATATAAGTCTTTCTGCTTTGCTCTCCATTGGGGATGCTAAGCATTGATGTGCCAATAACAATAGACTGCATGTCTGAGTGGGTGTAGCTGTATGCACCCTCTCAGTATAAGCTGGGCACAGAGGTAACTTCAGGATTTACAGTGTCTTGCTCTTGTAGACAGCGATAGGGAAACAGGATCTGGATTTTGAAAACTTCTTTTGTTTTCCTGAATATTATTTTTAGCTATATTCAAATGTTTTAGAATAAATTTTGTGTTAAAGCTTCAGGCCATGGATGAGCTGTAGGAGTGTCTACTTGGAAGGTGCTTATCTGCCCTGCTTCCCTGGATTCTCCTGTTTATAACAGTTTTGATAAACAGAGAACCATACCATTAGTGCTATAAGTAAAGTTAAGGAAACCAGGGAGATTGCTGGCTTGCACCAAGGCTGTATCGATAGTTTCTCCAAGGTCCTGAGATGTTTCCATCTCATCTCTGAACTGTCATCATGGGCTACACGATGAGCAAATGCTTCCCAGCAAATTGGGTAGTCTTTTTTCCCTCATACACACAGTTATATGCTGCTAAGAGGCACAAGACTGGAGATGCTGCTTCTGTTGCAGCTTGTAACCTGTTAAGAGCTGCATCTGCCTCAGAGACAGTGATTCATCATCCAAGTTAGTGGACAAATGCCTTTGGCTGCCAAGGTGGGGTCACTCAAAGAACACCGCAAAGACCTGGAAATAGTCTCTGTAGTTACTCCTCGTGAATTAATTCCCATTGTTTTTTAAACACCAATGAATATTAACTTGCAGCAATTAATCTCAAGGCCAGGCAAATGCAATCATTTGCATATCAGAGGCCAGGTAGGAACATAACTTCACATTAACATTTGACTGGTCCCCCTCACCTGGACACAGATGGTTATTGGGACACTATGTTGCTGTCAGGGCCAGCTTAAGATTTCCAGCCTTTTTTCTTATGCACTAAGGGTGAAGTTTGCTGCCAGGGTGATGTTTCAGACTGTTTGCTGTGTCCTCCTCCACTGAAATATTTTAATAGTTGAAAAGCTATTCTTTGGGATGGCTTAATGAAGATTGTCTGGTTTGTGCCATGGAAAGCAGATTCAGCTGATGCTGCTGAGTACTGCTGTGGATGAGGATGTGTGTCTTCCTCCCACAAGGAGGCTGTATGGCTGCTCTTTGCAGAGGCTTATGTCACAGGCTCTTCAGGCAGAAATGATATGTCAAAATTAGAGTTTCTTCTCTAAAAAGAAATCCTAGAGTTAGATCAAAATTCACAGATTTTGAAATATGGTTTTGAGCTGGCCTTGATAAAATACAAATTCTCCATTTAGTATTTTATGTGAACTTAAAAATGTGTGCATACATGCTCTTTTTGTTCCCTTGGTTACCCTAAGAGCATGGCACAGATTGTCATTAGACAAATTTTTCATTGGTCTATACAGTACATATTTCCACAGAATTAAAAAAAAAATAATAAAAAAAAAAATTAAATCTCCTCCACACATACTTCCTAAGGGGAAAATCCCTGGATAAAATTTTATTATAAAATCTTGCAGCTGACGTTTCACAGTGTTTACAACAGCAAAAGATTATTATGGAACGTCACATTTATGCAGAATCTCATATAGAGCCTGACTCTGGTTGCTGATGTCTGATGTCTGAATATTCTAGCATTCCTGTTTAGTTAATGTTAAAACTTAGACTATATACTGGTTCCTGCTGTAGTTTCTATTTTCAAGTAAACAGGAATTCATTTTACTTGTAAAAGTTTTCCTGCTTTGGTCTCCAGTTTGAAGAAAAAACATTCTGCAAGAAAACAAAAATAACCACATTTCTTTAATTAAAAGTAATATGCTCACAACATCTCCCAGGCACCCTTGAGCTGAAATGACAGAAAGTTAAAAGCTAAAATTTGTCATGGAAAACTCCAATCCAATTAATTTCTCAAGCAGGTTGTCACAAAGACTTGTAGATTGTCTGCAGCAAGAGAAGATCAACTCAATTAAACAAAACAAATTATTAAACACATAAATTCAGCAAGGAATAGTTTTTTGAAGGAGAGATGTTAATGAAATCTTTCAACTATTTTTTGACACTAAGATGATGTTCAAACTCATCCACCTCACAGGGTAGCTGCATTAATGCAAGTCCAAATTCTGATATTGCACTTGGCTTTGCAGAGAGATCATTTAATTAATGTCTGAAGATATTTATATCAGCTAGGGCTCTGTTCACACAAAGACAATTCTGCTTTAAGATGTGGTTCATTTCATTATATATAAAAGTAATCTGAAATGTTTGGGCTTTCATAGCACAGATGGAGCAATTTCTTAATGCATAAGTTATTTGTAACTTAGTTAAACATTGCTTATGTGTACTCAGATTAATTGGTTCCCGCTCAGGTCTTCTTAGTTTATTAAGAAAGTTGTTGCTAAATCTGACACAGATCATACCAAGTGTCATAAATCACTGTCCATCTGGGCACAAGCAGCTTGTGAGTGGCAAGTGGCAGAGGAGACAAACCCAGCTCTTTTTAATGGCAGTGGCTGTGCAAAGGAAAATACTCGGGCTGTGTATGAGGACAGAATACTTCCTTACCAACTGTCCCTCCCTTTAGATGCTTTTACTGAACAGCAGCCATCAATCTTTTTCTGTAACCTGCTGAGATTTTTCTTTAAGCCCTCACTTTCAAGTTATGTTTGCATCTTATAGATGTGTTCTATACAAAGCCTCCGAGACAGAAAGCCTTTCCTATCCACCCATGAATATACATTGCTAGTGCAGGTTCTGTTCACATCTTTATTCCTGGGTTCTCCTCTGATATCTGCATTCTTGTCTTGCTCACATCCACTCACAGTGTTGCTCAAAGATAATTTCTCTACTACATTAATTTAAAATGTATTGTCTCTTTGGGTTCCTCGGCTGCCACCCCTTTTCTCTCAATCAAATATGAATCACTTGTCTTTATTTTCAAGACCATTTCTTATTTCTCTCTCTTTCTCTCATTTCTTGTTTACTACTAACATGTCAGCTTAAGTCCTTGATTACTTGTGATGCCCTGGTGAACTGGAGATAGCCACAGTCATGATTTTAGTGTTTCAAGTACTCTTTTGACTTCCAAATGTGTGCTGCAAGATGCTATTGTAAAATTTTTTAAAAAGTTTATAGGTGGCTCTCTCTCTGCACCCTCCCCCCCCTCCCCCCAGCAATTACCTCCATGTTTTTGATTCCTTTTCAAACAGAAAGTAGCAGACTTGCATTGAGAAAGTGTTGGGAGCTGGAATTTTAAAGAGTCGAGCACTCTATTCTGAATATATTACATAAAAGAAAATGCATTTTGAGATTTTACAGGTTGTGGAAGAAGAAAATTGTCCATGGTAAATGAATTCAATACAGTTTTCCTTATTCCATCGAAAAGACTACAAATTCAAAGATTGAGCAAGCTGACTTGAGGGAGAGGCTTGGATTCAGAGGGCGTAATTTCTGGCTAAGGTGTGAAACAGTCTCAGGTCCTGAACATGCCCTCAGAGCTTTTTTGGGCCCAGTGAACAAATGTGATGGTTCATGAATGGTCCAAGTTGCCCTTTCCTCTTCACCTCTAGGGAGAGGGAAAAATCCATCCCAAGCACCCACCACCACACTAACCAGTTCATCTACTTTCCAAACCTGGAGGAATGCACTTGCTAATTTACTCTTTCAAAAATGATTTATTCTGCAGAGTCGTCTATTTTAATTACTATTTGAGCTTTCTAGAACCACGGGGCTGGCTAATTATTTTCATTGCTCTCTTTGGTAGTTTGTGCTGTATAGATCTGCTATTTAACGAGTCACTCGGAGGCCAGAAGGAACACTGAATTCCTGAAGTATAAGGTATCTAGACAAAAATGCATGAGCAAATATTTCCACTGTAAGCAATGAGATAGTGTTTGTTTGTGATAAGCTGTTTCTGAATAATTTATTTCTAAGCTTGAGTTGAGGTATGCAGTTTTTAGCACAGGGATGAGAAAGAGGGGAAAAAAGGAATGCAGTGATGGGGGCTGTGATTTCAGCCATTCATTTCATTATTCTTATTTATAATGCTAAAAGCAGAGCCTCATTGTGTCAGACACTGCAAACATATAATAAGAGACAGTTGCTGCAGTTTAGCTTCTATGCAGCTCAGTAATGGTAAAGTTAATATTTGTTCTCTGGCAAAAATTGTACATGCATGTAGTATCCTCACATAGGATGTTTTTTTATTGACTGCAGTTTTTGTTAGATGTTTATATTACAAGCTGCTGATTATCACTTTTTGTTACAAATACAGCCAACACAATTATCCATATAGGATTTATTTGGCTTATGAATTTACTGTATCACACATGGGACAACACGCTGGCTAGCTGTGTGCAGAGCCAGACACAGCCTAGGGGTTATGTTAAACTCAGGTGTGATGCTGCATGAATGTGGTTTTACTGTTTACAGGGCTGACCGAAGAGCAGGATTGTTGTGCCAGGGCCGCAGGTATGGGCACCTGATGGGCTCCTGATGTGACAGTGGGCTCCTCACTGTGCCAGGCCCTGGCAGCAGCCCTTCTTCAGCCTGCCTGC
Source organism: Brachypteracias leptosomus (assembly GCA_013401335.1). Taxonomy (NCBI): domain Eukaryota; kingdom Metazoa; phylum Chordata; class Aves; order Coraciiformes; family Brachypteraciidae; genus Brachypteracias; species Brachypteracias leptosomus. The sequence continues at coordinate 2,795 of VYZX01004001.1, read as the reverse complement.
TGGGCCAGTGACTTTGTGCACCAAGGAAGCTCTCCTGAGATAGCATATAGGCTGCTGAATCATTCCCATACCTCACAACCTTGGAAACACTTTATATAGATAAACTACAGAGGCTGTCAGCGTAAGAAGAAAAAAGCTAGAACTGGGTTGCTGTTAATAAATTCTGCTGGACATGAGAGACCCTGAGCTGTTGCTGCACTATATTCTTCAGAGCTTCTCTTGAACCTACAATTTCTACCTTATTCTCCATGTCCCAGAATACTCCAACCATCTGTCCTCTCTGATAATGTAGGGTATGCTACAGGTCTGAATAGAAAATAGTTTTCTTATTCTGTGGAAAATTTCCCTAATGCTTCTGTCTCACAGATTCAATTTTTTAAAAGGTTGACCAAAAAAAATTTCTATGTTTCACAGAATTAGGTTAGGGGGAAATGTCATCTTGTATTGATACCGAGCACTTTCCTGATTGTATCTCTTTGAAAAAAATCCTTACAATGGGTCACTGTTAACACTGATTGAAGAAGTTTGATGAAATGGTGATGACACGGTTGGAGATAAAATGATGATGTGTTTCATGGTTTTGGGTAGAAACAGAAGAGAGGAATTGAAATGTCAAGCCTGTGTATTGTATATAGGACTGTGTATTTTGTGTAAGTATTATAGAAAAAGAGAAGTATTTGTGGGTACTGAGTCCCATACCAGTAAGCAAGATGAACTAAAAGAAAAAGAATTATATCAATAAGAAAAATAGTTTTGTGTCTCCCATCATCCATGGATGTTTTCCCTGTCTTCAGTGTCAGGCCTTGTTTTCTGAAGTATGTTTCTCATCTGGTAGTTAAATTCATCTCTTTTATCATATATCATGAAATGGTAGCTCATTCTCTTGCCTCTAAGCTATCACACACACTTAGAAACAAACTCATCAATATAAATGTTCGTGTCTATGTCTGATTGGTTTCTCATGTTTAAAAAGGAGGAAAAGGGAGATTGATTGCAGAGGCCATAAAAAGTAATGATGCATTTAATGAAAACATACATTTTATAGGCAAAACACGCTTAAAAATTACTTGAAGCTGCTGCATACGAGTTAATGAAATTAAATGACCTTCAAAATTTTGCTAATTTGACCTCAGGTTATCCCTTTGAGCCTTCAGCCAGTTTTACATTTCTATGCACACATGGCATGTATTTTTGTGCATTTGGTTTATCTCGAGAGCTCCTTTCATCTCTCCCCATCAAATACTGTAGCTACTACACTACAATCATTACAAAGCGTGAAAATCAGGCTGCTGGCTGTCCGGCTGTCCCTGAAGAGGCATCTGCCCTTTCTTCCTCCAATCCTTCACTTTATGGTGTTGCCATAAATTTGTCTTGAGGAGATAGTGCCCTCCAAATTGTCTGTTGCTAGCTACTTCTTTTAATACCAGAACCAAACTGTGATTGGGTCCAAGCTGCAAAGTGGCTGTATGGTTGTGTTTCCTATGGGAGGTGATGTCAGAAAGTCTGTATGTAGGTAAGTAATACGACATCATTTCACTTCCTGTTTAGCTGAATAGCTTTTGATTGAGATTACATCTAGTATTAGGCTAGTCCATTTGAGGTGGTGCTTGTTCATGGAGAGGATTAGAGGAATATAAAGCGCAGACTACTGTGGAGCAGCAGTTTTTGGATACAAACGGACATGTGAGCAATTCTGACTGGGTGGCTCTGGCCAGAGCCTGAGCTGCAGGCCTTGAAACCTGCCAGCAGACCTTGGGGCCTGTTGATAGAACCACGCAAAGGACAATGGACTATGTGTAGTAAAAGAAAAGAACTTGGCAGTGGTGTAACAAGAAAGAAGATGTTGAAGAAGAAGCTAAATGCTGAGTCTGCGGTTCGTGGACAGTGATGTTTGACCAATCGGGACTTGTTATTCAGTGCTTGGACAAAGCTATTGTACCAATCAGAGTTATGCTTTAGGTGCATGATCAGCGCTAAAGTGTATATAACCAGCGAGCTTCGGGCTAATAAATTTGGCAACGCTTGGATTACATTAGTCCGTGTGGGTGTTGTCCATTGAGCCCCC
>VYZX01004000.1:6577-28370 GCA_013401335.1 Brachypteracias leptosomus | reverse complement strand
TACTGTAGAAAAACAGTCTTCAAAGGATGCTCAGCAAAACAAACCTGACTAATACCAGTTTGTGACCTTTTGAAAATAATTCTTGTGAGGTATTTTTAAAAAGTCTGTTAACAGAAAATAGAAAACTTTGAAAAATACTGAATAAAAATAAAAATAAGTCCATGTTTTTCTGGAAATAAGGAAACATCCACAGTCTGCTCATGTTACTGGCATTTGTGCTTTCTTTTTCTACTAGTGAAAACCATTCTGTCCCCCTTAAAGTTTCTAGGAGAGATGTTCACACTTCCCTAGAATCAAAGAAAGTGTCAGCATACTTTATGTAATAAATAAAGTTGTGACATGCTCAAACATAACCTCCCTCCAACCCAGCAAGACACCCTGTAAATCCAAAGATTCCCCAGTGCCATATGATCTTCCAATGTATGCCTTTCTAGTGTTTCTGTCAACTATTCCACCACAAATTACAGTTTTTACCTTTTGATTTTGTCTGTTTTCCAGCCATTTCTCTTAGAGTGACCATCTTTTGCAGATAAGGAAAGAACACCCAGTAGGACAGAAAAGACATAGGTTAAAGGAGAGGGAAGGAAGTAAGCATGGCCCAACTTATGAAGCAAGACTTTGTAAGCTAAAACATCTAAATCCTTTTTCCCAGTTCTGTTTATGAACTTCACCTTCTTGTTCTCACTTGCTCTTGTGCTCAGCCTGAAGATCCTTAGGCCAGACGCTTTCCCTTGTAGCAGCATAGTATGGTAGAGTCTGACATCCTTTAGATGCATCCAATAGGAAAAAATATTAATAATAAGGTTGATATTTAACCACCTTGCATGTATAGGTTGTGATGGTTGCTGTATTCACAACAAAATATTTCTGTATAAAGTGTTTAAGATTATTTTCTTAGGCATAGATGTCCTAATGTAGGAGTGTTTTTTCCATGACGGGTCCGTATCCCGTTTGCCAGTTATTAATAAGTTGCCATTCAATTTCATGATGAAAATGCCTACCCTTAAGGAATTGAACTGAGAATATGAAGAAGCCACGTGGCAGAGGCTGCTAACCAGTAACCTGTGGCCACAGCCATGCTGAGCTCTTCACCTCTCTGTGGGAGAGGTGAAGGATTCTGGTTGACCCTTTACTGCACCCTCAGCTCCCAGTATAGGAGAAGTGAGCCACCACAGACTCATGTCTGAGCTAGAAATGTAAAAAGGCAAGATGGTTCATCAGTCTGTTTTCAAGGAAGTTCTTTTTGAGGACACCTGGATAACTCAAGTAAGTACAAGTTTTGGCCCAAGTTCATAATGAAACATCCGAATTGACAGAAGTTTCTAGTAAAGTTATGAGTATGCAAAACTTTGCACCTTTTCTGTACTCATTTTACTCCATTGTTAGATGCAAAGTTAACAAAATGACATGAGAGAATGTGTTCTCCATGTATAAATGCTCATTAACAGAGATGAGAAAGCAAGAGAAGGCTCAGGAGAGAACTTTGTAATGATTTCCAATCTTTTTTGGAGACCTAAAGCAAACTTTTCCAGAGGTAAGCTGTACTCAGAAAAATCTATCTTTGTGTCTGGAAAGTTCCCAATCATGAAACCTCAGAACTTGATGGTATTTAGGAACCTGATTCTCATCTAAAAGTCTAACTCCTGTTGGAATCAGTGCAAGGTGCCAAAATCTCTTCAAGAGCTCAATTTTTATTAGAAAAAAAAGTGAATGCAGCTCTGATCTCTTTGACAAAGTCTCATAGATATGACTGATAGATTCTTAGCTGCAAGTTCTTTGCTTCTATCCTTCTCAATATGCAGTAGATGGTTTGAGGTGTATTTACAGAAGGAAAGCCTAGGAGAGGTGACCTGGGCACAAATAAAAGAAATTTCTACATTGCACTCCTGCAACTCTGGGACCATGGAGATCCTGAAACAGCAATTCCTGGTCACTGACTGCTAATCTTCTGTCTGCCTGCAGCTAGCTGAGTGGGGTGACTCTTCTGGAATATGAAATTACCTGGAGAAATGTTTACTTTGATAGCTGGATTGGGTGCAAGGGAGAGCTGGAGAACTTACCTTTTACAAGATGGCAGCCAGTGGTCAGCATGTTAGCTGTATTGCTGCCCCAGACCACAGCAAACTCCCAAACTGGAGAAAACAGCACCAAAAAAACTGTGTCACTTCAATTCCTTTCTAGACACAGACTCATCCCTGCCTTCCCAGAACTAAGGGATTCTTTTCTGCGAGAAAGGGAAAAAGTTAATGACACAATTCCTCCTGTTCTCTTCTGGATTCGACTAGTGCAGTCTAGCCTTGCAATTTAGAAAGCTGTTTATAGGCAGCTGCTTGGCAAAGAACAGACATCTTTCTTGTAGTCCAATACATTTAAATATTTAAAGGCCAGCTGCACAGAGCAATGTCCCAGAACATTGTCCCTGGGACATGGTGACTCATGCACAGCCGGAGAAACACAAATTGGACTTTCTGCCACAAGATGGGGCTGTGCCTGCCCTGTTTCCCCATATACCCTATTTTATGCTTTGCTTCCTCTCCTGCATGAAAAATCATTGTTTCCTTGGTTATAATGTGTCTTTTTTTTCTTCTTCTTGTTTTGCTGTGCTGAAGCACATTTTCCATGGCAAGAAAACAACTTTTCTGTCTTGCCCTCAAACAGACACACAAAACAGACAAAGCCTCTAGGATCCCTTTGGCTGAGATAGATGAGCTGTACTTACAGAATTAAAGCAAAACCTTTATTGTGGAGGGAAACGATGCTATAACCAAGCCATCTGTTTTATAGCTTCCTGAAATGGAGAGTGTTTGTGCAGATTTCCTGCTTCTTAACATTTGAGTGTTTTACTCCTAACAAGCACAGGGCCAGTGATCAGATTCTCATGTTTGGTGCTCACTGGAGAAACAGGAACAACTGAAGTTTGCAGAACTGTGTTGGATTTTTATCCAGGAATGAATAGTAGCCTCATTTTATAGCGAAGAAATTATTATTACTGTGGTTGTGCCCAGCGGCTTTCATCATATCTTCACAATGACTGGTAGTTAACACATACATATAAAGGTAATTTGTTTATGCAGGGTCAGCTGGCTGAAAGCAGGGCACCATTTCTTTCATGTGGGAGGGGAAGTTTTTAATAGGATTGCTCCTTTCTATCTATCAGGTACCAAATGCCTTAATTGAATTCTATCACTTGTACTTACTGGAGTGTGAACATGGTCATACCAGAGCTATTCACATACTGTTGCAAACCAGGTTACTACAATCATTGTAGGACTCAGTACACAAGGAGGGGACCTTGCCTCTCCCTGCCATGTGAGGTGTTTGTAGGTGGTGGGGTCTCTGGATGAGCACGTATGAGGATGATCACATGTAGCTCTGGCACTGCACCACGATCACCTCTCAAGGCAGGGAACCACTATGCATGAACCTTCCTGTCCAGGAGACCAGAAATGTATGCTGAACTTCTCCAGCAAGCAGACTTGGTTCCTGATAGGAAAGGCACTTCTTTTCGGTTTTGGTTTGGTTTTTTTTTCTACTTTTGTGTCACTCCTCTCTTGTTGCTTCTTATAACATAAGGACTCCCCTTCCTGCACTAAATCTTGCATCTTCCACCCTTCCCTGTTCATCCTACCCACAAATGTTGTATCTGCTTCCAAGCGGTAATAGAAAAAAACATCAATCATCAACAATATGTGGCCAAGCCAGTCCTTTGAAAGTCTGGCAGTTGCCTGTGCCATGCCTTCCTACACATTATCAAACACTGCGATGTGGACAAGCTGGTTCTTTTCTTGGTTTTGCTGCTTCACTCCTGTCTGTTCTTTACATATCCTTTTGTTCATCCTAATTGTAAAATAGAAATGATCTTATTCATGAAAGCAGTTTAAATGAGTTATAAGCCTCTGGAATCACAGATCTCTGACAACCATCTACATTTCTCATAGTCTGTTCTGCACAGTTATTGCTAAATTTTAGCTATGGGTGACAGTTTCTTTGAGCAGTTTGAACCATTTAGTATGGTTTTGCAGACTGTGAATCATCAGTCAATGCATGTTACCCTTAACATAAAAAAGAGGCCTCTGAATGAGCCCAAATCTCATTTCCTTGCTTCCTTACAATTTTTCTTTCTGCTTCTTCTGTTGTTTCATACTTGTAGTTTTTCTCAGTAAGTACAGGATGCAGCTCATCTTTTGAAAACATCAGAACACTGAAAGAAAAGGTATTCACATCTTCCTAAATTTCAATAAAACAGCCTTCAGCACATTTAAAACTTGGAACCAAAATAATTTTTTTGGATCAAGTCCAGTCCTTTGTGGCCAGAGATTGCCTCCTCATACAAGTTCATTATAAACTTGTCAATGCTATTCAAAATGAGTTAGATCTTTCTCTCCCCTAGTCCAGTTGGAATATTATCCAGAACCTTTCTGTGCTTTGCTGATACAGGAATCTTCTCGTGTTAAAGTTAAAACTTCCTCACAGCCTTAAAAACAGGAATTTCATATGCCATTCTTTGCAGAACAGGGGAAAGGAGTGTCAGAGCCTTTCCTTCATTTGGGTACAAGTTGTTTTTATGAATGGACTACAAGGTAGTGTAAACCAACCAGTTAAGCAATGCTCATAGGGTGTGAATGTGCATTTTTAATTCTGGTACTAAATGCTGGTTAGAAATTAGGAAAAATCCTCTCTTATAGACTAGACAAAACCCATCATCAACTCCCATCAACATATTTTAAAATTAGTGGTCAATTCTCAAGTCTTTATGTGAATTAGCATAATGCAAGAGTAAATGGAAAACACTTTCTTTCACTCTTACCTTAAACCACAGCTTTTACAAATTATCTTTTATTCTACAGTCACTGAGGTTTTTAGGGCAGACTGTAAAGAGGCCTGTGATGCCAAGGAGAGCTGGGTACCAGGCTTTCTTCTGCTGTGCTCCTTGAGCGCACTGAGTTTTCAAAGTGCGTTTTAAGGACTGCTGTTACTTTCTTTTCTTTCTTAGATGGAAGTAGTTAACTTTTTCTCACCAAAGTTTTCTTTCTGGAAAACTTGTGGCAATCATCTCATGGCTATGCCCTGTATGCTTTCATCAAAAACACCCAATACCAAGGTATCTGGGAAAGCAGTACCCTGCTTAGAGGAATACGGAAAATTTAATTCAAGTAGCTCAGGAAAGTGGACAATGTCAGCTGGGTTGAAATTTAAAACTGGATGCACAGAAATACTTAGAGAAGACATAGTCCCTGTCTGCACTTCACATGAACAGCCACTTCCAATTCCTCTTGTATGTTATAAATTCCAGCCATGTCTCTGCTATTTACTGACAATAACAAGAGACAGGCAGCAAGACATCAGTGCAGCCCATGCCTGGGGTGCCAGGAAAGCTGTTGAACTTGGCCTCTTCCAGCTGTGTCCACTTGCACACGTTCAGTCGGCTTCACACATCCAGTGGTCTTGCCCACTTTGGCCGGGAAATACCAGTGTTTCACTCTGCACTGAAGTGTCCTCACAAGATCACAAGTGCTTTTAGAGAAGAAAGTATTTTCATCTCTCTTTTTCTCCAGTCTGCATCTTTCCTCTTCTCAGAATTTATTTGTTCCCTTTGTACTTCCTTTTCTGTACAGCCATTTCCAGTCTAGTTGTCATTAATTATTGGGTTTAGGAACTGTGGCTTAATAAAGATAAACGATCCCGCAGTCTCTGAAATATAAAGCCATTTGCACATTAGCAAATGGGTCAGGCTGGTGGGTCTGCATCCAGTTCAGACCATTCAGCCAGATGTTTCTAGCATAAGTACTGTCACTAGAATTGTCTCTAATATCAGCCTCATTAGTAGCTTCTCTAAACCCAGGCCAAGGTCTGATGGGCCACAGAAGAAAAATTTCCCTTAGAGACTATTTTTTGCCAACATGGTTTAAAAATGCATTTAGCAAGGGGTGGTGTAAGAAACAACTGCCTGTACTGCTCAGTGGGTAAAAAGGTGGCATTTCTTCACAGCAGTCAGTGTGGCTCTTCTCACTAGCTGCAGTCAGTGCTGGAGGACGTATCAGTGGCTGTGTTTTCAGAAAGAAGTTGTTTTGCAACTCAGTATGGGAGAAAGAAAGTTGGGGAAAAGGGCTATTTTTTCCCAAGTGATAGTGATGGACCAACCACCAGGAGAGGATGTCCTTTTTGAATAAGTAGGTGCTGCCTTTGGAACAAAGTTCTCTTGATGTATTAAGATTGAAAGGAAAAAAAACAAACTAAACCAAACCAAAACCCCTTAGGAAACTCACAGAAGAACAATGGCAGGATGGGGTTTTTTTAATTAACATTTTCAAGTAGTTGGAAAGGCTATGACAAAATGCAGCACAAACATTTTATTTCCCTCCTACTCTCTTATCTAAGCCTCCTAAACAGTATAACCAGTTTTGCTGAAATTTTAGAGACTAAACAAAACCAATATCCTCAGCCTGAGGAAGAGTCCAACATAAGTTTCATCACAAAGACTTAGCAAAACGATTGCAAGCAAGCTCATAAAGGTGAAGTTTCAAGGAATCTTATCTCCAGACAGTTCTGCTGACTTCCTTTGTATGTCTTCTCTTCCTCATATATTCTTACTATTCTGCTTTGTTCTACAGATCTCTTTTTTTCTCTGTTATTCTTTTGGAATAATACTGAAATTAGATCTTTCTCTTCCTATCTTTTCTAAATAGAAGCAAACCTTATAATCAATGAAGTAGAAATCTAGTTTTCCACACAATGATGCATGAGTGGATTTGAAACTCAAAATACAACCATTTTTTGCATTCTGGTTAAATGATCTGATAAGAAAGGAACTTTATGCCTTCCCTGGGTTAACTGGTCTTTTGTACAAAACCTTTATATGAACCTGTAAACCTGAATGTGGTATATGGACTGCTGTATGATTCTATATAACTTCCTGCACTTTTTCATACACTAAAACAATAGTAAAATGAAGAGTTAGAGACGTACATCGTTGTTCAAGATAATTAAGAAAGGTACACAAGTGATCATCATTAGTGGTTCATAATACAGCAATAAAAACATGATTGCAGCTTAGCCCTAACTCAGCTGATAGAGCAGGGCCACTACAGCAGGACTGTGGAGAAATCTGTATGACAAGCAGTTTGTAATGATCTACAGGGCTTTCCTTAATTGCACAGTCACTTGTTTGTTCCAGTTAATTGAGTTCCCCTTCCAGTAATTACTCTTTGCAGTTCTTTATGCCACTGTATCACAAGCTTAAGTTCTCACACAGCTACCTTAGCTCAGTTACCTCCCAGGACTTTTCTGCCTCATTCAACTGAATTAGCGTCGCCCCTGGAGCGGTTCACCAGGAATGATGGATTTACTTCCTGTATAGTTTCCTATATGATATTGTGCATGCCTCTTTGAGGGGTGGGGGGTGCTGCAAAGGGGGATATAGCTGTTTTATTCCAAGTGCACTACATGTGAAGTCTTGATCTTTACTCCAGAAGTCACTGCTACACCTGTAGCCAGAATGCAGTTGAAACCATCACCCACAATATCTTTGACTTCAAAATGTCTATTTCTGTCATAGAGGAAAAAAACAGGCCATATTTAATGGTATCAGAAACTACTAAGGAAAGTCTTTATTTATGTATGTGACTTTAAAACTAAGCAAGTAATATTTAATGAGAATATAAAAATGAATACGCAAAACTGAGAAGGCTGTGATGCTGGGATGAATGGAAGGGATGACAGTTCTGGAGGCTGTCTCACCAGCTACCGAAATTTGCAGACAATCTTGTAGTTCTTCCATCACTTGCAAAATGTTAACTGTTCCTGCTTATCTGCTGCTGTTTATTTTTAAACTCTCTTACTGTTGTTTTATGCTAACCAATATTATATTTACATAAGTAACTGTTTTAACTTCCGTGTTTATGAATGTCTTTTCTGCACTATGGGAAGTTGTGAACCCTTCCTTTGTGTTTGTTTGTACATATACCAAGAGGCACCTACTTAAACTTTTCATGATCCTTTCAGTATGAAGAAAAAAAAAAGCCTTCAGAAATATAAATACTTCTCCCCCACACTCATTTGTATTAGCTGTAAATGTGCACATTTCTTTTTTTATATATTTCTATATTTAGGATTGCCAGATGCATACTAGTAATGATGATTTGTATGTTTCATACACATTGGTACTTCTGGTACTCCAGCTTTTAGGATAAGCAGATGGAGGTTGGCTGAATTTCACCAAGCTATCTATAACAAACAGGTAGGATATTTTGTAGTAAGGCAATATAAAACACTGCTAAGCTGGTCCTCATTTCCAGCTCCTCTGTTGCCACCACAGACCAAATATCAATAACATGTGTTTTATGTCGATGCTTGCTTGTCTTTTATAGTCTTCAACAATAAATCAGCAGGCAGTGGAATCTCATCACTCTTGTGGGGTTTTATACCATTTAGATACAGCTAATTATCAGTGTCTCTTCTCTTCTGTACTGTTATGTTTTCTGTTGAAATCCAGTAAGGATTAGAAATTCTCCTCTCCACAAATTCACCCATTCAAGATATGGATCATCTGGATTAAACTGATGTGCAGAACAGCTGCCATTTTGATTTGGCATCCAACTGGAATATGGGCAGCAATAATTGCTTATAGTTGAGCTAAAGCAAATAGTGTATATGAAAAAGAAAAACACTTTTTCTATGCCAACCTGAGATCTTTCTTTCAAATAGCACAACTATGTCATTTTTCATTTCAACTATGTCATGGTTTTCAATTTTGATTTAGCCTTTCAATTTTCATGCCCTGACACTTCTAGAAAGACAAATAGTAAATACAAAATAAGACAAAGGTCATTGTCCAGAGTTCTGTGTTGTTTCTGGAGTGGGGTTTTGGGATGCTTTTTGGAGGGGAGTTTCATTGTTGTAGAAAAAGAAACTTGAATTTGAAAAAGAATTGACTCTGCACCAGATTGTCTTCCAGTAAGTTTAATTTCCTAATTATTTGTAGGGTCATTCCCAAGAGCTGCCAAGGTGTGACTCATTTTTATTAAGCATGGTGCCATCCAGCACTGTTCATCAACATCTTTCAGCCATTCATTCCTCTCAGCCAGTGTCCCTTTTAAGCAGAACTCAGAGCACTGGATTCAACTGCTTTAGCACTAGTGAAAAGCAAGCTCACATCAAATATATTGAAAAAATACGTACTCTTTATCACAGTGCTGGTTAAGGGACTAGGATGGAGTCACTTGCTATAGAAGTAAGTGGTCCTGTTGAGCCCTGGAGGATAGTTTAACCTACAGACCCATACTGAGTCAGCATCCAAAGACTGCTATTAGGGACATCTCTTTTGAGCCTATTAACTTTCAGAGAAGCCTTTAAAATAGGAATTTTTGATTCATGTCATTAAAAAGCTCATGTCAATTTTTTTTTGAAGAATAAAGATTTAAGATAAATGTCTGACCAAATTCTATTCTGCACTTCTGGTTGTGACCCAGAATAGTTTACATCATAGTCTACTCTGCTGTAGTATCTGCAATTAAAAAAAATACAGGTAAGTCCTGCTCCAGAAATTGCTCCATGGCTGATGTTTTCTTTTTCTAAGCTGAGGGCTTGAGGACTGAGTAGAAAATTGTTAATCTTTTTGGTTAATTCTGGATAAAAAGGAGGTTTCTAAATACGAAATTATTTATTAGTATTCTTTCCTTAAAGGCAATGGAAAGAGAGAGGAACAGAGCAACAGGTGGTTCAAGAATATTAAGACTGATTTGGCACTGTTCGTTAAGGCTGTTGCATTATAAATGATCATGAAATGCACTATTTAGAATTCTAAAGACCTCAGTAAAGGCAGCACATTTATTTTTAGAGAATTGTTGGGAACAATTGCTTGGTTCTTACAAACAGCAGCAGCCGCAAGTAGAAATTAGCTGCTGTGTAAACACAGTTGGGAGGTATACGTGTCTGTGTTAGAGCAAATGGGCTGTATTACACAGCAGATAAATATCAGCCAACAAACTACTTTTTTCTCTGCTTCAACAAATCCTACAAGAAATGCTCTGCTAGCTGGTGTGCTCTGAGGACAGCCCTTGAGAACATACTACAGAAGCCCTGAACACTAAATCCAGGTTGTAGCTATCTTGTGGTTGCACCTTCATAGGCCGTCAAAAACACAGCAGCCACTAGAACCACTCTGGCTGGCAGTGGCAGTAGTTGAAACAGTCTTCAGATGACTAAGTTTAAAGGCTTCAGTTCAGTAGAGAACATCACCCTGGAGGTCTTCAAGAACATGTACTGCTGCTGACATGATGGGAAAATTCAAATGCTTACATTAGAAGAACTGCTCACTGACTACCAAAAAGTAGTGGGTAAATTAGATACTTAAATTATGCAGAGTAGAATTCATTTTGAATTATTATCACTTAATAATTTATAAAGTTAGCTTGGGCTCATTTCCAGTGTCTTCCCTAAATTCTCCCCATTGTTTAAATTTGGAAGCAATACATACTTTGCTTCAGCACAGGCATGTTCTGGATCACCACGTTTCCATAACAGCCTCTTTCCAACTTCAGGGATGCTTTCAGATGCTATTGCTTGTACACAGTATTTCTAGAGACTTCTTACCCTTAAGGAAAAGGACATCTTTCCAATGTATTTTATTGAATCCATGCTGCGTTTGATGAATTTACAAAAGCCCCAAAGTCGATAGGTACATGTTCAGTAAAAAAGGATGTTCTAAGGTGTATTTGCAAATTTGGACTCTGTGGTGCACAATGCCGTTTACCATTGAGACCATTGCTTTTTCCTTAAGGTTTTCTGAAGTATATTCTACCTTGAAAAAGAAACCACTTTAACTGGGATATAAATGCATATCTGAATATGTAAAGTCATTCTCAGTTTTGCATAGCTGTGAGGCTGTGCTGTGTGGAGGCCATTTAAAAAACCTTGTTGATCATCAGAAAAAAATTTGTAACAGCAAAGCTTTTTTGTTTATTTAATCATCTCCCAAATGAACAGGGCAGGGAAAATTGAGTCAGGAAAGGAAAATCTCATCTCTGAAAAAAACAAACTCAAGATGCTTTTTTAAATATTCCACCTTAAACCTGAAAAATACGAATCACAAATCTTCTCCCAAACTGGTCACGCTGAAATGCATTCTGTCAGGGCCCACTGAAAAGGTTCATACTGAAAATCATAAAATATTCATTTAGATGTTGACTTCAAATAAAAGACTTGACTAAAATTAGCTTAATCTTTAAATACAAAGGCACTTCAAATTGGAACACTTTTTTCTTCCTTTTATGAGTGTCAAAGCAATTTTTTGGACAACATTGGCCCATTTTTAGCTTAAAAATTCATCCAAACTAACCCTCTTCTGCCAAAAGTACAGTTTCAATAAAGCTGCATTTTAAAATGAACAAATCTTCTGAGAAAAAATTATTAACCATGTTATGTCATGTCACCTCTTGACAGTGAAGCAACATAGACAAAGACATTTTAGTGACCAAAGCCATGGAAAGTATACTTAAGACTGGGAAGTGCTTCATGACTGTCAGAAATACCTAGTCTTAAATATGGACCATAGTATCATTTTGCCTTATAGGAATGGTGTAAGGATAAACATATGGACATGTTCAGATGGCCTTTTGATACAGAAAAAGATAAACAGATCAACAAAATGCAAGAGCAGTGTTCTGTGGTCTATGAACTCTTTGTAACTCCCTTGGTAGGCACCTGAAGAAATGCCAGGTCATACTCACACATGCAATCTATGGGAGCAACGTGTCTGTATTGGATCTACACTTCTAGAGAGCTTTTCTAGGACTTGGGCATTTAAAAGTAGTTGAAAATCACTGCATTAAGCTGCTGAGGAAAGTTTCTAACTGGAGAGTGAGAGCATGATTTTTTCCCCACTAATGCTTTTTGAACCTCCTTCCATTACTAACATGTGGGCTGCTATTTTCTTTTATAAATACAAGCATTCTGTTCTACAGTGCTGCCAATTAAGGCATTCCCTGTGTGTTTTGTTTTTCCAGTAGCTGAAGATAAATATTAATTACCTTTGGAAACTTCACTGTCATTTTCCTGCCAAAAGGGTCTGAAGTAAACACCTTCCCTCCTCGGTGCCCAGCCCCTTAGTGGGCAGAGACCCACAGGCATTGCCAACTAGGAAGAATAAAACTGCTTCCCTTGCCGTGGTTTGGTTTTGGAGTGTTTGCCTGACAGAATACTTCTCTTCTACACTCCACTTTTTCAAGGAGAAACTGTAACTGAAAAAGGGTGGTTTGCAGCCTCATGGATATTTGAAAGAAAAGTGCTTCCTAAATCTCTCAAAGTGATCACAAGACTGTTTCAATTTCAGAGCTGTGCAGCTAGGGAGGGCTTCACTTTAACAAATTCCCTCTGCTCATCCTGCTGTGCAACACACAATTCCTGCGATTAATAAAAAGCAGCATAAAACCATAGCTTACTGTCTGCCTAAATCTATTAACCCTGTATGAAGATCTACTACAGAATCAAGGACTCTTCATGAAACTTTCTATCCTCCCAGCAGCTATATCTTTCCCCTCATTAAGATCACCCACATCTGCTTTTAATCAGGCTATATAGGGCTTCATAAGGAAGTTTGGTGATTAGAGAGTGGTGCTTGCCCAGGTTTCCCTGCTTAGTTTTCCTTAAAGACTCCCTTGGAAGGTAAATGTCTTTTTGCATAGTCTGCTATTGCAAAGGGAATTAGAAATTATGAGTTTGAGAGTGTTCTTAGTTATGAAAGTTCTAACCAGTCTGGCATGGGTCAACAAAGATGTACTTTTATATAGTCATGTACAGAGGGAAGCACATTGCTATCTCATAGGCCAGTAATTTCTCTTGCATCTCGGGATATGGGGCCCACAGCAGGGCACACAGTGCTTCTGCCAGAGAAAGGGAGTAGCCAGCTTTGGGAGATTTTGCTACAAGGCACAAGCCTCACATATGTGGAGGAGCTGAAGGCTCTGAGTTAGTGAAGTGCTGGGGCCTGAGTTCTGGGGGCCCACAACCTGTGGATGACTCACAACCTCGAAGAATGACAAACTGAGGGAGCCATCTCTGCTTGTTATGTCCAGCAGGCAATGCTGGCACCACAGAGGACAGCAGAGGAGCTGGGCCCACAGGAACCTAGGGCAGGATTGTTTGAAAGAAGAATTCCGAGGGGATGTTGCTGAGTTCAGCATTGGCCTGTGGGATCAGGCAACCAATGGCAGCATAAAATGATGATGGCTTAACTGACACAACAGTTGGGTTGCTCATAGTTTGCTTCTTGGTCTCCGTCTGTTCCCTGTGTGTGATCAAGTAGAGCTTTTTGAACTTTTCTCCAAAGGAGAAGTACTGTTATACATTTGGAGAAACTTGATATTTCTGGTCCAACAAAGGAATCTGCTCTATAACTATGGAGAAGACTGTTGGTGAAATGGTGTCTGACATCATCCAAGAGAGGTCAGCTGTAGCTATATTGAGAAAAGCACCTACTAATAATGAAGAAAGTAAAAGAGCTGGGCAGAGAGTTTGTACAGAAGAAAGAAAAATGTCCTTCTGTTTTAAGTTTCTTGCAGGCTGAGCAGTAAAAGATATATTTATAAACCACAGATTTTTCCCTCCTTTGGAGAATTAATTCCTACCTACCAGGAAATTGCCAGCAGATTCAAGCAGTAGCTGGCAAAGCCTGCCATGTATGCAACAACTTATCAGCTGCCTGTGCAATAATGCACAAATCTTAATGGAAAAGCTGAGCAGCTGCCAAAGAAAACAGCCTGAGGGAAGGGGGAACGCATTGATGTTCAGAGCACCTGAATCATGGACTTGGAGAGCAAAACTGCTTTGAAGCTCTTTGTTTTCTGGTTTCAGGCACAGAGTTATGAAGTGGGCTAAGGCAGTCCTTAGCCCTGCAGGTACTAGCAATTTTATTTCTGTGTCATAGCTATGTAGCAACACAGTCTTGTTAAATTCAGATCAGGACTTCTGGTTTTCACCTTGGCCTTTTCTTTCTTCCTTTTTCAGTCTTAGTCACCCAACTATGTATTTCTTCTGATTTCTGTCCTCCCTGCTGGTGGGATTTTTTGGTTATTGGCTTCCTTGGTTGTTTGAGGTTTTTTTTTTCAAGACCATATTTCCACTTCATTATAGTAATTCTGTTTCAATTGCCTTAACATCTCTTGCAATATTTTTACAAGAGCCTGTCATATATAGATGAGGGGCATGTATGTCTGTCAATACAACATCTTGAATTGAAAATGAGGTCATGAGCAAAACAGTATTGATGAAGAGTTCCTGCTTTTGTTAGTAAATCACAATTTTTTGTCAAGAAAATCATCTTCAGAAAAACTCAGATTTCTTTCAGGTGTGATGCACTGCTACATAACCTCCTGAAAACTGTTGTTTGGTTGGTTTCTTAGTTTTCAGGCCTAGTTTTCCCGTCATGCTTCACCCTCTAGAGGAGTCCCACTTGGAAAAAAGGCTGAATACAGACTAGGCAACATTGTGCCCCTATTTTATGGTACATACAGATATTTGGAAAATGATACTTCCAATAACACAATTCAAAGGAGTCACTGGAATACAAAATTTGCATTGTTTGTAATCTGTTAAAAATGGACAGTTAGTATTTATTATAACTTTAGGAAAGCTTCCTTTGCCTTTCATTTTACCTCTGTTCTTTTCTTTACCTTCACATTTGCCATTTAATTTCTTAGTCTTTCCTTTAAGTGTGTCTCTGTATTTCTTATCATTTTTACAAACCCAGACAAAGAGGAAAGTTTTCATTTGTGACTAGATGTTTGCAGAAAACTAGTACTCATGGGCACAACAAAGTATGTCCAGAAGGGCCCTGACACTAGTCCAGTTTTAATACATGAGCAGGCATAAAATAGTTAGCCAAGACCATGATCTGTTGTCATTTTAACATGGCTAAAACTTAGTCTTTACTAGCACTTACATAAGTTCTGGTAAGAAATGAAGTGTTTAATCCGTACTTCATGCTCTGGAGGCTGGGTACTAATTTTACTCTTTACTAGTAGGGCAAGAGGTGACTGAGGAGATTTGGGGCAATTCAGAATAATATGTTGTTTCAGAGAAATTGAATGACTCCAGGAGCCTGAGGATCTCTGAGAACTTAGGCATTGCTAGAGATCCCATTCATCCCATAGAGGGAATCCAGCAAACATCACATGGACGCATGGGCATGTGGGGCCTGAAAGAACATAAAGAAAAATGCTCTACTGTCATTTTGATGTCTCTAAAGGATCCAGATGTTAGTTGGTAGAACAAGTCAGGCCAAAGGGAACATAGAAACCTTCCAATCATGATAAGAAGAGAAAAGGACATGAAAAGGCTGATAGATGGGCTGACAAATCTTCTGTTGTCATAGTACCAGTGATATGCTGAGTGTACCATGCAGCCTTGGGAATCTCTCTTAGGAGATGTTCACAGGAGATAGGGTGAACTCCTGGGCTGAGCTACACAGAGGAGGTGCTAAAAGGATTGTAGTTTTCTCTCTTTTCTGTTGAACCCTTTGATCCGAAACATGACCCTCTTGTATAACACGGTTGTGGGTGAAGTTTGGTTTCAGTCCTGCTTAAAGACACATCTCTGGAGTAAGTTGTTTTATCCTCAGGTCCTCCATTCTGCCTGAGAACTTGTTAGGCTTATCTTTCTATATACTTGTATATGAAATATTTCAATTTAAAAATACAGCCACACTTTTGCAGGCTATGGTTTTATTCATAAGGCTTCCTATTGCCATCATCTGGACCAAGTAGCTCTTTATTTTTGACCTTTTTCCATGGATCACTTTGCTTCAGCCAGACTTCTATATTGGGGTTAGAAGCAAATAAACAATAAAAATCAAGTCTTTCCTTCACAAACAGTACAGCTCACATTTACAGAGGACAGGTGGTGCTGCTTCTATAGATGTCTGTAATACATGAGGGAATATTCCTTACCTTTGCCATTATTACTGAAACAATTGCCTCTTATGTTAGAACAGTTAACAAGCCTACTGAAAGGTGTTAGTTTTGATTACAGTGTGACATGACTGATCTGTTGTGACAGCAGCTAAAACTAAATATCCAGTTAACCTTGAAAGTCAGTCTGTGGCTCAGCAGTATTTACTTTTTTCCTATGCAGAGCCTTTCCAACTCTCTCACCCACTGTAATGTGCTACAGTGGCTTCAGCTTCATAAAAACTACTCCAGATTAAGCTAATGTCAGCAAAATCACTTGTAATCTGTACTAGGGCTGAGGCCTCCTTATCCATTCTTGCTTGAGCGGAGTGTATTGGTGTGTTCATGAACTTAAGGATAGTCCTCGTCTTCATTGGAGTTCTTGCTGATTGCAAGCCATCAGGGTTTAACTTGCCTTGATGAGGTCTGTAGTCTTTGTCACAAGACTAGCTGGTTCAGTGGATGATCCAAAGGGTGTCCTGTCTCCACAATGTGTGGGAGTGACTCCATAACCAAGCCCCTTGGAACTAGACTTCTCTTTGAACACATCCTAGATACAAACTTCTGCCAGTATGCAAAATCAAAGATAAATGTTTTGACCCTGAAAAGCAGTCTTGGTGATGAACTTTTATGGCAACTATCAGCAGTGCTTCCATCTCAAGGTAATAACAAGTGTGGTCTTGTTAGGTGAGATCTTGACCCTCAAAGTATGTCCTCTGAGATCACAAAACCCTTGTCTAAGACTCATACCTCAAGGCAGAGGTTTTTAGGGAGAAAATTACATTTTGTAAGAAACAATTTTTCTCCACCATAGATTTTATTTAATATATTACCACAGAGTATTGAGAAATGCATCATATAACAACCCTAGATAAATCTTCTTTTCCACCTGGAGTCATCAGTAGATCAGTATGTTATGCACTTATTCTTTCCACTTTCACAAGAAGTCAGAAGGAGATTTTGCCAAGAGACAACCAAATTCAACACTTTTCATTCAGTAACCTTATGCTGGACATCAGCCTTTCAGAAATGACTGGAAGCTATTGAGCAATCGAGGCTGTCCAGCTTCAAATTGACAAGAGGTTTTGGCATAAGATAGGTCCTGAAGGAAGTTCAAGTGCCCCAGTGTTTTTTGTACATCAAAGGAGCATCTTGGCATGGCACCATGGTTGGAGTTCTTCTCTTTTATAGAGCGACATAGACGAGTGTTGTGGGAAAAAAATGTAACATTATGGTCTATAGTGGTGATTTACCTATCAACACTGCAAAATACTGACATCGCCATTTTTGAACCTTAGGGCAAAAATCTGTAGAATCATCTTGCCAGGAGAGCATTCTCATTTTTACACTTTTTCTTATTTTTGGTCTATTTTGTCAAGAATAAGCTTAGAAAAGCAAAGCCTATCAACTGCTTGCTAAATCACCTCTATCATTCAGTCTATTTCAATACACACAGAGGCACTGCACACCCAGACTTACATTTTGAATAATCTGTTCTCATATTCTGGATGACAGAAAGATACTCTAGAGGTTGCAAAAACGAAAGAGCCCAGGGAGCAAATTTCTTCTGTGGCTAAAGTACAAGATTAAATCATCAGTTTTAGATTCTTTTTTCATTAACATTCTAAATTGTGTAACATTGCATATTATAAATTATTTTTCATCTAAACCTCCTAAGAAAAATACGATTTTTTGTTATGGTCCTGCATGAATATGCCTAGACTGCTGTCAACACCAACCTGCTTAAGCAATTTCTGCTGTATTTGTTAATCATCTTCATACTTCACTAGTGCCTCAAAGTACTGTGGTGCCTGAATTTCCTCTCACTGCCATTGGTAGTTCTGACATTCAAAGTGATTTCTTGTGCTGTCTGCCGTTAACATCCTGCCCCAAAGCTTGCTCATGTTTTCACTAAACACACAGACAATGAGTTCAGGTAACCTCAAGTGGAGAGGCCAAAAGTACCCTGCCATAAAAAGAGCCTAGATGGTGCCATCTGCTTCTGAAACATTATTCTCTTGAGTTTTAATATTCTGAAGAGTTTGGGTCTTTACAGCCATGTCCAGCAACAGGACTATTCCTTTCACCTTTTTCATAAACGCTTATTGATATATAACAGATTTAGACATTAATATTAGTGATGGGAGAAGATGCGACACTTCAGAGCCAGACTTTCTTGAAATTTGTGGCAAATTCTCATGTTTTAATAGTCATGATGACATCACTCAAACCTTACTGAAATCAGTGTAAACTATTACATCTTCTGCCATGAAGATCATCTCTGTTCCCTACTGTCACACTATGGACTTTCAATACCACAAAGGCTAGATCTTACCAGAGTCTAACACAAGATTGGTCTTATTTATGAAGTTTCAAACCCAGAAAACTATTGAATCTTAAGCTTATGTCTTAGACATTAAAGTACCTACACATGGAGCAGAAGAATCGTTATTTTCTGTAACTATTAGTGCTGCTAACATTCTTTCAATCATCCAGATGCTACCCCATAATTATTTATTGACTCACATAATTTAGTCCTCCCAAGGCACACCTGCTCTATCATTACCTGAACTTCTTACATATTTAGCTTGAAAATTGTGTAAACCCCTGCATAAATAAGAGTTGAAAAGATGAGGAAGGTTATTTTTGAGGAAGGTTATTTTTGAGGAAGAACTTTTCTAATGACTGTTCCTGACATGTAAGAAATACATGTTCTGTGCTCAAAAAGGTAATACCATCTCATCTGATTAAAATGGATAAAATAAACTAAAAAAAACCAAGCTCTTTTCCCACTGGGTTTGTGAATAATTCAAAAACTCCTCCTTCCCACTCCCCCATTTACCTGTGGATGAATAATGATCTTACTTGTTATTTATTTGTTTCCCATAATTATCACTGGTGTGTTTTTGGCCCCAAAAGCTTTTGTGCTTTTCCATGACTTACTTTTTTTTTTCCAAGGAAGCCAATAAAGGACAAGTAATGAATAGTGAATGCAAACTTGGTACAAATTCATGAATCCTGGGAATCACAAGCATGCATTTCCATTACTACCCATCAGTTATTTGAGCACAACCAGTAAGCAAAGACTGTTCGCCCATGAGGTAGCAGCAAATTGCACTTGAGGTGTTGGTTCACAAACATGCTAGTGAATCTGTTTGTTCATTATTCAGACAGATTTTTTGCAATCCTGCTTGAGACAAGGAGAGGTTTAGTTAAATATATTTTGATTTCTTCTTTCCTAAGGGGTGCATGCCATGTAAAGATTAAGGCTTCAGCTAATTGTACACATCCTTCTACTCTCAGGTCTCAAGAGAAATAGGCAATGACCATGCCTCTCTGAAAGTGTGTGGCCATAGGTTCAGCTTGCCCAGCCTAGGGTTGTGCCTCATGCCTTTTGTCCACATGGCTGCCTCATGAATCACTAGGCCAAGCAACTTACTGAAATACCTGTTGTGGTCAGAAAAGTCCTGAAGAGACTACAATCTGAAGAAACAGAGCTGAAGAGACTACTATGACACTTTATCTCAAGCAGAAGTCACTGGTTCTGTAGTCAATATTGTCTGAATTGTAGATATCTCAGAACCCAAATACACCATCAAGAGATTTGTGTCCAGGGAATATATTTTCCATAGATTAAGTTAACAATAACAAACTAATTTCTTAGTTTCTTTCACCTTTATTTGAAGTGTGGGGTATAGTCTACTTCCTAGTGTGATGAGAGTATTGTGAATTAATACGTTAAGGTGAGAATCATACACCCTTGCAGTGCTCTTCATTTCTCATTCTCACTCCCTGTGATATGCAATACGTGGAATGTATCTATGTTGCGCTAAATCCTGATTCAAGATGCAATTACATGCTACATATTATAAATCTTGCCTATGGTGTCCCTTTATACAGGAACTCTAAAACTTCCATAACACTCCAGAGACAGATAAAGTCCAGAAGTCTGGCAAAAGTTAGACGTGGTAACTTGTTTGGATGAAAGGGATATGGGTGGTTGTTTTATCCCAGCTGAGACTCACTATTCCATCAGACAAACTTAGATCTGAACGTACAGTTTTGTATCATCTCCTATGTGCATTTGACTTTGAATTCCTTGTATATATGTGTACGAATGTAGTGTGTGTGGAGGAGAGACTACTACATGCTAAGTGACTTCAGGTATCAATGCCATCTTGTCCCTGCTGTAGTTATTTCTGCCGCTTCATAAGGTCAGTCCAAAAGAACCATAGTTAGCACAAGCTAGACATGCCGATCACTACAAGAAATATATTATAGATGTATGGTAAATCTAAGTCTTGCTTTATTTTTAAATGTATATAATTCCCCTGACTTTGGCAAATACAATCCCCTGTGCATAACTGGCTTCAGTTTCCTGCAGTTTGTCAGATGTTGAATTCAACAGTGTGGGAGACCTTGCTGGTGCCTTCACTTCCAAACCAGCTGCAAATGTGAAAAATAGAGCTGGCTTCAAACTTTATTTCATTTCACTTATTCAGGTGTAACCCTTTCCTGGATTCTCTGAAATTATGCAAGACTCCAAATGAGGGAATGGGGAGAAGAAGGGAGGTTAGGCATAATTGTGATGTTCAGCTAACAATTCTTGATTGTAACTTCTTTAGTTACATAGGAGACATCTCTACTTTAAGACAAAAAATAATAAATTTGACAGCTCTTGCTCACTGTGCTGCTCACAGGAGGTTGCTTAGCAACTCAGGGATGTGGGAGAGGGGAGGTTGCTGGAGTCAGGAGCAGGAAGAGGAGTGAGTCGGACATTTCTCTGGATGCTGAGCAAGCTGAACCACCACTGATGACAGGAATCCAACTGCATTATGTATCTTGCTGCCTGTGGGGAAAACATACTACTACATACAGTCAGCATGAGACCTACCTGTGATGGAGTATACAGCTCCTTTAAAGATCTAGTGAGACAATTTGTCCTTCTAGCTAATGCAATTATGTACCTCTAATGGGAAAGTGCCTTGAGTGGTAGAAGCAATGAGGTTTAATTTCCAGTTTAAAGGTTTAAAAGACTTTCATCTTAAGAAGGAAAGAGAGTTCAGTGAAGGCAGCTACTTTTCTGAGAGTGAGGGAAGTGCTTTGAATGAGGGGAATGCTGTATTTTGTTTAATGTTAGTAGAGTAATGTGAACCTATTTGGAGGGTTTTGGTTTGAGATGCTGTGTGAGGATGCCAAAAATCCCCCCTATTACCTACTACAGAGCCAAATTTACCCCTGAAGGTAGGGATAGAATGATGGGGACACCGTGTGTGGTTCAGGTCAATTGAACCTTAAATGGGAACAGTGCTTGACCAGCTAGATGGAATCTCTCCCTCCTTTGAATTCATTGATCATTTTCCAGAAACTCCTGGAGTCCATTCCAAAGTCATCTGTCCCCTCCCAATTAGTGATGTATTAGGTTGAATTGCCTTTATTTGCCACAGCCAACCATTTATCCATGCCAAAATCAGTACTTTCTCCCAGAGAAAGGAGGACGTTTTTTTCCTTGCAAGCTGAAGAGAATCTGAAGCCCAGCCAAAAGAAGTGTAACATCTGTTTTCTCCATAGGATTTGATACCTGATTTCATGATCTTCCAGATCACAGAATCTGTCACTTAAGTCAACCTTATGCTACAGCTTTCTAAGAAAGATTTTTCTCAAAGGTCAGATCTGGTACTTGGGAACTCTGCAGTCACTTTATGTCTCTGCCACAGGTTTCTCTGAGGTCTTGATCAGGCCTGTTATCATCCTTGTGGCTCAGTAATTATCCTTGTGACTTCAGTAAAGCCTTTGACAAGGTCTCCCACAGCATCCTCACAGCTAAACTGAGGAAGTGTGGACTGGATGAA
>VYZX01003999.1:6429-17760 GCA_013401335.1 Brachypteracias leptosomus | reverse complement strand
CCACCAGGTTTCAGTAATAGCCCTGGTTTCCACTCTGGATACTTTGCTCTGCAGCTCAATCTATCCACGGATGACACTCACCCACTCCCTTCCCCTATAATATCC
Source organism: Brachypteracias leptosomus (assembly GCA_013401335.1). Lineage (NCBI taxonomy): Eukaryota > Metazoa > Chordata > Aves > Coraciiformes > Brachypteraciidae > Brachypteracias > Brachypteracias leptosomus. The sequence continues at coordinate 17,655 of VYZX01003999.1, read as the reverse complement.
CCAAAGATTGGGAGCAAAGCACAAATTGTGCAACATAAAGGCACAGAAATCCAAAATTAGACAGGAGGGGACTGGGAAGAAAGGTCTAACAACTCGGCATAAAGAACATCTTGCCTCCAGCCACTTGTGTTTTCCATACCTGCATAACGGGGGTAACAGCACCTGTGCTTCTCTGCAGCTACGTCCTTGTGGGCTGCGATCCAGCTCAGATTGTGCTTTTGAATAAACCTAGCAGCTGCAATAAATATAAACCAATTTGTGCAATAGCTTAGCAATATGGAGCAGTGCCCACTAGTGAAGTTGACTGTGAGCTGATCAGTGTCTGAGCCAGCCATTCTGGAGAAGGTGGCTTTTCCTGCACCACCTTACCCTGCTTTCCCACCAAGCTCCATAAGGTGCAGCCTGATTTCAATAAAGGTTTAAAAAGAGGGTATGTTCATCTTGGAGAAACCAGGGGAAGAAATGGTTGTATTGCTTTAAAGATGTAAAAATGAAAAGGCTGTTCATTTCTTTCATATTTTTCCTAGCCTGTAATTATTCCTAATCAAACCACAACAAACAGTAAACACTAAAAATGAAATAAACGCAGTGACAGTTTGCCAATAACAAGCAGAAAATGTTCCATCTGTCTAGCAGTGAGTAAAATGTGTGTAATTACTGCTCATTTTTCTTCTAATTGCTGAGTTATTAGTTTAAAGCTTACGCAAAACTGGTGAACAGTGCCGACTACCCATTCTCTAATTACAGCCCCTGCTTTGCTGTGCTTGAAATCAAGAAAAGCAAAAAGCAGAAAATTTGCATTTTAAAAGAGTTGTCTGAATTAACCCATTTCATAAAAGCATCTTTTCAATTTTAGCCTTACAGGTCAGATCCTTGGCTGACAGATATCAGTGTCTAGTTATATCAGCTGAAGATTTGTCTCTCAGTGGAATTAGCGCCTCTCTTTTTTTTTCCTTCTTTTTTTTCAAGCCTATATTTTATTTTCTAATTTAAAGAAGATTAAACAATGCTCTGAAATGGATGGTAGGTCAGGGGAAGTAATTCTAATGAGGAAGTAAAGGTTACCATAGCCATGAGTTAGTAATACTTCACTTTGTGCCTCTTTATCTGATTATCTCAAAGTGGGTCAGATTAGGGTATGTCTACGCCTCAGTCTTGTCTTTAGCACTGAGATAGCTAAGCCATCTTTATCTGTTCTCCCTATGCTAGCTCTGTTAGAGACAGGCTGTGCCTGCGGTGACAGAGATGTGACCACGCAATAATGTGCCATTTCTGCCTCTGTCAGATGTCAGAATCTATCCCACCACAGGGGCTTTGAAGTCCGTGAAGGTTGACTTACCTTGTTTATGGGCAGTGTGAGAGGTGAAGGATGGAGAAGAGACACAGTTCGTTCATTTTCAAAAGCCCGGAGAAACTGTTATTGCATGTGATTTTGATTCTTAAAAATAATAGGAGAAAATACAAAATGAGAAGAGCAAGAAGACTGAGGAAGATTCAGAAAGCTGAGCAACAGAGTTGTCAACCTAGTAGTTCCTGGGATCACATCTTAAAGGGATTTGAGTAGGACAGCAAAGCAAGGCAGGCTTACTAGCATGGGATCCACACTTTTACTGGGCGATATATAGGGATTCACAAATAAGCAAAGATGGAAAACTGGTGTGCTGGGCTCTTGTAGTAAATCTTTTAGCCACTTCCTGACTTTCTTAGTTATTGGTATAGGGAAGCAGGATGAAGCCACAGGCGCAAATTATGAAATAAGACACTGGAAAAATCTGACACAGAAGTGTAATGGTAACATTAATTTCTCTATGTGAACTCTGCACTGATATGATTTAAGTGAGAAAATTTCCCACTTCAGAAGTTCAGCAATCCTACTAGCAGTGCCTCTGAATGAATTGCCCATAACTACAGAGTAGCTAGGATGTCCCTAGCTCTCCTTGACGGTGATATCCTAGTTGCAGTAGAATGGACTTCAGTGCAGATGGCAAAATCCCTTCTGGAAGCTGAGTAGGTGTGTAGGCTTCATATTGTCTTGATCTGACTGTTATCAGGACATGAACCACTTGGTTTAAAACCTTCTGTTTGAATTTGACCAAGTATCTGCCTGCCTTTGTTTTTTCTTTAGCTAGTGTTATTGCTGGTGCAGCAAGTGTGATCTAAATTCTATGGGGAATCCAAACACTATAAAATATCACAAAAATCCAAATAGCTACAATGCCTTAATACAGGATTCCTCTCAGAGTTTTCAGTCTTGAACTTCCAAAACAAGCCATTTGTTTCCAAAAAGGTGTTGAAGGAGGGATGTACCCACTCATATTCATATTCATTAAGGACTTCTGACAATGGAGGGAAATAGTTAAATGAAACTACACATCATGAAAGTTGGAATTTGGGCACTATATTTAAGGGATTGTCCTAACCATGGTAATAGTATTTTTAAAACAGTGATGAATGCTGCAAACTATTAGTTGCTTGGGATAAGCAGTCATCAGAAAGTCATCAGGTTTTTTTTCTTTAGCTGTAGCTTCTGGGTTTAGAATAACATTTGCACATTTTCTTGCCCAGAAATAAATTTGAGGAGTTCTGACACTGGCAGATGTGAGTACATAACGCCCTTGTCTTAATGGGTGTCTGCAACTCTCTCAAATGTCAGTGACATACTTATCTAAGGTGGAGTAAAGAAAAGATTCTGTACATCCATCTAGTTTTAAGAAAAAATAACTGGCTGGAAACCACAAAAACCCCCCAGCTCTCCAAACACACATTGTTTTGACAGGAAGGAAGCAGGGTGATTTTGGTGATGCTTTAACCTTGCCATGAGAGTGGAGATGCAGGTAGCAAGAGGCTGGGGATGAGGAAAAACATGGAAGAAAAATAAAAATTTACTTAAGTATTTTTGCTCCGTGGCTAGAGAACTGAAGCTTTTCTAATTCTTTGCAGTTCTGAATAAATGCATTTGCTTCATGAGTTCACATGCATATTATACATAATCCTTTAGATATGCTTGCCAGCTGCATGGTAGAGATAGGGGCTGCTGGGACTTTGCTACATTAAAAATGGTGGAGATACTTCACCAAAAAGAGCAGAAATGAAATAATTATTTGCATAATCTTCCTGGAGTCACCTAGATTTCTTGAAAGCAGCTTAACATGTTTGGAATAATCTATTAGGGAAATATTAAGGGAAAAAATATCCCCTATTCCTTCTGACCATATGCATTTTGATTTTTCTCCCTGGGTCTAACAGATTTAAACTATTTTATACTTATTTTAAGAACATTTTATTTCATAAGAATAGCTCCTATTTAAAATACTGTAGGTTCATTTTTCTCCTGCAGAACAACAGGGAAAAATTAAGCTTTTCTACAAAATGAGCTCACAGCAACTTATTTTACCATAGGTATTGTGCTTCCAAATATTGTTTCTTTTTGATTCAGTATATATGATCTTTTCTTCTTTGTTGAACTGTGTGTGATGTTATCCATGCTTCTGCTGAATCTCAGGCAGTCTGGTGAACATTAGGCAGATTAGTAATCTCCACTATATTTAGCTAGTCTACATTTGTACAATAAGGACTGTTTGTGTAAAGGTCATTATTTTTGTTGTCTATCTCAAATATCATTCTGTTTCATGTCATTTTGTCCTTTTTTCCCTTCCTTCCTCCCCACAATTGAGAGGAAAATTAAGTCACAGAGTAGAGATATTTTACTTTGAGATATTCAGATTCTTGTGTCAGAGCTACAGAGATGACCTGTTTTTCCAGAAAAATAAAAAACCACCACAACATATTTTCTAATATTTAGTGTCTATTTTTGTGCTTGCAATGTAAATATCCAATATTTACAGTATAAATGTACAGTACAGCAGTGTAAATAACCAATACAAAATCAAAATGTATGTAGCTCACATATCTTTTATTAATAAAAAGGAGTTTAAACACTTCTGATGCCTTTTGCATGGCTTTCCATGGCAGACCTTCATTTTAAACATTACGATGTGGCATTACATTTGTATATTCCCATGAAAAAAAGAATAGAAAGGGCTGGTATGTGCTTTTTAATAATCACTCTATGTTCCAAACCAAACAGCTCTTTAATATCTGTTAAATTCATTGCTTTAAAAAGAATTCTCCAAGTGGCTAAAGCTGATTAGGCCATTCATAAAGTATCATTTGCCATCAGAATAGATCTACTTTCAAACCATCCTACTTTCAGAAATTAAATGCATTTCATATCTCATGGCTTTGCAGCCTTGGGCAGTTAAATGGAAAGCTGGCTCTGAACCCACAAAGCTGGCATAAATGGCCCTGTGACGTTTGGCATGAAGGAGCGGGTCACGCATTGCAAAGGAAGTATTTGGAAGCATGAAGCTATTGTCTTATTTATCTCTATCAGAGTAGGCTCTTCTTGCTTTCAGGAGCTACATCATAGGCTCTACAGCTTTCTTGCAACCACTTGATTGCTGGGGTTAATCTGTTCACAGGCTATAGTTTTGTTTGCTCAAGAAAGTTGCGTTTATCTTAACGTTGAACATTTTTATGCTAAATGGTTTGTGTGATGTTTAAGACTATTTGAAATGTGTTTATTTTTGTTCTATCTTGAAGTGGTTCTTGATGCTTTGAATGAAAACAAAATGAGTCTGATTTGAACTTGTACGCAACCTCACATTCCTTGCATTGATTTAAATAAAGAGTATGAAATAGTAAAAATAAAAATTATAGTAGAATTCTATGATGGTATCAGCCACTAAGAATCAAACCTTGAAAACAACTATAGCAATACTTTCAGCACTATTAGAGACAGAGGAAGGGTGAGAAATTTAGAGGCAATGAATATTTGCCAATGTAAAAAAACCCATAAAATAAAACAAAAAAAAAATCTTAATTTCAGGCTTGTGAGATGGTGTTACAAACCATACAGTATTGAAAACAGTAATAAAAGCTATAAAATGTAGCTTTGTGTCCTCATAAAATTTTAAGAAAAATAAATTTGTGGGATAGTCAACATCCTTTATAATACAAAGATAACTATCACTTTTATTGTAACTGTAACATATGTGAGGATGTTTGTTTAACTCCCCAGTTGTCAGACGTGAAGTTGAAAGTTTTTAATAGCCTCTGGGTATCGAATCTATAGCCTCAGGCTGCTGTTTGTAATTTAATATGAGTAATTTATTATGAAGAGAGAAAAACCAAGAATTGCCCAGTAGCTATGAAAGCACATTTACATTATAATTATTAGGAACATAATAGCTCAAAAATAGATAAAAGGAATTTGAGAGTAGCATTGAAAGCAGCAATAGTATCATCTGCTAAGATAAAGCAGAGAAATACAGCTCTGGAGAAATTACTTGTGAGAGAAGCAATGGTTATAGTCGAAGGGTCATCCTCATCTCAGCTGCTGACTTAGTTGTAATATAAACCACTCTTGGGAAGTTCTGTGTGACTTAGAACCATCATCTTTCTGAGATCTCTGAGGCTGTGTTGTGATAGTTATCGAACAGAAAGAGTGGGATTTTCAGGGCATACTACTTTGGCATTAGTATATCTTCAAATGACTTAATTTTGCTTTTCTTTTGAATGTTTCCACTTTGAGTAAACTTAATTTCAAGAAATAACCAAATTGCAAAGTATGTGGTCGTCTTCCCCTGAAAACTAAATCCAGTGAACTAGATTTCCCAGAATAGCTTGGCACTGAAGGTCACCTACCTGGACCCCAGGTAGCAGATCACATTTTTTCCAAAGGGTTGACATTCATTGCTCTCAGTAGAAGAAGAGCTGAAAACCTTGTCCATGTTATACAGTGACTGAATTTCTGTTGTGACTGATTATTCCCAGAGAGTTAAGATAGCATTTCCGTATATCTTCTCTATGTTTTAATGTCTCTGTAACTAAGATAAACTCACACAACTAGCCATTTAGGTAGTTAAGACGCCAAGGGTTTGTTTCCTTTATGTGGTGTAGATTTACCTAATCTATGGCATCTTAACCACAGACTTGTATGGCAGGCTTAGAGTTTCTAGGACTGCTCCCTGTGGCAATTTCTCTCCTCTGCCTCCCTCCCCTCCCCCCCTTTTTCTTGTCATTTTGTCTGCTAAGGACTGCCATTCATACCTTATAGTCGGGCATGGCCACCAGCATGTGTCCCCAGAAGAACTCAGGTCCTCATGCATGATGCTTTATTGGGGGAGTTATTTACTGCCTTTCAAAAGTCCTGTGGTATACTTCCCCCAGTTGATGTAAGTTGATATTTTTTTTCCCTCCCTGCTCCCCACCCTGGGTCACTACAACAATTCACTAGTGACAATCATTGCTACTGGTTTTGCCTGCTGGAGCTAATGTTGATACCCCACATGTGAGCAAAATTCAAGGATAGGAATATATATCTCCTTTGTAATTGTGAAATAGGGTTTAGGAAGGGGATATTTTACCAGTAATTTGGAAACAGTGTGTCTGTTTTTTCACTTTTCCTTAATATGAAAAAAGTGCCAGGAGTAGGCAAATTGTGCTTACAGATGTGTGCCTGTCCAATTGTAAGACAGTTATCCCATCGCTGGTGCACTCAGCGAGAAGGCTATTATGTCTCTTTACAGGTCATGGTGCTCTTATGGAGGCACTGCTGGCCATTTTACCAAAATAGTTTGTATACAAAACCTCTGTTTGTTTGTTTGCTTTTTCTGTCACTATGAGTAGTACAATCTGCATATACCTGCTTCTGTCAGGATCCTTCAGAGGCAGGCTCATAAGATCTCAAGGTCCTGTGTGATTTCACAATTTCTCAGGAGTGTGGTACACAACGATATGTGGCTGTACATTACCTGGTCACAACAAAAGTAGGGACCACTTACCAAGGGGATGTAAGTAGGAAGGATCAAACCTACCCTTAGAGAGCAATAGTAGAAGTGTACCTCTTAATTAAATTTTATTTTTGCTTTTGACCACATATAGACAATTATAATTTTTTTTTTTTTTTAAGACTGAAAGAGCTAGAATGTGTCCATTTTATTCCTGCAGTGAATCTGTCCTTAAGCAACAATGACCTAGGAAAAAGAATATCCAACAAGGCAGTGAAATCTGCAAGTACACATCTGGGGATGACAAGGGGACAATAACTTTCAAAATTACCAGAATAAAGTAGGAGGCTGTGGCAGAAAGATGGTGCATGCAATTCAATTCAGAATAAGTGAGAGGAATGAAACTACAAAGGAAAAACTAGAAGCAAATAAGGTTTCTAAAAGATGCTTATCAAAGAATCCTAATCAAGATAATGGAAGTACTAAGCAAACCCTTAAAATCATTCTCACAGATATTACATGCCACTTGTCAAATCATTAAATGCAATTTGGAAACGGCTGTCAGGTAGGTATACAGCACAATTTGTGTTGTCTCTGTCTACACAGAGTACTCATATGCTTTACACAGGAAAAAAAAAAGCATATTCAAGACTTAGAATCAGATTAAGGAAAGCAGCTCTAGCCGCTGCAGACCATCAAGGCTTTCTGCATTGGAGCCTTTGTTCTTTAATTCAGTATCACTTTTATGAAAAATTGTAAATACTTTCATTACTCTGCATCTTTAATAAGAAACTCTGTGTAGTAAAGTAAGCACTCTTGTCAAGAATTAAAGCATATATTCTTCAGTTTATAGTGGCTTAATATTATTCATTATGAAAATGAACAGTATAGAAACATTTTTCTTGAAGTCCCTTATTTTTTCCAAGTTCCCAAGACATGTCTCTCTTAAACTACTGAGTCACATTACTATATCATGCTAAACAATTGTTCCCTTTTTCTGCTAACAGAGACATTAGCATACTCTGAGACTCAGAAGCAAATTAACTTCATATTGACTGGATGCTTCAATTACTTAATTCATAAAGTAGTGAAAAAGATATAATACATACCATGATGCAATTAACTTTTTTAGCAACAAACACAATATACATCTTTCTAAAGACAAAACAGTAGAGTAGCCATTGCTACTTTCCAATCACTACTGCAGCTCTAAAAATGAGCTGATTAGTAAAGATTTTGACTGTTTAGATGCACCCTTGATGTGTGATTTTAGTGTATGCTGAAACTCTTTCCTTCATTTGGAGTACATCTTAATGTCATATGTGAATTTTAGTTGTCTGCTGATGTGAGGCAATGCTGATGTGTACAATGGAAAGAGCATCAAGAACAGAATATCAGACATGTATGTTTACTTAAGGTATTAGGTTGTTTTCTAGTGTCTGGTGGAGTACATGAAATTCCATATTTCCTGTACCCTGTGGATGCTTGCTGGCCATATCCAGCTGGTCTGATAAGTTCTTATTCTGAGTATTTTGTAAATACTGGTTGCTACTGGCTTATCTCGCAGAAAAAGCTTTAAGAAGGCAGACATATTTTGAACAGGGCTTGTGATGACTGTTGGCAGTACAGAGAGATTCACCACTGCTTGTGGGGCAAAGCCACCTGCTTTCGATTTTTGTCACTGATTTCTGAGGGCTGTTGCACTGCAAAGACTCCTGCCCACAGCACAGTGTTGATGCTGCTCTCCGAGCATGAAGACTATTGCTTGACAAGCCAAGTGCTGGCAATGGGATAACCTTTGACTGCTGTGAGGATCTGAAACCTTCCCTATGCATGGTGCTGCTGTTGTGCTGACTGGCAATCTGGCAGTCCCAGGTTCCCCTGGCTTGGTGCTGAACTGATCATTTGCAGAGTGTGCAGTTTCAGAAAGAGAGTAAGTGTGTGTCTGAGTTTCAGTACCCTTTGGAAACTAAAGAGGATTTGGCACTTGGAGGTACTTGGAAAGTAAAGAGGATGGTCCTTGGTCCATCCTTTCTGGTGTCCAAAGTTTCTGGTTTGGTGCTGTTTCAGGCAGTTTTCTTCCTCTGTGTTTCTATTATGGTCTAAAACTCCCTATATACACCATTCAGAAATTTCCCTGTTCCCTTTGGTCATTCATGTATGCCAGTCTAAAAAGACCCTTAGATATTCATACTAATTTGATGCAGAGGACTTTTACAGTGCTTCAGTATCACCAAATCAGCTATCGGACTACTGGATTTTGGTCGTTTGTCTGATTGTGGGGAAAACCAACCATGACCTTTTCATTCGTGTATGCTGTGGAAGAGTCTAAAGCCACCAATGAAGAATCTGCTCTATTGGGTGGTGTCTACAAAAAAATTCTGTGACCCTCGTACTAGCATAACATAAGACTTCAGTTGGTGACTTGGACAAAGACATAAACATGGATACCAGCAGTATGTTATGCATATAATTTGTTTGAGATATCCCAAGGAATGTGGAGTGGAATGTGCCTGTATCATATGGAGAGAAATCTCTTCTGTCAGTGGGCTTCTTTAACTTTTGTTTGAATTAGATTGTAGGTCTGCGAGCACCTACCTACTATATACAGAAGATCACTGTATTGTTCTAATTCGTCTCTTCATATAATTAGGTACAATTTTTTAGAAATACTGATGTAAAGTCTCTTGTTTGCTATGGGAAGTTTGTCATTGCTGAGTTAACTGTGTGCAGAACAAGCTTTACAATGGTAAGCACCATACCACTGGTTTAAGCGAGCTTAAGGTTATTTCAGGGAAAGCAAATATGCTTAATTACAAAAAATCAATTACCCAAAAATCCAATCTGGGTGTCCAAACCAAAGCTGAAAATCAAATTGTCTAGGTAAAAGAAACCTCTTCAGATATGAGAAGATTTGTGTGTGTGTGTGAATAGCTATGAAAATAATTTACCTAAATTAATCATTATAGGTCGGGATCAAAATGTGAGAGATATTTTAGAGTATAAAAAATAGATTAAATTATTTTAAAAAGAGTAATTTGTGTAAGAACAGCTTGGGACAGAGGAAGCTGACTAATATAATGCCACAGAGTTGCCATTATAGGATGATTGTTGTTAATTTTTTGATTACCCAGTAATAGAACAAGCAGTACGGTGATTAACTGGCTCATAGAAAAATAGAGAGCAGTTAATCTGAAGTAGTGCTGTCATAAAATCGAGAAAAACTCTGAGCTGGATTGCTACAGATAAGTAGTAGCTACATATGTTATGTAGAGCATACGAACTAAGGAGTAACTTCCAGCACAATGAAGGTAGACACAACAGGGAGCAAAAGAATTAAACAAATAGTGCCAGGCCATTATGGTGTATTGTTGTCTCAGAGGTTTTAAAACCGTTGTGTAATAAACAACTTTGTACAGTCTTCCGTGCCTACCATTTTAATCAATCTTTCATAGCAGAATGGAATGGATTCTATATGCAGAGCTAATACTTTAAAAAGTCTGCCTGTTGGGCTTTTTTGCATACTGATCAGAAACCATATAAATAATTCCTACCTGTTTGATAAGTGAGTTGGAGAGAGGAAAGAGCAGTAATTCAATTTATTTTTTTTTTTTTTGTTAATTTAAGGGAATAATTTCATATGTATTAAGTAAATATTTTGAACATAAAGTAGGTTTTTTTACTCTTTCTTACACCATTGATCATAGTTACTTGTATTTGAATTAAATGGCCATACAAGGGTCATTGAAGCATAGCTGGGAAAACAGTGGATCTCTGCGTATTTCACAAGTGAACCATTCTGTTAATAATAACATATTCTTGGTGGTTGTTGTAGCCCAACTGGTGATGAGAATCCCCTGAAACAATAACCCTGCCTGATTTGTGCACCTTGTGCTGTTGCTATTCTGTCATAGGCAGAGGATGTTGCCACCACCCTCCTCCCCATTGTCATCCTCACTGAAAGAGTACTGATAAATGTTCCTCCTCTTGCCACACGTAATAGGACAATTGTAGTGGGTCTGTCTGAGCTGATTTTCCTCATGCAGCCCTAGGACCCAGAGAGTGTTGATAACACACACCTTTGTTATGACTATCAGTGCTCACATGGCACCAAAGGTACGGGGGGGGACAAGATCTGGGAGGGGATACAACCCGGACAGCCAACCCGAGCTGACCAATAGGATACTCCATACCATATGACGTCAGCTCAACTATAAAGGGAGGAGGACGGGGGGGATTCTGGGGAAGACGTTTGTCCTCCGAGCAACCGGTACGCGTTCTGGAGCCCTGCTTCCTGGGACAGGTCCGACACCGCCTGCGGATGGGAAGTAGAGAGTAACGGCTTTGTTGCTTTTGCTTCGCGCGTGCGTGCGACCTTGCTTTCTCTGCTGTTTATTAAAACTGCTTCTTATCATAACCCACTGGTTCTTCTTCT
>VYZX01003998.1:19495-38111 GCA_013401335.1 Brachypteracias leptosomus | reverse complement strand
GCAGTTCCCTGTCCTTCTTGAACTGAGGGGCCCAGAACTGGACACAGTATTCCAGATGTGGTCTCACCAGGGCAGAGTAGAGATGGAGGAGAACCTCTCTCGACCTACTAACTACACCCCTTCTAATACACTCCAGGATGCCATTGGCCTTCTTGGCCACAAGGGCACATTGCTGGCTCATGGTCATCTTGCTGTCCACCAGAACCCCCAGGTTTCTCTCTCTTACGCTGCTCTCCAACAGTTCAGTCCTCAACCTATACTGGTACCTTGGGTTGTTCTTGCCCAGATGCAAGACTCTACACTTGCCCTTGTTATATTTCATTAAATTTCTCTCCACCCAACTCTCCAGCCTGTCCAGGTCTTGCTGGATGGCAGCACAGCCTTCTGGTGTGTCAGCCACTCCTCCCAGCTTTGTGTTGTCAGCAAATTTGCTGACAGTGCACTCTAATCCCTCATCCAAGTCGTTGATGAATAGATTGAATAGTACCACTCTATGGGCTCTATTATATAGCCAGTTCTTAATCCAACCTCGCTGTGTGTTCTATCTCACACTTCCTGAGCTTGCTCATGAGGATGTTATGGGAGACTGTGTCAAATGCCTTGCTAAGGTCAAGGTAGACTACATCCACTGGTCTCCCTGCATCTACCCATTCGGTCATAGAATGCTATCAGATTAGTCAAGCATGATTTCCCCTTGGTAAATCCATGCTGACTACTCCTGATAACATTCTTCTCTTCCGTATGCTTAGAGATGACCTCCAGAATAAGCCACTTCACCATTTTTCCAGGGATGGAGGTGAGGGTGACTGGCCTGTAGTTTCCTGGGTCTTCCTTCTTGCCCTTTTTGAAGAGTGGAGTGACATTGGCTTTCCTCCAGTCCTCAGACACCTCTCCTGTTTGCCACAATCTTGTGAAAATGATGGAGACTGGTAGAGTGACAATATCAGCCAGTTATCTCAACAATCTTGGGTGCATCTCATCAGGGCTCATGGACTTGTGTATATTCAATTTGCATAACTGATCACTAGCCCAGTCTTCATTGACTAGTGGATAGTCCTCCCTCCTCCAGCCTCTCTCCTACATCCAGGGTCTGGAGTTCACAAGGGCTGGTCTTAGGATTAAAGACCAAAGCAAAGAAGTTATTCAGCAACTCTGCCTTCTCTTCATCCTCAGTTATCAGGGCTGTCACCTCATTCAGCAGTGGGCCCACACTTTCCCTATTATTCCCTTTACTATTGATATATTTGAAGAAGCCCTTTTTATTCTCTTTTACTTACTTTGCCAGTTTTAGTTCTAAGAGGGCTTTGGCCTTTCTTGTTGCCTTCCTGCAGGTCCTGACAACTTTCTTATAGTTCTCCCAAGTGACAAGTCCCTTCTTCCACAAGCTGTATATTTCTTTCTTTCACGAGATTTCTTTCAGAAGCTCCTTGCTCATCCATGCAGGTCTCTTAGCTCATCTGCCAGATTTTTTACTCAAGGGAACACACCTATCTTGGGTTTGGAGAAAGTGGTATTTAAAAATTGACCAACTTTCTTGGGTTCTTTTACTCTCCGTGAGTCTTAGCCCAGAATCTTAGTATTCCAGGTGAGGTCTCACAAGAGCAGAGTAAAGGGGAAGAATAACCTCTCTTGACCTTCTAGCCACACCCCGCGTGATGCATCCTAGAATATGGTTGTCCTTCTCAGCTGCATGAGCACACTGCCGGCTCATGTTGAGCTTCTCATCAAGCAACACCCCCAAGTCCTTCTCCTCCAGGCTACTCTCAACCCTCTCTGCACCCACTTTGTAGTTATGCCTGAGATTGGCCCAACCCAGATGCAGAACCTTGCACTTCGATTTGTTGAACCTCATGCAGTTGGCATTGGCTCATTTCTCAAGCCTGTCAAGGTCCCTCTAGATGACATCCCTTCCCTCAAGCGAGTCCACTGCGCCACACAGCTTAGTGTCATCAGCAAACTTGCTGAGGATGCACTCAGTGTCCTCATCCATGTCACTAACAAAGATGTTAAACAGCACTGGACCCAGAACAGACCCCTGAGGAATTCCACTTGTCACTGGTCTTCATCCAGACCTAGAGCCATTGATCACAACTCTTCAAGTGCAGCCCTCCAGCCAGTTCTTTATCCACGGAGTAGTCCATCCATCAAGTCCATGTCTCTCCATCTTAGAGACAAGGATTTCATGTGGAACAGTGTCAAGTGCCTTGCACAAGTCCAGGTAGATAACATTAGTTGCTCTTCCCATATCTATCAGAGCTGTAGAGCTTCACTCTGTCATAGAAGGCCACCAAATTAGTCAGGCACAGTTTGCCTTTAGAGAAGCTGTGTTGGCTGTCATCAACCACTTCATTATTTTTTTATGTGCTCTAGTACAGATGCCAGGAGGATCTGTTCCATGATTTTACCTGGCACAGAGGTGAGGCTGACTGATCTGTAGTTCTCTGGCCTTTCTTTGCTTCCCTTTTTAAAAATGGGGGTTATGTGTCCTCTTTTCCAATCTGTGGGAACTTCACCGGACTGTCATGACCTTTCAAATACAGTGGCTAGTGGCCTAGCAACTTCAGCCACAAGTTCCTTCAGGACCCATGGATGTATTTCATCAGGTCCCATGGACTTGTGCACCTTCAGGTTCTCTAGGTGCTCCTGGACCTGATCTGCACCTACCCTGGGTGGTTCTTCACTCTCCCAGACCCAGCCAGTGCCCCCTGTGACTTGGGTGGTGTGGCTCAAGCGGTTACCAGTGAAGACTGAAGCAAAAAAGTCATTGAGCACTTCAGCCTTCTCCTTATCCTCAGTAACCAGGTCACCTGTATCCCTCCGGTGAGGTCCCATATTCTCTCTTGCTTTTCTTTTTTCTCCAACATACCTGTAGAATCTTTTGTTGTTGTTTTTTAATGTCCCTGGACAGATTTGATTCTGTCTGGGCTTTAGCTTTTCTAACCTGTTTTTTGGTTTCACGGACAGTCTCTTTGTAATCATCCCAGGTTACCTGTCTTAGCTTCCATCCTTTGTGGATTTCTCTTTTGTGTTTGATTTTGGTCAGGAGTTCCTTGTTCATCCATATTGGCCTCCTGGCATTCTTGCTCTATTTCTTCTTTATAGGGATGCAGTGCCTTTTAGCTTGGAGGAGACAATCCTTGACAGTCAACCAGCTTTCCTGGGCTTCCAATCCCTCCAGGACATTGTCCCATGGTACGCTACCAAGGAGGTTCCTGAAGAGGGCAGTCAGCCCTTCTGAGGTCAAAGGTTTCAAGCTTGCCAAGAGCCCCCCCTCTTTGATGCCCCTAGGATCTTAAACTCCACCATCTCATGGTCACCACAGCCAAGGCTGACCATGAGCTTGACATTGCCTACCAGCCTCTCCCTGCTGGTGAGGACAAGGTCTATCATGGCACCTCTCCTCATTGTTTCTTCTATCACCTGAAGGAGAAAGTTATCACCAATGCATTCCAGGAATCTCCCAAATTGCTTATGCCTTGCTGTGTTGTCTCTCCAACTGACACCAGGGTGCTTAAAGTCCCCCATGAGGACCAGAACTTGTGAACAAGCAGTGATTCCTGTCTATGAAGGGCCTTATCCACTTGGTTGTCCTGGTCAGGTGGTCTGTAGCAGACCCCCATCTTAATGTCTCCTTCATCTCCTTTTACCCTGACCCATAAGCACTTGGTCTTGTCATCATTTGCCAGGTGGAGCTCCATGCAATCTAGCTGTTCATTGACATAGAGGGCAACACCTCCTCCTCGTCTCCCTTACCTATCCTTCCTGAAGAGCTTATACCCTTCTAATCTAACACACCAATGATAGGAGTTATTCCACCATGTTTCCGTGATGCTGATCAGATCATAGCTCTGGAGGCACACAAACACCTCCAGCTCCTCTGGTTTATTGCCCGTGCTGCAGGTGTTCACATAAAGGCATTTGAGCTGGGCCCCTGATGAAGTGCTGGAGCCCCTGATGAAGTGCAGTTGCACTTCAGCTGGGATGGTGTTGTCCCTCCCAATGTTACTATGCTATTCCCAGGGTCATCTAATCTAGTTTTATCTCCTTCCCCTTTCATATCTAGTTTAAAGCTTGCTTGATGAGCTCCACCAGCTCATGTCCCAGGATCCTTTTTTCCCTTGCATTCATCTGGACCCCATCTGATCTCAACAGGCCAGGTGCTGTGTAGACCTCCCCATGGGTGAAAAACCCAAAATTGAACTGCCGGCACTACCCTTCAAGCCAGGTGTTCATCTGTCGTGTTTTTCTGAACTTCCCTGTATTTTTCCTTGCAGTTGAGGGAATTGAGGCAAACACAACCTTTATACCTGAAGTCTTAGGGAAGTGACATCTTGATGATTATCTGTTTCACTTGCACACTCAGATAATTATTCTTTAACTGTCCTTTTATTAAAGGGACTTCTGATTCTCCTTTATATTTTTCACTCTTTAACTGTAAAATTTGTCAGTTAGAGATCTGCCTGTTGGAGGTCTGGCAGTTCTTTAATTTTATTGAAAACATATGGAATTCTGCTTTCATGAAGCCTTTGGTTTTATTTATTCATATTCTTTCTTTGTTTCAGCATGATTGTCAACTATTATCTCGTGTTGACTCTTATGGGTAAATAGCAGAAGAGTTACTATCATTGCAGTATGATGATACTGAGGAACTAATTTCCTCTATCATAGGCAACTGGAGACCTGTTCGGGCTCCAAGGAACTGTGTGAGCTAAGTGATTTCTAAAGAAAATGAAAAGGGTTTGGGAGCGATGAATCCTACAGGTGGACTTAGGCAATACATGTGATGTGACAACTTAAATATTGTGATTTGTTTGTATTGTCAAACTAAAAATATATAGTAGTTTTATAATGTGCTTCTCTTGAGAGATTCTTTCTCTTTTTTTCCTTCATTGCAATCTGATGATTGTAATGTTTCATTTGGATGTGTTTTCCCTCTTTGGCTATGGAACATGAGCCTTCTGAGAACTCTACTGAGTTGGCTTTATGTCATAGAGGAAACTGTCCACAAAAGAAGGACGAAGGGAAAATATTAACATTATATTCACTTCTATGAGAAAAAACAGTGAGTGCATGTGACTGAGAATTATATTACTGAACCACACATATGTGTTGCTGGGGTTTTTAAGATATTTTTGTGTTAAATACTGCTACCTATGGCCCCACATCAAATTACCTTGTAGCAGCTAATATCCTATCTTACAGAGAAACTTTTTCTGAAAAGTCTGGATGCAGAAAGCAAGACTGATGTTTTCACTTTAAGAACCCTTTCTTTTCAGGATCTTGCTAACAAAAGGTTATACACACTGATTTTCTATTTATAAGCATGTAATTTAAATTTTCTTGCCTCAAAACAGTTCCATTCCCTTTCCTATTGAAGTTTTTGTAAGATAATGTTAAATTAGATGGGAAAGTGAGTTGGCAAAATGACTGCTGAAAGGCCACTGAGAACACACCAATTTCAACCATTACTTGTAGTTTTTCAGTAATAGGAGAACACAGTAGATGTTGTCAATAAAAGCTGAAGATTTGTGTCACAGGAGTATAATTTTTTTACGGCGCTTTATGTGAACTGCATATTAAATGTATTTGTTGTATGACATATAATTCAGAAAGGTCTCTGGAGATTGTCTGTTTGTTCTTCCTTCTCTTAGTTCTTGCCTGCATCTACAAAGGGATATTTAGTTATTTCAATGTTGGAGAATTCCAGAAAGGACTAAGTCAGACATTTTTTTCTGAATCATTTGCATATACTAAAAACAGTTAACCAACTCTGTGAATTTGGTAGATATACCAGGTAGCTTATAGATTTGATTGCTTCACATAGGGAGAAGGGAGAATGGCATGCAATTTCCCCTTTTATCTTCTTTACATTGAAAAATTGAAAGAAATATCTTATTTTAATTCCACAATGATGTCTAGCATTTAATGTTTTTCTGCACACAATGTACGGTATAATCTTAAGATCAATAAATATTCTGTTTTGTACGGAAGTGCTATGTGCATCAAAAACATGGCAAAAATGGATTTTATGCATATTTTAGATGCCTACTATACCTTTCATAATGAACAAGATTATAAGCGTTTGAAAATGATCACTGAGCATAACTGGGAATATCAGCTGTAATGGAAATGCACCATCTAGAGTAGCTTTATAAACATAAAATATTAAGAAACCATCTGTGTCAAATAATAAGTTAATAACAGCTTTTGGTAAATGCTCTGATACTTTTGTCTGCTGCTGCTACATCACTTTTTGCTATATGTAACATAGTTTGGGTATAAGTTTTAGTGCTTTGAAAGATATGCATAGAATTTGCAATAAGAACTTTATTTCTTATACTTGTTTGTGACTTGTTTGGTATTGAGGCCAGGAAATACAAGCTGTAATTATTTCTGGGGGTTTACTTCAGGCTAGTTTTAGTCTGGTGGACTTCATGCCCATAAGCAAGTGAACTACAATGAGTGCTGTCATGGAACATGTCTTTTACTGGAATTTCACGTGGTAAAATACAGTCCTTGAAGTCAGAAACTGCTTTTTAGTGTGCTGGCAATTTGTTCACTTGTTTTAAAAGTGAAATTCTGATGCAAACTGAAATGCTGATGCTCCCATTGAATGTTGTAAGATGTCTGAAGACATGTTATTTTGCTGGAATCATTATAGAATACTTTGAAAATTAGTTGAATTAGATCATTATAATACTTTCTGTTTGAGTGAGCATTTGTTAGGTGTTTCTGCTTTTCTAAAAGAGTTCTTTAATCTGTCTGTTCTCTATAAGGATCAGTTTGTTCTCAGAGAAGTCAAGGAGAGTTTTTTTGTGTTGTGATGGTACTCTATAAAACAATTTCATTACAGAGCTCAGGCAGCAGCATGAAAAAAATAAATAAAAAAATATTTACCTATCTTGGTATACTTAAAGAACTGGAGGTACAACAATCTTTTTTAAGTTTTAAAGAAAATAGAATGGAAAATATGGGTTGAAACTCTCTTCTGGAAAAAAATGGAAACTAAGTTGCATATCTAGAACATAGCCTGAACAGAACCGTCCTTTAACCTCTGAAATACTTAGTGTTCATTTTCACTAGAAATGAATTTGAGTCAGTCATAAATTCAAATAACCTTTACCTTGATATAAACTTACTGGAGATTCAAACTTAGATGGAAATCTGGGGGCGTTTTGTGTGGGTTTGGGACTGGTACAAAGGAAGACACTGACAAACATGAGAGTATCCAATGGAGGCCTATTAAGGTGTCTGGCATCATGTGATGTATGAGTAGAGGCTGAGAGCTGTGTTTGTTCAGCATGGAGAAGAAAAGGTCCAGGCAGGATGTTACTGTGGTCTATAACTGCCTAATTGGGGGTGCAAAGTCCTGATGGAGTTGGACTTGTCTCAGTCAAAGGTATACAGCAATAGGTCATGAAGCAACAGGTTGGAATATGGGAAATTCCAACTCAATGTAAGGAGAAACTTTCATTGTCTGAGTGGTAAGTTATTGGAATAAGGCTCAGAGAAGTTGCTTGTTCTTGGAGATGTTCAAGATTTCACTAGACACAGCCCTTTGCAGTCTCTTTGCAGTGTAATTTCTTTGCATGGGGATTTAGACTAGAGACCTCTGGAGATCCCTTCCAACTCTCTATGATTCTGGTCATCACAATCCAATTACAATTCATTGAGTTTTGTCACATCTTTGCCTTTGTAAGTTAAACTGGCATTGGAAAGACTGATGCATCTCTAAAGATCTCTGGAACGAAATATTCAGGAAAGATTCTCAGCCAAAAAGCTGAAGAGTTTCAGGCAGGTAGGCAGACTTTTAGGTACTTCTAGAACCCAAATGAATCTGTCCATGTGATTCTGAAGTTACCTTTTAAATTCTCAGCAGCTTATTGAATTAATTTTAAAGGGCATAACTGACTTGTAAGCCAAGAAATACACAATGAGCTAGACTGTCCTCATAATTGTATTAGCAAATGCATATGTTACATGATGGTGAGTCCCAGGAGCTGCATATTGAAAACTGAGTTATCTAATCTTTGTATATTGACTTCATCATTTTATATGCTTGATTAATATCTATACAGTTACTCACATAAATGTACCTAATTTTTATTCTTTTTTAGTAAAATGCTGTAAAATATGGTGATAACGTTGTATAATTTCTGCAAGGTTATATACCTTTCTATACACATTTTCTAATCTATTAAAGACACACAAGACTTTTTTCTCCAAAATTAAATAAACATTTAATTAAAAAAAAAATTTTCTCTTCAAAATGGAGTCTACAAATATCTAATCCCAGAGCTACAATTTCTCAACCTTCCTCCTCTTCTACAAGATGTTGCTATGGTTATTACCCTGCTGGGTAGTGAAATGCAGTAATTTGTTTAGCAATTCCTCTCTTCCACAATGCTGTACACATATATGGGAGGCTTGCATTTGCGAAGTGCATCAGTGTGACCAGTATGCTGGTTTTTACAAATACTTTTAATATAAGTCATGGTTTGTAAAACACTTATATTTTGGGTTAGTGACAGCAACTCTTATCTAGTAAAAATAAATTTCTCCGGTAGCAAAAAGAAGTTTATAGAAAGCTGTTCCAAGTACTTCCTTCCTTTTCTCCTCTCTGCAGAAAATATGATGTCCCTTTTCTCTGATAGAAGTGGCAGCAGATATCACGTATGATATCTTTTTGAATTTGTAGGACATTGTTAATTAGATCACAAACTAATTAGAAGCTTGAAAGAAGATTGAGTCATAATCCAGGTTCGATTAAGGAGAGTTACACTGAGATCTTCTTAAGAAAAATGGTGACAGTAAGAATATTCTTGTTGCAGCTGTTATGTTTCAGTATGATCTGACTAGCTTCAGATCTAAAAGCACGACTGTAATGGCAAGTAATGCTAAGATTTGCAAACGTTTCTTCAAATAAGGCATGCATCTTCAAAATGACACAGAATTTATAAGCCACTTAGTTTGCAGGCTTCTTGAAACAATTGGGCTGCATTGAACATAAAATATTTGAAAATTTAGAAGGTTTTCTTGTGGCAAACAGGATAAAAAGGTTGGGTTTTACTTGATAGATGGTGAGGTTTTAAGGGATCCAGCTGCAGAGGAGCTGAATATTATTCTTGTGTTAAGTAAAGAAGGTACTGCATTGCAGAGGTGAATTTCAAGGCTTGAAAGGGCCAAGAGAAAGGGACTGATATTTAATAAAAAGATGTAAGGAAATAGGTGGCAGGTTAACAAAGGAGGGGTTTTATTTAGACAGGAAACCCACCAGATTGATGTTTGGGAAGTATAGCAGAAGAAATCAATAGTGTGGGGTTTTTTTTTCCTCTTTATTCAACTCCACCTGGCAGCAAGTTGGAAGGTGTTAGATGCTGCTTTTGTGAGCCTCTCCAATGCATTAGAGATTTAGCAAGATACCATGCCTTTTGTTCAGTGATGCATCTTCAGCTCCAATATCTTGTTACAGTTGCTGTTCCTTTCCATGTTACAGAACTGTGTATTCTCTCACCCAACCTCTGGCTATAGGACTAGGTAGTCCCTTTCTTCCGATATGCAAATTTCATTATTTGACAACTATATCTTGTCGGACTATATCTTCTAAAGGTCTACTATGCCACTTTACCAAGTCATGAGGTGGTTTTTCTGCTGTGGATTCTCCTTAGTTTTATTCAGTCTTGTCATAATGTTTCAAGCAATGGAAATTCCACCTTTTCCTTTGGGAAAGTATTTGTTCTGTAGTCTAATTAATCACACAGTTTGGTTTTCCATATAATTCAAATGAAATATTCTTAATTAACCCCCTAGCCCTTCTTTCTTTGCGTGCTCAGCAGAACACATTAGAATTGATGATGTATGATCATTCTTGCTGCTTTTTATATATTATAGCAGGTACCTCCACAAATGGTGTCAGGTATACTCTGATAGACTTTCTTCTTCTATTTCCTGTTTCTCCTCACTGTTCACTGACATTTACTGGATGGAAAAGCTCTGAAGTCCATTTTTGGGAAGGAAAAAGTAAGGAGTGGATGAAAAATTTAAAAAAAAAAAAAAAAAAGCTGTTAAGCTCTACATGCAATTTATGAAAGTCTATGGGCTGATTCTACCTGCAATTAGGCAGCCAACTAGCTGGATTTAGAGTCTTAAATAGTTCCATGTAATTTGGGGAAAAAAACACCAAAACAAAGCAAACACAACTCTGTGACTGAATGAGGTGATGTCCCCCCACATCTGCACTGGAGGGTACAGCAATAGCAATACTGAAACAACCCCTGTGCAGTAAATGAAGTAAAGGTCATGGAAGGGTTTATACAAATTGATGACATTTTGCTTCAGTACAACATCAGATGTAAGCACGAAGAGCATTTCATCCCTTCTCCCCTTTCAGCTGTTTGCATGTTTTAGTGCTATCTTTCAGCTATCTTTGTATTGCTGGGATAATGGCAAATTCTTCTGTTCCTTTTTATAGGTTGAAACAAGTGGTTTATTACAATTATCTGGAATTTTTCATTTAGCCTTGGAGAAAAAGTACATCTGTCAAATGCACCTGTCTTTCTGTACTGAAGTGTCAAAGATTGATGCATAACTCCCAGACACCCAGAAAAATTGCTCTCAGCACTTTGACTTACTTTTCCTTTTTAAACCATCCAAGATTCTACCAACCTTTTATTTGCCTTACAATTGTATAGTAAATTCATAGTAGACTGAATTCTCACTTCTCACTCAGCCTTCCAGACAGTTTCCTTCATAGAAGTGTTTCTATATTTCCACTATATCTGCAATGGCTTAAACCCATGGGATTTTTCCCTAGGTTTGTGGATACTTATTTGTAGTGGGTCTGTCTGAGCTGATTTTCCCCATACAGCCCTCATGCTGCAGTACTGGGAGCCAGAGAGTGTTGATAACACACACCCCTGTTACGTCTAGTCGTGAGCGCTCACACAGCACCAAAGGTATGGGGGAGCAAGATCTGGGAGGGGATACAACCCGGACAGCCAACCCCAGCTGACCAATAGGATATTCCATACCATATGACGTCAGCTCAACTATAAAGGGAGGAGGACAGGGGGGATCTGGGAAGAAGACATTTGTCCTCCGAGCAACCGGTACGCGTTCTGGAGCCCTGCTTCCCGGGACAGGCCCGACACCGCCTGCGGATGGGAAGTAGAGAGTAACAGCTCTGTTTGCTTTTGCTTCGTGAGCACACGGCCTTGCTTTCTCTGCTGTTTATTAAAACTGTTTTTTATCATAACCCACGGGTTTTCCTTTTCCATCTTACTCTCTCCCCGCTTGCCTTGCTGATGGAGGTTTGGGGGGGGGCGGAGTGAAAGAGGGACTAGGGATGGGCACTGGGCACCCAGCCAAGGTAAACCCACCACATTATTCTAACGTGCAGTGTATTATTATTACATACTAGTGAAGTTTTGTGGTAGTTTGGTTAGTATAACATATTTTGAAATCGCATTCATTTCCATTATCTGATTTTTTTCTGAAAGTCTTTCATTGCTGTTTTCTGTGCCTTCCCAATCTCCCTCCCCATTTTATCTCACCCAAACAAGATCAATATAACTTTAACACAAGTTCATGTCCTTAAAGATAAGGAATTCAGGAAATAAGCTTAAGTGAAGGGCAGATAGAATACAACCTCTAACCTTTAAATTTTATGCAAAGCAGGGAAAGTACTAAAGATTCTTTCTTCCAAAATATTAATAGCAATAGTCCTATGGAGAAAAAAACTTGACTAATCATACAATTATAATTATGTTGATGTTGACATTCTAGTCATGTTAATGATTACAATCAATAGATTATAATTGTGTTGATGTTATGTTATATCGTGTTATAAGTTACATGTTGAAACTATAATTGTGTTGATTATTAAAAGAAACAAATTTATAACTATGTTGTTTTTAAGTTGGATCAGATTTCTCATGGCCTTGCACACTTGAGTTTGGAATGTCTCCAAGGGTCTTTTCCATTATCTTTTCCACTCACTTCAGCCAGGCTCTCTGTCATCTCTACACCTCCCAGGAGGCAGTTCTAGAAAGCAGATCCCCTTCCTGCTCCCCTCCCCCTGAGCCTTCTCTGTCTTCTCCTGACTGAAAAAAACAACTCTCAGCCTGTCCTTGTATGTCATGTGCAGCAGCTGCTGCCCAGATTGGTAGCTCTCCACTGGACTTATCCTCATTTTACAAAGTCTTTCTTGTATGGGAGGCCTCAGATGTGTCCTGTCTCATTGCTTGGGCTTGTGTATGTCCAGTTTGCTCAAATGTAACTCAGACTTCCTCTATTATGAGTACTACTTCACTTCCACAGAGTCTGCCTTACAGGAAGACTGTGAGCAGACCTTGCCACCTCAGATTGAGGCACTAATCCTCATCAAGTCCTTCCTGTATCCCTTACCACTGCATCCTTCACCTCATTGAGCAGTAGGCCCATATTTTCCTTAGTTTTCCTTCTGCTGGTACTGTACCTATAGAAGCCCTTCTTTAGTGCCCTTTGCATCCCCTGCCAGTCATGTTTCTTCATACTTTTGCGTATGCTGAGGAGGTTTGGCCTCAGAGCAGCATAACCAGGAGTAAACAGCACAGTATGATTTGCTCTATGTGTAGTTCGACTGACTTCCTAAGGATTGTGTGTCAGTCAGATTAGGCAATGAGCAGCTCCTGTTGACTGGTGCAGAGGAACTAGCGCATGCATTATTGAAGGGGATCATGTCAGATAATACAGTAATGCAAGACTTGTGATCAAAATCCAGAAAACTCCACATTGTTTTGTCTAAAATGAATTTCACCCTTAGCAGACTGCTTCAGGAGGGTATGTGCAAGATAAAATAGAGGTTTACAGCTGTAAACCCTGGATACTGAGGTAAAGTAACTCCTTCAAACTCTTATTCAGCAATAAAATATTAAAAGCTTGTTTCATCTGTTCTTTTGACAACTCTGTCTTAATGACCCAGAAAAGGGGTATCAAAGCAAAAATATAGTAGGACTTTAAAACCCTAAAGGAATTCAGTCACTAAATTATCTACAATTACTTGACACCCACACATGCTGGCTTAATGTATTACACTGAGAATATGTTGATGATTTCACCGGCAGTTTCACATTAAAATCACTGAGCAAGGCATGGAGATTTTATTTTTCACTCTTTATGTAGGGAAGTAAATTTAATAAATATTTTCTGAATATAATTATTTATTTACATTGGCATACATCACTTTAAAAGAAACAAACTCAACATTAAGAAGTGGGAATTTATCTATACACATACAGAGTCATACTCATTAAGTAGGTCTGTGAACTGACTTAATCATCAAAGCAGAGGTAAATAAATGGAGAGGAAATGCCAGTGCAATATTTTACAATTTCAGTGTTCTCATTTTCTTAAGAAGCGAATCTGATTTCCGCCCCTTTTTACCAATGAAAAATGAGGATAAAATTCTTTTTTCCAAGTAGAGTTAAAGGTTGGATCCTTTAGCCTCAATTAAAATTATGATGGTTAATGAAAGAATGGTATCCTATGAATGTGTAAAGTTAAATTTTAAACTGAGGGGTTTTCCCCTTCATAATTTTTTTTTAAAGGACAGCTTGAAGATTAAACAAACTTTGGTTATAATGACCTTGTGTCCTTATTAAATCTTACTGTATAAACAAGAAAAGCTTTAGACCAGAATGAAGGTAAAAATAGTTGGAGAGAGGCTTCATATAGTATTTCAGATTTCTAGGCATTGCTACAAATAAAGTCAGGTACACTGGTTTAGGTTTTCACAGATTTTTAGTATAACGGTTCAGGAAATTCAAGTAAAAATGAGTAGGCCTTGAAGAACATAGACATTCTGAACACTGTGGAGAAACATCAGTCACTTCAGGGAAATCTTGCTGAAGATCACAGAAGCATATTAATATTGATTGAAATTAAAACTTTTTTTCTTTTGCTTTGACTAATTTCAGGGGGTTGCCAACAATCTAAGTTGTAACACATTTCTGTTATTTGATGCTGGGCAAGTTAATATTGTGCCTCCGTTTCCCTGTCCATAAATGGGGATAATGATACTTATCTCCTGTAAATTGCTTTGGGAACTTCGGATTATGGAAGTTGAATATAATTATTCATTATGTTTCCTTCCTATGAATATTCTAGTGAATGTGTTTCGCAAGGGGATGATTAATTTTCAACAAATATCGGAGACTTGAGAAAATGATTTTATATCCTTGTAAATATAAATGTTCTGTTTCAGATATTAAGGAAATGTGACATATTCGTATTCCATACGAATGAATCCAGTATCCTCGAATGAGGAACACTGAGCCCACATGTGTTAATCACATGTTCTTTTATGCCAAGAGCTATCAAGCTTGCCTCATGCCAAGAGGGAATGATTCTGAGTGAGGAATATATATAAATATATATTTAGACAAAAATAAGGAAGAGATGGAGATACATAATTTATGAAGTTACAGTTATTTCTATGTGTTACAGACGTAAAACATGTGGGATGTTTACTCTGAGAAGATTTAAATATACAAAGAGCCATTCTATCCGTCAGTTTGCTGATGTGACATAGGTCATGACTATCCTGTGCATGTCAAAAACGTCATTCCGGTGTAACTGTAAGGAGAACACTTTAATAAGTATATCTTTCAGAAAGGCCTGGAATGTCAAGAATTCGGAAATCTGTGATTTTATGTTTTTCCAGTGGTTAGTCACCCTCATGGTGAAGAACATTTGCATCACAGCACAGTAACTCTGTCTTGCTGTTGTTGTTCTCTATTTTCTCCGTGAAGCTGCTTAGGTGGTAGAGACCCCTTTCAGATAGGCTAAACGTATCAAGTCTTTGTCTACCAATAATGAGACACATTTTCCTAACCTTAAAATCATATTTGTAATGTATTTGCACTTTTTCTTTAATTTCTCAGCTCTCTCTAAAGCTTTTACCAGATGCTGTATGGTCCTATGAACTGTAACATTGTTTTGTTCTTACTCTTTATTCTCCTTTCTTTGTCAGAAAATGAAATAGGATTTATTTTTGGTTGTAACTAGCATCACAACAGAGTATATTAATTACCTTTCTGCTTACTTTCTACATCCTTGTCAGAATTGTAGTTGTTTGGCTTCAATCTGTCATTCCCTTGGTAGCACCTGCATTCTGTGCTGTTCGCTCTATAATTCTGGTCCATGTTTGTTTCAATGTAACTTTCTCGAGAGATAAAGTCTTTCCATGTGGCTATTGTCACTGTGTCATCCACAAATTTTATTAGGAGTATTTGTATTCAAAACAATTCTCACTTTTGTGATTCTCTTCCTCCTGCTTCATGCTCTCTCATAATTACACTGTGATTTGCCAGCATGTTTTACCAAATAACAATTTGTGCGTGTGCATGTATTTTTTTTTCAATCTTTATGTAGGAGTGTTCATAATTAAAAAAAAAAGCAGCAAAACCAACTAAAAGTACCAAAAAAAAAAATTAAAAAAACAAAACCAGTTCCTATTTGAAATAATTAAATCTAATTAAAAAAAAGAAAAGTATGCATACGAGAGTATCAATACTGTTATCTTCATCTTGCTATTGCAAAGCAACATGCAGGCAATATCTTTTTATTTGTTTGAAAAACATACTTGCATAGGTTTAAATGAGCGTAATTTTACTTCACTTTGAGGACCAGGAGTTTAAGAAGCAAGAGAGAGCAAGAGGGACCCATCTCCATTTGTGCCTAAAGAAAAACCATTATAGTTTTTATTACAACTTTAATCTCTGTGCCCAGGAAACAAGGAGCAAAATAGCAAGGCTAGTCAGAAATGAGTTGCATCAGCAGAGATGCTTTTGGGGCTAGCCCTGAATCTAGTTGGTAGTATTACTAAATAACTCATCAGAAATGAAAAGTCAGCCCTCCCTAGGAAGACAAATGTAAAGCTGTCTGAAATTCATGTAAGGAGCAATTTCCTGTTCTAGTGATGAAACACCAGAAGCGTCACTGATGTATGGGGAACAGGAGCCAAGGAAAGGTTTCAGGTAGTCTGAAACAAATAAAGCAGTAACTGAAGAACATTGAGGCAAGATTTCTCTAGCATAGCCTTAAAAAAAAAAAGTTATTTTCACTTACAGGAGCTTAATTGAATAATTGTTGCCCTGTAGGCAGGCTATAGGTCAGCAAAAGCTTGCTTCAACCCTCTCTAACAATCTGAAGATTAGTTGGGTTATTAAAAAAACCAAACAAAAATCCCAGCAAGAGCAAGCCAACAGCTCAAAGAGCTTTATAATTTAGTCAACTTTTATTTTATTTTTTTCAGAGGTGTGAATAGATATTGAATTGTGCCTAAATGTGTGATTGTTTTGTCACTGCTGCTACACCAAGGGATTTTTTTTTTTTGGCAGTTATCGTTAAATAAAAACTGCCAGTGAAAGAGTTGAGCTAGAGGAACATATTTGAAAGATTCCTGAACCAGTCAAACTCACTTAGCCCCTTAATCCCTTACATTGGCAGTTGAATCCAAGAGACATGTAGTAGTGCACTGAGGAGCTATAAACAAACAAAGCTCGAAGCTCTTGGCACCTCAAAAAAATTGCCTGTTTCTCGTAAATACATTGCAATAAAACAATAGCTACTGAACATTAGTGGAGAAAGAAATCAGCCATGAGAAACTCGAACTGGGTGGCCTTCCATTTGTGGGGAAAAAAAGCACGAAGAAAGAGGTTGAGATAAATCCTGCAAATACTGTATAAGGTTTTTGAGGACTTTTAGTAATAAAATGCACTGATAGGACACAGGTTGATCGTTTGACTGGTAGAATATTTGTCTTGGGCACAGAGACACTCAATTCCCTGCATTTTAAATAGCTTTCTTGAATTTACCCATTATACTACCACTGCCTTACCACCCTTTCTTAGCCCGTAATTGCCCACATTCTGCAACCTTTTTGCTACAGAATATGGGAAAGAATTAAAGAAAATTAGATATCACAGTTTCAAAGTGCAGTGATGACAACAGGGATTCATTATCATAATTAAGAATGTTTGAATGTGAATAGTTTGAGTATCCTGTTAAAAATGCGATGCAAAGAATTTTTGTTGACTTAATGATGCATATGCCTAAAACTGAAAAAGCAGCATTTGAAATCGTTATGTTTTAGTGGATTGAAACTCTACTACATTAAAAACATTACACTCCTGTAAAATACAGACTGAGATAGAAATACTATGCAAAATAGATGGCAAATGCACAAATTAAAGCTCTTCAGTTGGCCCTTTTATATATGCAAAAGGTATTTATTGGTGGGAACAGCTATATCTTTCTATAATCACTTTTCTAGTAGGTGGCATGGGCTACTTAAAACTGAATTTGAGTGTTATCTTTTGTACTGTAGTTTGCCTTTTGACTTAGCATCTAATACTGCTTTCTGCATCTTTTCTGCCGTCTTTGATTTAGTCCTACCCTCATAATGCTTTTAAACCATTTGCTAAATCTTACATTGATAAACTAGTTATTTGATGAAAACATTGGAAAACTAGGTCCTGAATTCTGCCTGACTGTGAAATCTAATTATGAATGCCTAGGATACATTCTTCATCAGCCTAAAACTTTCATCATGATGGGAATACAAGTTTGCTACCTTTTCACTTTCACTTTTGCTGTAAGATTGGCATGAGACAGAGGGTAACACAGATGAAGAACTGTGGTTTAGTCAGGTGTTTTCAGTAAGTACGCAAGGGCTTGCCTGAAGAAGTAAACCAGATGTTACATCAGAGAGCAGAATTTTCTCATAATTTTAAGAAGCAGTAGAAGGAAAGACCCTAGAGGATAGGATGGATATATCTGGGAGCTTTGCAGGACTGTCTTAAACCTCAAGTTAGTTCTCTATGCTTAGTAAACTGTGTGGGAAAAGCACTGGGTTTTTTGTTTATATAACTCACTTCATTTTTATAAAGATACTCCTTGGAGTAGTTAGTAAAATATATGCTGGTATGTTTGTGAGGTAAGGATTGCAAAATCATATCCCATGATAATGCATACTACAAACATTCTTGTTAGCAATGGAATTTAATAAATCCCTCATCTCTAGGCTGCCTCAGGTGACTTTGCATCCAAAGCTGCATCATTTCCAGAGCACACTGCATCCTCCTGCATGGATTTTGCAGGGCAGGGGAGAGGCTTTCTTTGTGCACCCTCCTCCTCCCTACTTTCTGAAGAGTTTGAGAACTGGAGGCCTTGAAGGCAGCAACTTTTGGACATTTGTCTGCCTTTATAAAGAGGCTTTACTAAACCAGTGGGCTACCTTGACAGTCTGCAGGCTTACTTAAGTCTGAAAGCAGCATAGGTGGAAGCATTGTTTCTGAATCTGTGTAACTCAGTGTACTGTAGAAACATAGCAGTGATCTCTCTGACAACCTGGGATCTTTTGCTTCAGGAAGTATCCTAGAGGTGCTCAACATTTAATAATGCCATTTGATGTCATCTCTTATAAGAAACAGGATTTACTTTTGGTATTGTTCTGAGAATGATCCCTATGGAAGTCAGTACTGCCAGGGAGGTATTAAATAGCCACTGCAAAAGACTGAAATCCTCCCAGGCAGTTCATGTGCAACACAGGCAACAGAATACAGACACACCATAA
>VYZX01003998.1:0-19463 GCA_013401335.1 Brachypteracias leptosomus | reverse complement strand
TGTGTGATTAATATACCGTAATATATTAATCATGTGCCTCACTGCTATCATCTCTATAGATCAGAGAAATTATGATTTGCTGTCGAAGTGTGAACTAAATAGATATTCCCTATTTATTTTGCAATACTCAGAAAGCCCTCAAGTCAGAATGGTATTTTGTGTGCATGTTTTCCATCCATATCCAAGGTTTCTTCACTGTTTGGCATTCACTATCTTATCATTTTGTCCTAAAATTCACAGAGAATTATTTTCACTTACATGAAGATCTCTTCATGCTGTTCTGTCAGTGAAAAGGAGACTTAAAGTGGGAGTAAATTACATGAATATCCAGTGCTGTTATATTGTGAAAGCGATGTAAAGCAGTATTATTGTAGTTGGATATTATGTCCATCTGCTCATCTCAGTTCTCAAAAGACATTCTCTCCTTTGCTAAAAAGGGTACAGCAGGAAGTGGTGAACAAACTAACTTAGATTAATGGAAATGACAGTAGCCCTTTTTGTTACATGCCTGATTTAAGCCAGTAGAAGAAAACTAAGTACTATTGCCTGGATGACTGTATTGTTACCCCAGTTTAGGTAAAGTCTTACTGAGTAAAAATTCTGGATGTTTTCCTCTCTGGTACTTCAGAATAGAGAATGTGTGTGAGCGCCTGCATGGGCTGTCTAGCAGTATGAGAAAAATGAATTATTACAGGTCAACAATGATGGTTTACTAAAAAGAAGTTCTTACTTCAGTATTATCACAGTGCATTTCCAATTGGATTTCTTGAAAAAAGCCAACAAAACAAACCCCCAAAAATACAACCTGAAAAGAAGAAAAGTTAAGGAGAGACACCTGTGATATGTTTAAAGAAACTGTGATGTGATATGATATTCAAACACTATATGATAACAGGAAAGCTCTTTAAATCCACTTCTTCCTACCTACTCGGTTACATTTTAGAATCCAGTGCCCTCACTACAGCAGAAGGAAGCTATTCCTTCAGTCTTCAATTTGTATATTCCACTGAGTTGATTTTCACTGAAACTATCAATATCTTTTCTTTCATGAAAGATTACTTCATGAGGGACTCTTAAAATGTCTAATCTTGATTTTTTTGGTAGTGCAAACTGATAACCAATGTTTATTTTATGAATAATATCCTGTAGTATTAATATTTGAATTCAATTTAGTATGAATTATTATCAATAATATATTTTAGCATCAAAAGCAATCACTCATACTGGAAGTATTTGATGTTCTGGATTTCCTTTACCATAGAAAACTCTTCTCTGTGCATGTGGATTTACATTATCTGTTTAAAAATATAAATACATAAGTTATCATTCTAAATATTTCACATTATCTTTTGTCCTATATATAATTACTCATGCTCATTGCCAAGTTATGGTTTTGACAAATTAAAATTAAATCCTTAGAGCAACCATGTGACAAGATTGTCTGTGGTGCCAGAAATTTCAAAAGCCAGCTTCACAAATTAGTTTTACAACAGTTGTGTGAGCTCAGAAGTCAGTAGTTGTTTTTTATGGAAAGAAATAATTTAAGAATATGTTCTGGCTGAGTTAATATTGAGCTTTGGAAGGGGAGGAAATTTAAATGCTTTTGTGATACTTTCAAAAAACCAAAAATGGCAGTGTGTGTATGCTAGATGGTTTTTCAAATGAGAAATTTGAGAAGGCTTGTAGAAAGGTTGCAGCAAGTGAAATTAAAGGACAACAAGTTTTGCTTATATAAGTAAGTTTGGATCAGTGGCAGTTCTGGCCAAGTAAAGTTGTACAACACGTATTAGAGCAAATATATAGGCATTTGATGAGGACTCCTAGATACTTCCATAATATTAATAGCATTATGCCACTAAGTTTGATGACCCACATAACATTTCTTAATAAATTAATTTCATACATAACATGTCCCCAAGAATAAATACAGGTCTATACCATTCTGTTTCTGTCCTGTGCCTAATGGAAAAATGATTAACTTCATTGTCTCTGACTCAAGATACAAATGTGCAGTGTTCAAGGTCATTAGCACAACTCAAACTGCCTGGCTCCTTAAAGTGTAAACTTAAGCACATGCTGAACAGATGCTGCAGAAAAGATTCTCTTCTATTAGAAAGGAAGTGACAGTCTGGAAAAAAGTCATGTTTACAGTCTCTTCACTACACCTGTATTTTTTGAGCCCAAACCACAAGACATTTGCTTTTGGATAGAGAATAGGTTTTGTAGATCCTTAATCTTATTTCAGAAAAA
Organism: Brachypteracias leptosomus; assembly: GCA_013401335.1. Lineage (NCBI taxonomy): Eukaryota > Metazoa > Chordata > Aves > Coraciiformes > Brachypteraciidae > Brachypteracias > Brachypteracias leptosomus. Next base: position 17,213 of record VYZX01003998.1, on the reverse strand, counting down.
CAACAGTCATTCAAATTGAGTACAGACCAAGGCATTGCTATGGATCTGTAGACTTTTATGGAATTCATTCCAAAACCAGGTAGACTACAGACAAATGAAGAGTAAGATGCAGAGGGGATTTCTTTTGAGGTGATAGCAAAGCAGATGTCTGACACTTGCTGCTGAAAAGATGAAAGCTGCAGTTGATTTTGGTGAATGTGGAAAAGTCTTAACGCCACTTACATGTCTCTGAAACTTTACAGAATCAATCAAAACAGAAAATAGTAGCATGGAAAATGTTTCTGATTATGGTACTTTCTTGTAATCCAACGGTGATCACTAGTAGGTTTAGGCCTGGCAAATATGGACAACATCAGATTAAGACGTCATTTGTAGCTTTCTTTTTTGATGAAGGGCTCACAAACCAAAAGATTCAGTACTGGGCAGCAAAGTTAGGCTTTTTCTTCAGATGAATGACAAAACCCGAAAAGGTACCAAAGAAAGAAGTAAAGTGAAGAGGGATGGATTTGAGGAGCCTGGCCACATGAGCTTGGTTGGGCATACTGTTCAGTATGTGCCCTGAAGCACATATAAGCCTATCTGATCTGAATCTCTGGTCTTTGTCTTTTTGTAACCATTGCCAAACGGTAATAAAAGTGAATTCACAGCTCCTAGAAATGCAGCACAGCAACTGTAATGGTGCACTTGCTCCTTTCCGTCCATGCTCTTTCTCTTAGTGTCAGTGTGAAATGAAGATCTCAAAACCAACAAATTGAAGGAAGAAAGTGAGATGAAAAGAGCAATTCCTTTTATTATTTTATTCACTAATTGGGCTTAATTTGCAGCATAGCTATTTTGGTCCATTAATTTCTAGCTTCACGCTTCCCTTGTTTACCAGGAATTATCTCAACACAGCTGTTTGGTTTTATGAGTGGGCATTCTTGGTTTGGACTGATTCAGTCTTTCTGTCTCAGCTTCTGTTGACTTCAGTAAACAGCCTGAACTTTTGTTTCTTTTGATAACTAAAGTAGATTTCTCTGTGGAACAGGAACTATAGAGAGCAGTAGTAGTGTTGTCTTTTTTTCTCTGCTGCACACTTGCTGTTTTTAATTTGTTCTTTTTGCCTCTGTTTCCTCCAGGAAACTGGAGCAAAAACAGTATAAAAAGAAAAGTCAGTTCAGGAACATATGAATCTTACTTTATATTCCATCACAAATTTTAGCACTCTGCCTTTGCTTAAGAAAAAAATGTGGAGGAAGATTAAATTTGCTGTATATACTTAAACATTCCACTCTTTTTAACTGAAGCAGTAGTGACAAGAGCTTGGTTGTTTGGTAATCAAGCAATTGCATGCCTGCAAAATGACGTGCAGTGGGAGAGGAAACACCCTACATCTTAATCTTATATGCAGAAATGAAAAAGGGTAGTGAGAAGAATGATAACTTTGTGCAGTTTAAAAGCAGCAAGAAGCTAAAACTCCACTAAAATCAATAGATTTCTCTTCTTGTCCAGAGATTTACATTGTTTTTAAGAGAAAGACTTGTGATATATTTCCATGATTAGAGATGTTATTGTAATGTAAAATTGAGTGGTCATGTGAAACAGCGTAACGTCATTGTCCACAGATTACAGATTAGAATTTATAAGGAAAATACGGAACTCTACAAATCTATATTTTATCTTGTATAATGTTCACTAAAGCTTTACAGCAGGCTTAATCAGCTGGACATGAATTAATGATGGTTATCAAACAAAAAATAATGAATTTCAAATAAATACTTATTGCATAATTGAAGTCACAAGAATTTCCTATGAATAAAATATATTTGTATTTACAATGCATAAATTCAGTTGTGACACTGTTGGCCATAAACAGCTTTCTGATGGAAGTATTGATGAGCTATGTTGAATTAGTAATAGCTTGAATACATTTCTTAATTATCAACAACTTTGTGTGCAGAAATGTTGTTTAAAATGAATTGGATGCCATTTATTTTGTCTGCACTAGAAGGAGAAAATGGTGGTTTGGTTGTATTTCTAAACTGTAATATACACTGGAGCCTCAGTTAATTATACAATGTTTCAGATTAGTCTGTGTGTATATATGCAGGGGATATTATGCTATTTACTTTGCTTTGCAAGAGACAATTCAGATAATTTTTTCATCAATGCAGTAATTAGCATAGATTCACATGTGTTGCCGAAAACATAAATATGCTGCTTTGGACCTTCTTGAAGAGCAAGACAGAATATACCAGAGAGATGCGTATATGTTGTACTATTAACAGAAAAAATCTTTAAGTTTAAAACCAAACAAAGCTAAAAGTATATTTTGGGGATACTCAGAGGTCACTTTGGAGTCAGCAGTGTCATCCTGTGCAACTGACACTGTCAATTCTCTGGGAATATTCAGCATTGAGAAAAGGGAAGGCTCAGAAGAACATGGCTTTGCTATGTACAGGTTTCTGTGAGATTATGCTATGCTGTTCAGTGATCAGGGAGAGGAATAACTTCCAGAGCTAGATGTACTTTGTGACTGGGATAGTGTGTGATCTTTGTAAACCACATCTTCTTTTTGCACATCAGTTTTCCATACATAAAATGAGAAGAATTCTCACCTAGGCAGCTAGGACAGCGTGAATTTTATATAATGTTGTTAATCCATTGAGGTGAACAATCCTCAGTCACTCTAGCATTAGTTTTTGAAAGACGATTTGAGTGGTTCCAGTTGAATTAGCATCACACATTTCAATAAAAAGCATGGATGGGAAATTTGCTTTTTAATATATGTTGAACATAAACCACACTCTGCCTTGGAAGCAGTGTTGTCAGCACTGCTATCCTGATCTGAGAGCCCTAGTTATGAACCAGTAAAATCCTTCTTGCAAAGAGCTCTGAAAAAAACCCAATAAATAGAAAAGGAGAAGTGCAAGAGCACAATAGGCAGAAGCCTTAGATCTTATTATGTTTTGCTCTTCTTTTTTTCCTCAGCTAACTAGAACTTTAAGGAAATAATTGTAGAACAAATAACAAGCCTTGCCAAGAGTGAGCCACCCCTGAGTGAGAAGTACAAAATGGTAAGTGTGCAAAGATATTTGTTTTAAAATGTTACTGAGATGGGTAAAAGAAGGCTGGAGGATTGTGAGGCATAGTGTGACGGATGGGAAGTTAAAAGAGGTTGGGGTCATATGAGCAAGTGGCAGAGTTAAAGTGCAAAGAAATTTGTATTTGAGACAGAAGAATCTGATGGGGTAGTCAACTTGAAGAATATAGTCTAGATCATGTGTCAATCTACAACAATCTCAACCTAGAGTTGACAGAGGAGGCCTTTGTGAGCCCTGGGGAACTGATGATGTTCAGAACATTCTAACTAATACAAGGATTAACTTTCTTTATTGCCCTCTTGGCACTCAGAAATGATTTCTTAAGTATGAAACCTTGTCAGAAAAAGTATTTGAATGAATGAAGGGCAGAATGAAAAATAGCAATCCATGTACACAATGACTGTTTTCTGATCAGTGGTACATCCACATGTGGAGTGGTATCTGATACTCCATCAAACTGCATGGTCCTCTTAAGCTCAAGTGAATTCACTGCACTAGCACTAAAATCCACATGGGTTTACCCTGGAAGAAGTGTTTGTGATTTCTGAGGATTGTGACCATCTCTCTTGAAAACTCAAAGCAGTAGAGCCCCCTCTGTGGAAATTCTGGAATGCTTCAAGTCACAATTCTGTCTTTGGTTTATCAAGGAATTTCCAGATCTGTTAAAATAATAAACCCACTTGAGAAGTGATAAAATTCTTCATCTTGCACATTTAAAATTTACCAGGAAAAGTGTAAGAAACCTACAATGAAGGGTAGTGTGCTAGCATAGATGATGTCTCCAAAGGTTTTCTTCCTTTTTTGCATTTTATAAACATTTTTTAGAGGCATAAATATAAAAAATACACCTTACCTGCCTCATCTTTACTTTATGTTCCACTAGTTAAGGAAAGTTCAGAAAAGGAAAAATGAGAGTGTTATGGTTTGGTTTTTTTTCTTTGAATAATGACAGATTAGAAGAAGGTTTACAGTGCTGCTTAAACTCCTGATCCACCTAGTCTTGGATGCTGTTTCTGGCAGATGCCAGCACTAGATGCCCGAGAGGAAGATCAGAGAGCCTCCCACTCAACAGTTCAAGTAAAATCTGTTTTCCGAATAAATACTTTCAACAGTAGAACCAACTAACATGCAGGAACAGCATCATTTTTTGTCATAAGATTTGCAGTGTTTAGGTCATACTTAGACCAAAGACAAAGAATCAGTAAGATTTTCACTTTATTGCCCCTATTTCATCAGTAGCAGGAATAGGTCAGAACAATTACAGTATATGTCATAAAGCTGTCTGCCTCCCTACTCTGCAACTTGATTATTCCATATAAATTTTCAACTGAAACTGTAAAATCTGCAACATATATATTATCACATGAAGCTGTAACAATGTGCAACATCTCCACTCACTTATGCTGTGTCTGTCCACAAAAGAATTGAGATTTTGAGTTGTTTTACTCTTTACAGTCTGTAAGAAAATAACACAGACTTTTCCCTTCACAAATCTCTTTTACTGTAACATCTTTTAAAGTTACATAATATTTTGGTCTTATACCCATGTGAAAGAATCTTTAAAACAAAACCCAGCAATGTCTGTGGGTTAGATTTTGAGGATAAAAATGACACCACACAAATTCTTTAGAAGAACTTAGCAAGAACAACACTATTTTAGGGCTTGAAAAGAGCAAACTTTTACATCCTTGCAGAGGTGCCAGTCGTGTTCTGTTTTTCAAATGTTGTCAAAAATTATAAAGCATAAAAGCTTTCAAGCACTGAAGATTAATCCTCCCTCCCAGAAAGATATAGATTGTAGTCAAATTCTATAAACCTCGTTTTGCTTCCAGCTACATATTTTTAAGTATAATTCTGAAGCAATATCAAAGCAGATGGTGCAAGAGCAGCATTGAAAAAGCATTTGGTGTATTGTAAGTGTCAGGTTAGAATTCACAACCTGATGAATTGCCCACAAGTTCAGTGCTAAAATGGTTCCATTTCTGTTTTAAAATAACTAAGTTAGAAACTATTTTCAGAACTAGAATTAAAGTAAGAAAGAAAATAAATAAGCCATATGTCCCTTGTTGTTTTAAAATATTTAAGCATCAACCGGAATTGTGAAAGCGACCGTTATGCGTATTGTATTGCTATAAAGCTTTCCATTTGCTCAGAATTTTTATGCTGCATGAACAGTGTTTTCAAAGACCTTTGCAGCTGGTATTGTCAGCTTATACAGTATATTGGAGTTTTACATGATATTTCAGGAGCAAACACACTTGGCTTTGGAAAACTTTGTTTTAGAGGTAACAAATTCTCAACAACATCACTGGCTGGAATTGGAGAAATCTTCCTCAGGTGATGGATAAAAATTGACCTTTCTAATGATTAATGCCAAGGGCTGAAGCCATTAAAGTTCAGTTTCCTCACAACTATAAGAATATATGATGCTATTTTGTATTTCTATTCAGGAAAAAAAAAAAAAATAAGATTTGTTTCATACTACTGATAAGAGGAGCCAGCTCCCATTTAGTTGGCAATTCCCACAAAGAAATTTGAAGTTTTATACCCCTATTTCAGTACCAAAGGATTCATGGACCTTCCTTTAGAAGCTTGGAAGACAGAGGGCTGTAAGAAACTCTGGAATAAGAAGTTTCCATAGAATAAGAAACTGTTTATTGCGGAGTTTCTCTGCTTTCCTTGTTACAGAGAGAATCCCCTGCTGGCAGATTGGTGGCAAAAGACCTGTGTGGATTTGCCATCTGACAGACTCTGACAGCATCGGTTACCTTGTCAATGATAATGCAGCTAGGAAGCGTCTTTGGGAGAAGAGCCAAACATTGATTTGTTTCTGGAGCTATGCTGGTTCATTGGCAGCCCTGTGGGCTTTGGGAAACTTGAAAATGCAAAGTATAGCTTACTTTGAACCATGCTACCATATTGGAACAAATGTTTTTGTAGTGGCAGCCAATAAGCCGAGACACTTGTGTGTTCAATGCTGGTGTCACTGGTCTCTGTGGAGTGGTAGCAACAAAAGCACATGGATCCTTAGCCTGGCTTTACTGAATTACTTCTACATTCCAGTTGTTCCTTTACTTCTTCCCTGTTCTGATAGCTCTTGAGGGGCTTAGCTATAGGTTTTGTCTTTTATTATTTAGATTCTGACTTGAAGATGTGCTTTAAGAGAGGAAGACATCTACCTCTGTTGCTTTGGACATTTTTATCATCAGGCTGGGGCATCACTTACACAAAGCAACATTCAGTAATAAAACTTCTAATCAATACTGTGAGTTTGTTGCATCTTCAGTGTAAAGTGGAAAGACAGTGGCACTGCAAGTCATCAGGTATATCACAGAGACAGGTGATGAGACTAGTTCATTCTGCTGAGAATATGAGAAGCTTCCTCCTACAAGGTGTTGTATGGTTTCCAATATGTTGACCCATGGAGAAATCAGCTGCTTCTTGGGAAACTATAAAAATGAGAGGTAGCTAGAAACGTTCCACTGTATGACAGATTTATGGCTAAAAACATATTACATGGGACTTTTTGTTCGAAAGATACCTGAAATGCTATTCTGCAAAAGAATGAAATTCTGAAGTGAGGAAAAGACAAGGGCGCGGGGAGGCTTTTTGTACATGAGTAAGTTTTTTCATCTACTATGAAGCATAGCTGATGTTTAATCAAAACTTCAGTGAATTTAATATACACTGTAGGTATTTTAGTACTTATAACCTTATTTCTTGCTTGGTTTCTTGAAAGGAAAATAACCTCTCCTAGGGTTTGTTTTTAATGAAATGTAGGTAATGTGTTTTCTGAGCTTATGAGAGTCATGCTGTGAGGCTGCTCTGGGAGGAAGTGTGGAGAGTCCTTTCACAGCTGTCCTTTAAAGACGCTGATCCTGCATAGTCACCCTGCAAGCAGACACCTCTCTCTAGGTCAGTGTTGCTGGAAGGCTCTGCTGTGCTCCAGGGAGGGAGGCTCTTGGGTTGTGACAGTGACAGGTAGTAGGGCGTGTGTTACCTCAAAAACTGCTAGCTGCAGGGTAGGAAACGTTATTTCTTCCATTTCCTTTGGGATAGGTCAGTGCTTTTCTAATTAATTACACGTAGCCTTAGCAGAAAACTTGAAAATTATGGGTTGTTTTTTTAATTTTCTTCAGAGTCTAGTATTTAAATTACTAGTGATACTAAGCAAAGACTTAACAAAAGAGATGCTTGTAGATGCTTTACGTATTTTTACCTAAAGCCTGGGAGATTTTCATGTGTGGTGGGTTTACCTTGGCTGGGTGCCCAGTGCCCACCCCTAGTCCCTCTATCACTCCCTCCCCCACCAAAACCTCCGTCAACAAGGCAAGTGGGGAGAGAGTAAGATGGAAAAGGAAAACCCGTGGGTTATGAGAAGAAGCAGTTTTAATAAACAGCAGAGAAAGCAAGGCCATGTGCTCGCGAAGCAAAAGCAGCAAAGCCGTTACTCTCTACTTCTCATCCACAGGCGGTGTCGGGCCTGTCCCGGGAAGCAGGGCTCCAGAACGCGTACTAGTTGCTTGGAGGACCAATGTCTTCCCCCAGAATCCCCCCGTCTTCCTTCCTTTATAGTTGAGCTGACGTCATATGGCATGGAATATCCTATTGGTCAGCTCGGGTTGGCTGTCTGGGTTGTATCCCCTCCCAGATCTTGCCCCCCCCATACCTTTGGTGCTGTGTGGGCACTGATAGTCATAACAGGGGTGTGTGTTATCAACACCCTCTGGGTCCTAGTACTGCAGCATGAGGGCTGTATGGGGAAAATCAGCTCAGACAGACCCACTACACCATGGTTTATGCTGACACACTTTAGCTGTGAATGGGTTAAGCAAGACACCCAAGCCCAGTATCATAGGAACTGCAGTCCAAATCCATGTTTCAGTTTCAGTTGAAGCAGAAATGTGTATTGCTCACTAACGTGCAATACTGAGCTAATGAGAGGTTTGCATATTTGTGCAGGAAAGACAACTTTATTTTTTGCAGTGCAACTCAGGCTGGAACTACCAAGGAAAATTATTTTTAAAGGTCTTTCTGTTATGGGATGGATGATCAAGTAGGATTTGTTTACTTTTAGCTTATATAGGTGTAATTTTTATAGAATCCTGATGTTCTAACCTTTCCTAGCCTTCTGAGGTTAATGTTGAATAAAACCTCAGCATTTACAAAAAGCCTGAACATTTCCAAGTGAATGAAGTGATTCTTCAACTAATGTGAAAGTGAATAATGGTTTGGGAATGTTTGGGGGAGGATCTATAGTTATTTCTCCTCTACTTTAGACATGTTTATGCTGATGGAAAAGTTGCTGGCTAATGGCTGATGGGCAGATTGATGCAGAACGAATGGGAAGAATTGATACCATACTATAGAAAATATGGCTGGTGTGAATTAGCAGCAGCAGCAGCGTGACCATAATTAAAGGGGAGAACAAACAAACCGATTGTCCTTGATAGTTTTCTGCTACCTTAAGGTCCTGGTATTGCACCCAGCTGCTTGTTGTCCTCATTCATGTCTTGTAGCTGCTTTCTGGGGGGTGAATTTTTAATTTTTTAAAATTTTTTTTTGCTGTTAAAAAGCAAAAAAAGTGGGTATTATGCCCTTACCATTCTCAGTTGTGACACACTGTATTTTCTCTCTGGATGTATTATTTCTTCAGATGATGTGAATAGGCAATATCTAAATACAGGTTGATTCTGTAGTCCAAAGTCAAGGACAGACAATGCTTTCTAATCCATGGGTCCTATCACAAAATGGAAATATTTAGAAGGCTCCACTTAACTTCTCTACACCAAGTATCTCATACCACTTATGTGCTCAGGGTTAGTTGCCTTGGAAACAAGTGACTGTGCACATGCAGCACAAAGAGGGTCCACAGTTTGTGGATGTGGCCCTTGGGGGCCCCATTACAGAATTTCTTATGTTTAGAAATACTTTGTAACAAGGCCCCTGGTGTCACTTATTAGCAGTAAAGTGTACAGCAGCCTTCATCAGCATCAACTACCAATTTGTTTCTTATGGAAATGAATCCACATTGATGATGTATTAGATTTTTTGGAGATTTTATGCTGGAACATAATTCTCACTTGCTCTTTTTATGCTGCCACTTGACATACACTTCTCTAATTTGCGTACTTTTCTACTCGTTATATTGATTTCAGCCTTCTCAGTGAAATGAAGTAACAACTTGCAAGGGGAAGGTGGGCAGAGACAGAGGAAATAAACTTGTATAGAGGCATTTTGTCTGTACCATGATCTGCCTTATATTGCAGCATTGGAGTGAAGCAATTTTAATCTTCACTGTTTGACTAATCTGCTTTCTTTTTTGGAAAAGTTTTGTGTCTTCATCTTTACTAAATATTGCTTCTATTTCCTTTAAAATGCAAGGTAAAATACTAACTTTTAGGGGCATACCATAGAAACTATGTACATCTGTTTGATTTTTTTCTATTACCACATAGGAAGTACAAAGATGAATAAAATATTTCAAAGGTTATATGCTAGCCAGTTATTTTAAAAGTTATTTATTTAAAATCAGTTTCATTTACAAGGCAAGTTCTGGATAAAAAGCTCAGGTTTAGGGATATGGAAGACTCTCTGTTTTGTTTTTGTGGGATGTTTGTGTTGGGGTTGGCGGTGGAGTGGTTTATTTTATCTGTAGTAGTTATTGCTTCATCATCCAGGAAATATTGCAATGATACCTGTAAGTTGTGATGAAATAATTGCTGAAGACTGAATTGGCAAATAAGAGAGAATATGAAAGGGAAATAAACTCAAGTGCTATGATCATTCCCTCTCCCAAATGGAAAGAAAAAGCAGCAATTGAGAATAACTTGTTGGAATCACTTGCAGTCAGTGAAGGGAATTATCTCAGTGGGAAGGGGGACAACAGATAGATAGATCTTCTCTTATTTACAGCAATGTTGTCTGGAGCTGGACAATGCTGTAAACCAGAGATTCAGGCTTGTTGTGGCTCACCTGTCAGGCTCCGGATGGAAGCCCAGGAGCTACTGTTCTGTCTCAGAACCTAGACTGGGAGAACAGATGTATGGCTGGAGAAGGCAGTCCTCTACCCAGAGCTGTAGCATCTGATTATGAAGATGGAGTCATCCTAGGTGCTGCTGTAGTAGCTTCCACTGTAGTTGTACCCCTGTAAGAGATGTGTGGGGAGGGGTATCAAGCAGCAGCATGGACTGATGAACCAACTAACACCTCCGTTGTGTTGTGTCATGGACTGAAGACCACAATGACCAGAGGCTGTGGGTTCTCCAGGGCATTTTTGTCCCCATTCCCTCCATGGTGGAAATTTCTCTTGAGATCTGATATGTTGCTATGCCTGTGAAAGAAAGAGAAAAGAGGGAGAAACAGAAGGGCATTTCACTATTCATGTTGAGTAGTTAATTTCTTTCTCTGACAGTTGTGAGATATTTGAAGGGAAGGGCTAAAGACTACTGGAGGAACCAGACAAATATGAGAATTTAATTTTAAACTCAAAGATCTTTTGCTATTATCTTTTAATTAAAAATCCCAGAAAATACAAGCCTGAAAAGCTGAAAGAAATGAGAAGCATATACTCAATAGATGGCCTTTTCAAACAATCACAGTTCTGGAGTCTTTAAGAGCCTCTTTGCTTCAGGGTGGAATTCCTATAATCTAAGCTGTGCATATACTATATACCAAATCAGTATCTTTTGAGTAAACTGCTTTCTTGTCATTAAGAGTTGACATTTCTGTTCATTGTGGCTGCCTCACTGCAATAAACTTTCCCTGGAGGATATACAAGCTCTATTTTCAGACATGAATACCAGGAAAGCGCTGCATATGAAATAGGAAAAGAAATTATTCTTGTTCACAGAAGATGACTGAAGAGGAACACAAGTTACTGACATATGCTACACATTTTCTGTCAAAAGGGAATACAGAAATCAGAGGAACAAGATGGACTCTGGTTTTTGGTTATATGATCCGTCACTTGTGGGTTTGGAAAATTCTCTTAGATTTTGTACAGTTAAGTTTTAAATGTCTCTAGTGATAGGGCATTTGACACTTTAATTGTGAGATTGTACTAAAGCCAGTGTATTTTGCCAGTAGGTAGTCTTCTAATATTCTATCAAAAAAAAAAAAAAAAGAGCTTCTCTATGGAGAAGTACTAATGAAATACTGCCACTGAAACAGAAACTGAGCCTATAAAGATCCTGCCAGAAAAATGAATGGCAAAACTCCAGGGACAGAAAAAAGATTAAATTCAAAATGGCAGACAATGGAAGAAGAGAGTTCTTTAACTAGAACAAATCTAAATTGCTTGAACTTCATTGTGTGAAAGGTCTCAATTTCTGAAACCTGTTTTTCTTCCACCATCATCTCTTAATTACAGTGAAAATGTCCCTTAAATACATGGCATTATTTGTAATAGGATCTCATTCATGATACTCTCATCATTAAAATTATCTCTATATATGTGCATGGTTTTAATATTAAAAATCCTGTGAAATGCAAACTCTAAGTTGTAATTTACTTTTCTTACTTCCACTTGAATGAGAATATGCATAATTATCATCCAAAATCTCCACACCACCAAAAAAAATTGCCTTTCTGGAAAAGAAGAGTTATACAGGTTATCAATGTGATTTCACACTGCTCTCTAACCTTTCCTCATTTATTCTAATTCCCTCCAAGTTGTAGTTACAATTTTATCTATACCCTATGGTTGTCAGGGATGTTGAAGCTATATTTGCTTTCCCATGGCCAAATCCTTTATCCTGGCTACTGGGGACAGAAAGTGGGTATTTGCTTCTCTGCCCAGCAGAGATTACTTTTGTATGAGAGGAAGTAAAATAATCAAATTTTCTCCTTTTTATGCTTGGATCTTCCAAACAGTATCTCAGGGCATTCTCTTTCCAAGTTATTTAGAATGAAGAAAGCTGTTGCTATTTTAGTGAAAACACTGTAAGAATTTTCCTTCTTTTCTTTTTAAAACTCTTCAAAGATCAGAGCTCTGACTTTTTCTTAAAATAATAATTTCAAAATAATGACAATGATTTGGTTTAATTTTGTATTGATGTTTGCTAACCTAAGGAATAGCTGAAGAGATTACAATCTCCAAGTTGTTTGAAATACATTTTCAGTTAATCTTCATTACCTTGGAGCAACTCTTTGCAAGGGCACAGTAAGAAAGATATGCCTGAGGAAGGTAGAGCTTAGAAGTGGTAATAACTGCTCGTACTGTGCATAATGTTCTTTCAATTAGCAATTCTTGTAAATTTTCACCTAATCTAGAACATCAGATTAATTGAGAGAGGATTGTCCCATGAACTGCTTAGTTATAGTAAACCTTTGGTATGCATCCTTCTGCGTTAACTGTTTCACTCAGTACTGAGTGAAGCCTGCCCATCTAAAAATGTCAAAAAAAGGTGTAGGGGGAGCATTGTGGACTCAAGTGTCAAAGTGGAAATCCTGACATTTTCCCTTGACTGCTGTCTATCTGAACATTTTGCTTTTGTACACATAGAAATGCCTTCACAGGTCTGAGCATCTTGAAGGCTGAGGCAGCGAGATCTGAATGGAGCAGTTGTTTCTCCAGCTGAGCCTCACAAAGGACTCCTCCTGGGTGACATCATCTATACGTGTCCACTCTCCCTATTGCTTACCCCATAAACCCAAATCAAAATGGATGCTATTTTCTTTAAAAACATGATAGGAAATGTCTTTAACGGTTCCTCCTTTTTATGTTGTAGCATTAGAATAAATTTATCCTAAGTGTAGGATGTCTGAAAATTTGCGTTTATGAAAACTCAGGCTTTTATAATAAGCATAGTCTTCCTGCACAAAACTATGGCATTGCACATTGAGAATCAGTTTATGTCATGTCCTTATGAAGCAAATGGCAGCATCCAGCAATATTCAAACAAGCACACCTCACCCTACCAAACCTCCCTGGCTTCTGAAAGTGCAGGGAGACGAAAAGGGCTTAGATGCATCTGATAACAAACTGCTCTTCCTGAACATACATTCAGGTTAGTAGAGATGAAAACGAACAAACAAAAACACTTGAGCACTTTTCCTACATGCTTTAAATACCTGTGGTAGAACTTACAAGGCTCAGAAGGCATGCCTGGAGCCAGAGCAGTACAATTTAGTGTGACCTGCCAGCTTGATAATCAGAGACTGACTATTCCCACCCTCCTGCTTCCCCTCAGATTCTGCATGGAGCCAGTTATGACTGTTGCTTGCATTAAGGTGCAGTGATCTCTCTCTCTGGAAATAATTCCTTCTTCTTTGCAAAGATGCTAAGTGAACAAATCAACACCGTCTGACTCAGGCATAGGAAGGACTCCAGTTATAAAAGGAGAGATAAATGCTTCAGTTGTAACCCACTTGCTCAGTTAACAGTCTCCTTGGAGGCTATGCTTCAAAATAAGCACACTCATCAGTGCAGTTCCTCTAGACTATCTGTTGCCACAAAAGTCTTAATCCAACTTTGTTACTTCAGGGGAACAATATGCTGTCAACACTGTGTTTGGTTTTCTGATTCTTCCACTTGTCTGCTGAAGGAGCCTCACCTGTTTCTCCTACAAATGTTGTGCAGCATTTCTAATGCCAGTAACATTGTGAGTCCTTGCACAGACAAGCCAGTAGCTTCATTCTATGTAGCTCCAAAATGATCTAAATCAAGGTGATATTTGAATTGCCAGTGAGAGCCTGACTTTCCTCAGCTTTCAATGCTACTAACATTGTGTGAAGCTGAATCAGTTTAGTAATGGTGGGAAAATGATGAAATAAGTCCTCTAGTGATTTAGGTCTCTTGGGATATCTGTTGCCCCGTGCAGAGCAGCTGCTTGTGTGGTGTGCTCCCATCCTGCATCTTGTTTGCTCCTGATGGTGATGGCTGGAAGACTCTTGGACAAGTTTTTTGCAGGTGCTGCATGTGGGCCTGATTGACTCCTCTTTCAGGGGTAGACCGTTATCTCCTTTGTGTCCCTCACATTTGTTTCTGATGCAGCCCTGCTGGCTCTCACATTTGAAACAGCATTTCAAAGTTGGCTCATGTTTGAGTGATACTATCAGCTCACTTTAACTGTCAGTCTTTTAAATTATAAAAATACTAAAAAGAGGATCATTAAATATTTCTGGGTTCTCTGTGCATGTTAAAACCCTAATATTTAATATAAGAAAATATGTGGGGACATGGGCTGATTAAAGCAAGATCATGCTAAAAGAGAAGATTGCTGAAAAAAAGAACAGCTCATGGTTACAAAATAAAAATGGTAAGGTATATTTTTAAAACAGATAAGGTTACTGAGTAAGGTTATTTATTTGGATTCTTTGACCTTTGAAATTAATACAGTGAAATCTTCTAACTTAAACTCCTATTTTTCTTTTTAAATATTTACTTTTCAAGGCCCTATAGAAATAGCACTCTCCTTTTCAGAAAGGCTTTGGTATAACCAGAGTGTTTGCAGTTACAATTAAGGTGTGTGTTGTACTTGCTGCCAATCAGTTTAATTTATGTGAAAGTCAGGATTTCCCTACTTGAATTGAGTCTCCTTCAAAGACTAGTAGGAACAATGTGTGTGGATGAGGGAAGAAGGAAGCTGAGTACAGCAGACAGCCTCTGTCTCTAATGGCACTTGACCCAGGACAGAACTGGATCTTGAGATAAAAGCTATAAACCAGCTTCATCATCTTGAATTTCTTTTAAACTTTGCTTTTTAAAATCTAATCTGATAATAGATCTCACCAATTCCCCTAATAGGAACAGGCTTTGCATCAGAATTTTGACTCAAATATTTAAACTTAGTATGATTTAAATTGAATGAGGTGTACATCCTGATTCAGGGCAGTTTCTGTTTCTCTTTATGTCACTGCGGTGTCACAGAAAGGAGAGGAAGGTGACACATTTAACCTGTTATGCAATAGCTGCATAGCTGCTGCTTTGAATACTTTTTAGCAAATACAGAAGTAGCTGAGATGTGATTCACTTCTATATGATTGTAAACACAGATTGCTTGGCTTCTAGATCATTGAAGCTAATCATTGTCGGTTTAGCTTTTTTTGATATAAAGGGTGGGGTTTTTTGATATAAAGGGGTTTTTTTTGATATAAGGGTTAATTCAGGGAAAATGTCTTTCCCCTCAAGCTTCTCTCAGTAGTGAGCTGTATTTGTGCCCGTATGAGGTATCTGTGCATATTGCTGCCTAAGCTCCTGCTGTGTTGTGCTCTCAAGTACAGATCCAAGTTCAGGAGAGGAATCACGCTGACAAGACTGACAGGCTGCAGCCAGGACCCAGCTCTGCAGCTTGTATCCTCCCTGTGCAGGGTTCTGCGGAGCTGCACTGGCATCCGTGCTAAAAAGAACCTCTTATCTTTGACTTTTGGCTAGGGTGAAGATTTTTGCAGCAGCTGCCAAGCAAAGCAGAGTAAGAGGAGAAGTTAGAAAATCATGACCAGCGAACAGATGGAGGAGGAGAATGGGGAATTTCATGCTCTGATGGCTCATTTGGCCATCTTCATTTTGGGCTACTCTTTGGTACCCTGTCTGTATTTCCCCACTCGTGGCTTGATGCACACATATTTAAAATGGACTCCCATTTCAAAAAAGGAGACAAGTGAAAGAAAGGAGGGGAAAATTAATCGCTTTAAAGAAATTAAAACATTTGAAATTTTAAAATGCCAAACTGTGACCGAGTGTTGCTCCCTTGCAGTATCGGATGATTCCTTTATGCAGTGACATTTTAGATTTGCTGGGGGTTTTTTTGGCTCAGCTCTGCTTGAAACTGTAACCCTTTAGGAATTCTTGCTACTAAACTCCCATCCAAACAACTGGGGATTTCAGCAATCTGTTGGCACAGTCTTTCACAGTGTTTTCCAGTTATTTATAGATTAGATCTTGCATCACTGAAATATTTCTGCCATATTGTTCAATATAAAGCCAGTAAATTCAATATGCCATTGTGAATCCTCTGACTTGCCTCCAAGGCCTTGTTTTTCACAGAGAAAAAAAAACAACCTTATAGAAGAGTGGGAGCCCTCTGACTGTGAAATGGGCTTGAATAATAACACTAGGCTCTCAGCTGAAATTTTATACTCTAGCTGAATCAAGTGCTCATTAAACATCTATCTACTGTATGAATAGATAACAAATCTTCCTCTTGATGTTACCCTTAGGATCTGGACAAAAAATAATTTTATACTGGAATGTGAAAATGGCAAACTTGACCAAACCATTAGCAGTAGCTTCACTTCCATTTGATTCTAACCTGAGAAACACATGACTTTTGATGTTATAATAGCACTAACATAAGAGCACTCATTATCCTTAGAAGACCTCATAGTGAAGCATGGAAAGGGCTATGTGACAAATTGTCTTTTGGCTCAGATATCAAAGGAGCATCTCTTCACATCAAAATACTGAAGGGCATCAGGACACATCATGAAACCAAAGAAATCATGCAGCCTTTTTAAGACCCTCTTTATTTCAGTTTGCACCTTTCTTCTGTAAACTGAATTTAGTGGTGGGAGAGAAGCATACTGAATGAGAAATAAGGACTGTGATTATGAATAAGTTTTATCTTCTACAAGCCCATTTTAGGAATGACAGTTGTAGATCAGGCTAAATACTTTGATCTAGTTCTTTACTACATTCTTCTTTATGTGGCATCAGGTTTTTTTACCAATATTTTCCTGTGTTGTGCAATGACTGTGTCTGATGCCACAGTGGAAGCTCCACCATGCTGTTACTGCATTTAATTCCCTTTTCCAAGTGTTATATGACCCCTTATTTGCTCCATGTTCAAAACGTTCTTGGTAATGGCTACAGTAATTCCGTTCATACTACAATCTCGTTGTATTTCAATCACATTTAATTTTAACCCAAGTTTAGCTTGTTGCGGCTAGACTCTATACTGTTTAATATAACAAGTAGTCAATTTTATGTTTGTGCAAATATTTGATTTTTAATGTTTTCATAACCTAGTTTAACTGCAGTCTTGGTAAATAAAACTTTCAGATCTACAAGATCATGTAGTACTCTCATGTGTTGTCACTAAATGATTTGTTGTTGTTGTTTTCATTCCTCATTTAAATGAGAAGCCACCAGAAACAGTTTTTAGCCCTTGTCAAGGTGGATGTTCAGGT
>VYZX01003997.1:0-22530 GCA_013401335.1 Brachypteracias leptosomus | reverse complement strand
GCCGGAGCTGCCAGGGCGGGGCCCAGGGCCGCCGGCGCTGCCGAGTCGGGGCCAGGGGCCGCCGGANAAATATACAGTGGTATTAAGGGAAGGTATATATACAAATATATACAACACCGATCCTCGGATGTTGCTGGATTCCTCCTGATCCACGTGGAGTTGTAGCCAGCCACACAGAGGTGCAGTCCCAGCAGCAATCCCAGGGAGGAAGGGGCGAGCAGAACTTCCTGTGTCCTTTTATAGAGTGTGGCAGGAAGGGGAGTGGAATAGTCACTCCACCTGTCCCTCCCCTTCCCCAAACCTTAAACCACAACACCTATCAAGGGGCAGATTGCAGGTCCAATTACTTGTTGATTAATTAAACTTCTTCAATTAAATGTGATTCCTTGCAATAGGAAGCAACTATGCTTCACAGGGGCTTGAATGATATTAACCCCTTACTCTAGCATAGGATGGAAAGTATCTAAATGTGTCCTGAGAAAATAAAAATGCACTTCATACAAGACATGCAGTTTCCAAAGAAGGGATTTTTTTAAATTCCCAGGAGTGGGATATGAGAAGGATTTGAAGCCAAACGGGAACACAGCATTTTAAACTCTTTGCATTAGTAAGGCAGTGTTCCCCTGCCCCTGTAAAACAGAATCCCCCTACACTACCCTGATCACCTGTCTCTTCCTGATCCTAGCACTGGCAGAACTGGATGCTCTCCCCAAGGTGCTTCCGTGTCACTGGAAGCTGGCTACTTTCTCTTGTGCTCTGTCACCCAGAATGAGCCAAAACACAGATTTGTGTCACCTACCTCCTTTTCCCTAGTGTCACAACTGCTCCTTTAAGTCCCTGTCCTGCTCCCTGTCCTTCTTTCACCTCCCCAGGGCCTGTTCTTCTGACTTCAAAGTGCACAGGAAGCCTACCCAGGTGCCTACATGTTAACTCAAACACCTTGTTCCTGGTGTAGGAGCAAAGGAAGGATCATCTCTGGGTTCAACCTGGCCTCTCTTCTGCAATGACTCTCCCAGAGAATGGGGCTTTTCCTGTCCAGATAGATTCTTAAGTCTCTCTCCTGTGGGGTCCTCCACTTCCAACAAAAAAAGCTCTGGCAGAAAAGGTCTCTTCCATCTCTGCACACTTCTGAGGTATTCATCCAGTGTGGGGGCTGTTATTTAGCAAGGATGGGTTTTCCCTAGCTTTCCATCTCTCACAGATCATCCATTGGTGTTTATCCCATGAGGACTCTTGTTTTGAGTCCCTCCTGCTGCCCAGCCAAGGGAGTTGGGGTATTCCTTTATGGCTGAGACAGCTCTTATGTTAAGCTCTTTCATTTCAAATATTTATACAGCATGTCTCAGGTGAATTTGTTCATGCTGTCTTAGGCAGCATCTCCAGCTCCTCTACAATGGCTGTTTATGCAAAGTTTCTCCTTGGGGAAGATCCCCTGATGCTGAGAAACTTCTGAGCTCCCACTGCAAGCTTTACTTCAGTTATAACATGGATTTGATCCCTCTCCTGTGCAATGGCTGTCGTGATCAGGGATGCCCTTGTGAATACTTTTCATGATTCCTCCTTGGAGAGCATCTTTGCTATTCTTCAGAGCTGTATTCACTCTGACAGTCTTCCCAATACCGTATCTTGAGGGATTTTAATTTTCAATTTTCTTGGTAATATGAGCATGTGTGTTTTAATTCCTTGAAAATTTCTTCTTGTAGGTCCTCATTCTTCTTACTCAGAGTATGTACCCAGTGAAGAACCTAGGTCAGACAAATGAACTGCAAAAATATATACGTCCTGAAAATCATCCTCCAGACCCTACCCACTTGGCCAGCCAAATCCATATAGGCTCCACTGATGCTCAAAATACTCCACAAAAATCAGCAAAGCAGTCTCCAAATGAGATAAGAAGAAACAGGATATACTTCCTTCACTTGCCAGATGAAGTCTCAGGGAGAAAAAATTATAATGTTATTTCTAGGAAGTGTTTGTGATCATTAAAAAACAGTAGGAGGCTGAAAAATTTCTGCCTGAGTTCTTTCTGCTAGAGAAGAAAGCAGCCATAAGTGACCCAGAAGTCCTTTCTCTCCTCATCAGGGTATCAGTTTCCTGATGCATAAATTCTGTAGTCAGACCCTGGAGATCTAATGCTCCAGTCAATTGTCACAACTAATTTATTCCCACAATTTCACTTTTAATCCAGTGTCTCAGCAGACAAACAGTGCAATTTGAGCCTAGTTTGCACTGAATGGCTGTTAAAGAGTAAATGCTGGTCTTGGTAATTTGCTGAGAATCACTGGTGTGAGGGCAGATCTGACGGGGGACAGATTCCTTTGGGTTTCCAGAGGGAGAAAAGGGGACCTGGAAAGCAAGAAGCAGGGCTGTGGCTATTACCAGCAGTTATCTGGTAATCCTGTTTATGCAGCATGATTAGTTGTAGATTTTGGGCAGTGATTTTTTGAGACAGTATTAACATTAGGTATCTAATACGTATACTTGAGCTAAATAGTTATGTGCCTTTGATGATCGATGAAGGGAAAAGGCAAAACTAGATCAGGTTAAAAGTGTGCACTGCAAATGTCCAAGATCTGTTGGATGAATCTCACTTGCTGTAGAGTCCTGTAGAGACTACACCCTTAGGTTAGAAAATAAAAAGCCCATCCTAGCTGTGAAATAGCCCATGTCCCTTTATCTCTGTGAAGATGCAAGACAACAAAGGTTCTGTTCCCTGGACTTTTGGTATAGCTGTTGTGCATGAATGGTCATCTGAACAACTTTGAGTGATAACTCAAGCATTTAAAAGAGCAGTTTATGAAAAATGAGATGCTTGGATGAAGAATACCCTTAGGATAGAGAGCTGATATAAACTGAACAAGCAGCCCAGATCACGCTCATCAAGCTGTGCCAACCTCATCTGACCCCAGAGGATTGTTAAACTTGGGGTCAGGAGAGCTGTGGCTCAGAGTTGGTAACCAAACCTAATGCAAGGTGAAGTGTCAAAACTAGGAGTCCATTACACAGCAACAAGATTGGTACTGGTTCACACACAGGAGACAGATTCACTTCAGCCCTTCTTTCACTAGTTTGCCAAGCTAAAAATTTTTCTTAGTTTCTCAACCGTTCACCCTCTGCCATTGCTCACCCCCACTTTGCTTCCCTGTCCTTCTCTTCCACTGGTTACTTTCCTTGGTACAGAAAGGTCATGAAGGGGCTGAACTGGTGGAAATCATCTCAGCCTTTCTGTCTGCTCAGACTTAGTTGCTTAGTTTACAAACAGGCATTCAATGAGGCTTCTTGAGCAACAAGTTAGCTGACATAGAGCACCCACCAAAGCCAAGTTTCTGTTGAACTTCAGGCAGACTTCTGTCTATACCACCCTGCCCTTATCCAAATCCTGCAACAGGTTGGACATCTCATTGTGAGCTGCCTGGCCCCCAGCGCTGATAATTTTTATAGGGTAACCACGGGATCTCATTTGTGCACCTTTCACCCTTCTGCAGTCCTGGCTGCTGGACACAGTCCTGGCAGTCATCACAGGAGTGATTTCTAAGACACCTCCATTTGAGGTTGTCCCATTTAGTGTGGACACCTTTGATACAGCTGCCAAAATTCAGCAGATGAGGAGAAAACAGTGAGTACCTTAAATGTCGTGGGAGACACACCCATAGGATGATTTTTTTCATTTAATCTTTATTCTGTCTTTCATATTGCTCTCACTGAAGCTGGTGGAAAATGTAGACATTCTGCACATTGTAAAACCATGCTACTGTATTTTAGCCTATAGACACATGAGCTGGAATATATGCCTTTACATTCTGAGTAAAACTAAAGCCTTTGCATTCAATGAAAATATTCTAGTTGACTTCTTTTGCAAAGGCAAATATAAAACCAATACAGAAGTCAGAACCATAAATTCAAAGCATAAATAATTTTCCCAGCATGGGGGTTTTTGTTTTCAAAAATTATCTAGTACTTTATTGCTATTTAATAAGCTCAAGTGAAGGGACTTATTTCCATTTTGGGAGACTTAGCCTACTGGATTTCGGCTTCAGACAAATTTCTACTCATACTTCTCTTGGATTTTTTGCCACTTTGACTATACCTCCTCTTTAAACAGTTTGTCTTTTTCATAGTTCACCTGGTCTTTCATACCCTTTAATATAAAAAATCTATTTTGATCTCATCTCAGTGAATGTCATCTGAAAAAAATTTCCAGCACTCCTCAGGATAACCTCAAAATCATCTTTCTATGTATAATATACACTTGCTGCTTCTGTTCCTTCCCTCTAGACCTGTAGTCCTTTTTGTTCTGTTTCTCTGGCTTCCTCAACTTTTCAGGGTAATAAAGTGGATACCACTGAAAGCTGTGGGCCACAGGGGTGTTTTCCAGCATCACACAGAAAACAGTTGCCCTGCCCCTGCCAAGCAGCTCAGACGCAGCTTAAAAATTATCCTGTCCATTACTGTTGCTAATTCTTCTTATGTCAGATTCAAGCTCACAAAGTGGGGACAGC
Organism: Brachypteracias leptosomus; assembly: GCA_013401335.1. Classification (NCBI taxonomy): domain Eukaryota; kingdom Metazoa; phylum Chordata; class Aves; order Coraciiformes; family Brachypteraciidae; genus Brachypteracias; species Brachypteracias leptosomus. Next base: position 18,031 of record VYZX01003997.1, on the reverse strand, counting down.
TAGGATGGGCTTTTTATTTTCTCAACAAAGGGGGATTCTACAGGTGAAAGACACAACGAGTGGGATTCTTCCAACAGATCTTGAACATTTGAGGTGTGCATTTCTAATCTGATACAGTTTTGCCTGTTTCCTCCATTGATTATTAAAGGCAACTAAATATTTATCTCAAGTATGTGTTTTAGATACAAAAAGTTAATATAGTTAATGAATTTGTTGACAGTTTCCACGTCTTACCTTTTCCCAGAATAGCCCTGTTTTGGCTATCATTTTCCTCAGCCCTATGTTTACATGATGCATTTCTCCTTTGTCTGCTGGAGCTGAAACAGTGTGATACCTGCAGCACCAGCACTGGGAAAAATCCCTCCCTGCACTAGTTCAGATGCTTTCTCCCCTTTCCTTCCTTACATTGTTTCACTGCTCTTCTCTACTCCTGACTTGGAAACTTGCTACTTTTTGGTTCACCCATGGCAAAAAGGGGAAAGAGAATTGGTTAGCTCTGTTGAAGTTTGATTCTTCTTAATTTCAGAAGGAAAACCAGTGTTTGTTTTATTTGAAAAGGTAGTTCTCTGTTAAATACTGTCCCCTGACAGCCTGAGAGTGATTCATGTAACCACAGTCCTCTGCATCAGTGGTTATTGTCTAGTCTTCTTCTGTGGTCAAGGGAGAAAAGTGGGCAATTCTCCTAATCCTAACAGAAATATCCAAAACAGATGATGAAGGGCCCTAGTACAACAAGTCCTGATATCTGGAGTTAGGTGATAACGTCTCACCCCAGCTGTCTTTAATTGTCTTGTAGAGAGGTCGTATTCTAGAGGAAAATGTTTTAAATAGTAACTTCAACAGCATTTCACCAGATATAAATTCGTTCTCACTGTTTGCCCTCTTGCTCATTGTTTGAATTTCTTTCAGTCTAGACACTTAGTTTCATTTTGCCTACAGAAAATCTCTCTTTGCAGCCCTGATGCATGCTACTTCAGAGCTGTAATGCCATCCAGAAGATGTTGTTGCTTTTCCTTCCTGTGCATAAGGTTCATTTCCTTCATCCTTGGTCTGAACTTTGTGCAGACCAAATCAAAGTGCTGTCAGCTGTGGATTCACTGTCCAGATTTCCTACAAGAATGGTATTTTAAGGCAAAGTTCACTCAAAATGTAACACTCAGGAATTCTTATAGGAAGTGTCAAAACAGTATGGGGCTCTTGCGTGCAGGACACAGCCCAAATGCCCATGCTATAGCACAGAATCACAGAATGTCAGGGATTGGAAGGGACCTCAAAAGATCATCTAGTCCAATCCCCCTGCCGGAGCAGGATCACCTAGATGAGGTTACACAGGAACATGTCCAGACGGGTTTTGAATGTCTCCAGAGAAGGAGACTCCACAACCTCCTAGCAGAGCCTTTTAGAAAAGTACTTCTCCTGCATAATGATGCTTGCTTTAAAGGGCATCAGAGACACTAGGAGAAAGGAAGAGGCTGAACCAAATTCTGTCCTGGTGGAGTTTGAAGAAGCCCCACTGATTTTATATGTTTTTAACAGGGTTTAGCTGAATGCTGCTGGCAGGAGCACACTCCCCAGGGTGGCTAAGTAAAATCAGGTTGAACTCTCACTTTTTTTAGCTGAAAAGACAGTAGGAGTAAACTGGTACTGATGGCAGGGAAAAGAAAATGCAGGAAAATGCAGATTAAACTTTTGGCCTAAAGTTTGAAATGGGGTGCTTTGCACCTACCTTTTCTATTACTTGGGGTCCCCTATAATTAATCTGCTGTCAGAAAAATTTAGTTTATTGCTGCTAGGCATGAAGAGTATCTACAGGGAGCTACTAAAGTAGCACCTGTGCTTCTGACAGAAACTAGAGCCAGCAAGAAATATATTTTCCACCTCAGCCAGAGTTTTTGAGCACCCATGGGGAAATGGAGCTGGAGAGGGTGTGGATTAGGTGTCTGCTTCCTGCTTTCAGCCTGCCACAGCCCTTTGAGTGGGCATGTTTTGTCTGCTCAGGGACCATCTGAATAGACTCTTGCCTCCAGATGATTTTTCTGCCTTGAGTATTGCGACAGGAAAAGTGGAAAAATTCTGTGCCTTTTGAACAGCAGAGCTTACCTCCTGCCAGCAGCCCATGGTGTGCATTACCTTACTGGCCCAGTACAGCGATCCTCTTCTCTAGAAGAGCCAGGGTGGTTATTTTAACTGAAAGCTGACAAGAGAAAACAGGCTTCTCAGAGTCTGCAAGTGTCTGCATTGCTTCTGTTTCTGTCTGTAAATGGACGTAAACATGGTAAGACATCTCTGTTTTCTGGAAGGGCTACTGTAGTTTAAAGGAGTGATACAGGGAAGTTGCATTTCAGATCCCACTCACTGTAGTATAGACTGTCAAATATTGAGGTCTGTTCTTGTGTACTCCTTCAATATAATTTCATCCAGCCTGGATGAGGTGATCATCCATCTGGCTAGCTGGATGAACCAAAGACACTTCTGTTTGTTTCTCTCTCAAACACCCATGGATAAACTCACAGCTCATGGCAAGGCTCAGAGTTGACACCTCACTTTTGAGCACTGAAGGCCTATCCTCCTTTCTCCAGGCAGGAATTTGGAGGAATTTGTATATTTGTCCAGACTGGCATATATCTGATAGCTCCAGACACATCCTTAGCACACATGCCAGGTGACTGTGCTCTGCAAGGGCAGCAAAAGCAACGCTTGCAGTAAACTTCAGACAGCCTCTGGGCATAATGTGTGAGCTGTTGGAGCTTAAATCCCCATGTCCAGACCATCTATGGGGTAATGTAGACACATTGCCAAAACTTTGGATTTGTTGTGTGTGCTCTGAGAAGGGCATATTCATTATTTCCTAGAAAATATTTGCAGCATTTAGCTGTGATCTAGGGATGCAGGCAGGGCAAAGATCATAGGTAGAGCTAGCACATTGTACTAGATTAGCTAGCAGAGCTCAACAAGCTTTCTGGGGCATGAGCCCTTCTTGAGGTCTGCAGTAGAAGCAACTGCTCTAGATACCTGCTGCCAACAACTGTTCTGTTAATTAGGTACTTACCACAACAACAGTTCAGTTAATTAGGTGTTCACCAATTAGATCATCTCTGACAAATAAATAGTTGGCAGTGGGAAACTGTGGGAGATCTGTGTGTGTGGTGGGTTCCTGCCTTAAGAAGCTGTAACCAGAGCACAGCTGCAGATGTTGGCCTGAGCTACTGTTCTTTAGGTATTGTCCTCAGATAAGGGTGTATTGAAGCATATGGTGAAATGTTTCTTGAATCCAGGAGTTCAGGTTACTGAAAAAGGGAAGGGAGAGCTAACTTTACTTTTGTGAGAATGAAATAGCTGTATTGCATAGGAGGACTGAGGAAAATGTTTATCTTTTCAGTACTTTCACACTTCTAAATTAATCATACTTATTTCTAGAAACTACTGGATGGCATTTAACACCAGGAACAATAGTGTGTATTATCCAGAACACAGGGACTCTTGCATTAGGATGAAGATTCCAGTACAAATATGGTGATATTTGTTCAAACCAATATTTAGCTAAAGGAGTGTGATAATAACTAATTAGATATGTGACTGTCTGTTTTAGCTCATGCTTATCACAAGTTTAGGGAGGACTGATGTCATTTAAATGCCTAAACTCTTCTGAGTTTTTTTCCCCTTTTAAAAAAACTTTATATTTCTTTTTGGTGCTTTTGGTATCAGATATTGTTTACAAGCTCTAGGTACAAACTCTCTTTAAAAATAGTGTTTAAAAAGTCACATCTTGATATTTCTGTATCCTTATCAGGAAAAGGGTACTGTGTGTTTGCTTTACTGTATCAGCAGAACTGTAAATCAACAAAGCCATTATTAATGCTGAATAAATATACTGACACTGCTGGCATGCATTTCAGCTTGAAATCAGACTTTAAAGTATTCAGCTGATGGCTTTATTATTGAGACCTCTGCTGAATAGAAATCCTTATGAAAATTTTCATATAGAGAATTCTAGATTCAAGCTCGCTGACACTCAGTGACGTGATCCTCTAATGCCTCCCAACTGTACAGAGACAGTCAGCAAACACATTATCTATCATGTCATGAAAAATGAGCATCTATGTAATTTTCATTGTTAAATACAATTAGTAATTTAGGTGGGATATATGGGAGGAGAGCCTGAATTCATGTGTGTTAATTTTATCAGCTTTTATTCTCTACTCCTGTCACTCAGATGTGTTCTATCACATGGTGCACCTTGTTTCATGAAGAAATAGTAAGGAAGGAATTAATAAAGTAACATTTCTCTTTACACAGGTCACTTTTACCATACTTTTCAGGGATGCCACTGGTACCTGATTTTCCTGTAAGAGTTAAGGTCTCTCTAACTTTTTTTAAAGGATGCTGTAACAATAGATGTCCTTTTATCCACTGATCACTTGGACACAGTCCTTTTAGGAAACGCCTTATGTTAGGATTATTCATTTAGTCTGTTCAAATAACTGCCTAAACAAATAAATGGATTATCTGGATTGTGTTCCATTGTATGTTTGCGTCTCACGTCCTTATAAACAAATCTGCTTTGACAGGAGAGAAGCCAGGAGGCTATTTTTAACTCATCTGAGCAATTGACTCCCCATAGTAGCTTAGAGGTTATATTTATTTATTTATCTTTTGAACAGCCTGGCTGCATCTAAATGGTGAGAACTGGGAATGCTTCTCTATTTATGTATGGATAGATATGCGGGTGATACCCTGGTTTCACCTCAGGATGATACTCAAATACATCCCTTCCTGCTTTTCCTACTAAGATTATTTTGTAAGGGGAAAGCCTTTTCGCTGTCTGTACAAAGGGAATTACCCTCACAGTAGGTTTTGAGAGAATGCCCTAATTTTCTACAGCCAAGGAATAAGTATCAGTATCGAATAGCAGTACTTGTAATTATGTATTAGCATGACATATTTTATTCTATTGTGGTGATTGTTTTTATTTTGAAAAATTGAAATATTGATAAAACCAAATTGATTATTTCATAGTTTTCAGTCTTGTGTTCCATTATGTAAGAATAATACTGAATTTATCCCAGCTAGTATTCTGCATAAGCCATGAAAGTTAAGATCTTCAGGATATTCTGATATTCTCCATACAGCTATGCTGCTGTTTATTTGGATCGAAGAAAGAGGCCCAGAATGTCTAAGCACAAAAGAGGTCTCAAATTAAGGCAGTTGCTTTTACCTGGAAGCTTCTGTAGATTTGTGAATGTCATATAATTGCATGAAATGAAGAACAAAGCTTGTAGAAAAAGGTATTTATAATAAAGGATTTGTAAACCTTAAAAGCAATTATAGAAACAAATATAGATAGGAAATGTATATATACATGTAAGCAGCTACTTTCCAGCCATGTAAATAGCTATTGAAAGAACATAAACAAAAGTAGAAGTGCTTTTTCAGTCATGGTTTTGACTCACCTGTGTGAGTGAATATGCATATCGCTTGGATGGAGATACCATAATTCATACTTACTGTATGCCCAAAGTTCCTCTCCTCTCCTCTCCTCTCCCCTCCTCTCCTCTCCTCTCCCCTGTGGATGTGGTTGATAAGGTAGCAACTATGGTGCAGCCCACTAGTAAGAAAGAAGCACAAAGGTTTCTGGGTGTAGTGGNCCCCTCTCCTCTCCTCTCCGCTCCCTGAAGTTGGTAAAGATTATAACTTCAGCTTGTGGAAAATCTCGAGACTTTCAAATTTCATAGAATTGTCAGGGTTGGAAGGGACCTTAAAGATCATCTAGTTCCAACCCCCCTGCCATATGCAGGGACGCCTCCCACTAGATCAGGTTACTCAGAGCCCCATCCAGCCTGGCCATAAAAATTTCCAGGGATGGGGCTTCCACCACCTCTCCGGACAACCTGTTGCAGTGTCTCACCACCCTCATGGTGAAGAACTTCTTCCTAACATCTAATCTTAATCTACCCACCTCTAGTTTTGACCCATTCCTCCTAGTCCATGTGTCTTAATTCACAAAGAACAACAAAAATCACTTACCAGCTTCCCACAGAATGAGGAAAATGACTCAGAACCATTTAATTGTTTAATTCAGATAACATCAAGATATTATAATGTAAAATATGTTATATAGTTGTGACATAATAGAATGGTAGTTTGCATATTTTATATAGCTAAGCAAAGTGAATCAACACAATGCAAACTTGATTTTAATCATACTTGAGACAATAAGCTTTAACATCAAAAAATGGTGGAAAATTGAAATGATTCAAATTAATTTGCATGTTTTCACAATCAGATTTTTAAAATTGACATATTCCTTCCTCCATTGATTTTATTTCAGTTAAATTGTCTTTTTTAATGTAAATTTTGACCAGTGCTCTCTCTGAGAACAAACTCATTATTTAGTAGTGGAGTGAATTGCTGTGAAAGTCACATAAGAAACAATAAGTAATTTTCTTTGTAATCTTTTATCATTGACCATATGTAAAGAGTAACTTAAGTTATCTCTGCAGACTAATTCCCATGTACTAAGACTCCATGCTTCTGATCAGGAATTTTCTAAATATAAAACTGTATACCTGAGCCATGGCTAATAATGTGCCAAAACCTAGTCTTCAGAGATCTTGGGTCTCACATGTCAACTGGACAGCACATGTGCAGCATGTCCATCCTTGCAGCAAAGCCTTGCTGCACACAACTTGTGTACCATAAATGTACGTGATTGCTTGGAGGCACTTACTAAATCAGGCATCCATGAAGCAAATCAGATGCCTTCATGTAGGTGCCTAGGACCCTTTCACATGGTCCATGTATGAGACATGCATATATGTAGCTTAGGAAACACGGGAAATCTTTGTCCATCTAGAGAAACAGCTGGAGGATATATGGAATACTCCAGTGTATCTAAAATGGTACTAGACACCGATCGTTGATGACAGGAAACATTCCCATCAAGAACATCAGGCTTACATATATAGGTTTTAAATACATATAGATTTTAAAATATACTTTCACAAAATTTATGGGCAAAAAGAAGAGATAATGTCTGGGGAAAGGAAGACATATTGTTCTAAAAGATGTGGGTTTAAATGTTCTGGAAATTGTATGAATTGTTCTTTCTGTGGTATTTTTATCCAGCTGACAAAAATCCGAGCAGGAATTGAAGCTTTTTCTAGATTCCTAAGATGTAAGATGGTAGAAGGCTTCTACTCAGGAAACACTCGAGATACCCCCATACGGCGGGGGGGGAATGATCAGATGGTTTCAGCACTGTCTAAACACAAACCTCATTTGGGATTGGCTTCAAATTTGGCTTCAAACTGAGATCTGGATCAAAACCCCAAGTCTTTGTGCTACCTCTCATCTAGTGATGACAGTTCATAACATACCAGACTAAACTTCCAGTTCAAGCATTATATGGCTTGTCACCATAAGATGACTTATTTCAAACTCATAATGTGTTCTGGGTCCTCTTAATCTGTGTTACCATTTCCATCCAATGCAAGTGCCTTGGATGGCTGTTGCCATTTGTCAACCAAAAATTCAAATACTGAATTCATTTTAACGTACAGGCTGGCTGTCATTGAGACAGATGTCATCTTGCCTGAGTGCCTATGAGGAAGATCTGCTCTGGGACTGTTCCTTGTCTGGATTGCTGGCAGCTTTGGTGATGGGCAGGTGGATTGCATGTATCTTTCACTTATTATGGGAATGCTACATGCAGTAATTTGTACAAAGTGACTTCTTTGGCAGTGCTGTATACTCCTGCTGAAGAATGGGTAGACCTTGCCATTTCTGCAGTAGCTCATTTCCCAGTAGCTCACTAAGAGCACTATTGAAGGCTCTATGGCAGGTTATCCAGCAGCTGAAGAAGCATTAATGATTTGGATTTAAATGCATTTTTTTTGTATTTGCAGATATCCATCTGAAAAACTGCCACCCTCGTAGTACCTTGGAAGCTCTAGGCTCAGAGTTTCTGACTTCAGCATCTTTGGACATCCGGGTATATGGTGGAAGATTCCTGGACTACATATATCTCCACAGGAATAGCTTCGTGGATGAATGATCTGTCTCATTTAAGAGCAAAAACAATTGCTTTTTTTTTTTTCTTCTAGTTTGTTTCCCATGAGATTTCCTGCTGAACAGCAATTTCAAAATGCCTAGATTTTATTCTAGTAAAATACTTGAGAAGAGAGCTGCAAAAGTTTGCTGTTACTGGGAACTGAGTTATAATGTTGACAGACCTAAAGTTTTCATCAGTTTCTGTTTCTTGCTCTAGGCTGTTCAACATTGCAAGGCATCTATCAGAGGGCAGGTGAGGTGGTGAACTGTGTAATTCATGAATCTAGAAAGCTGCAGAAGAGACCTCTACTGAATGGCAGATGTTTTTGTTATGCCAGCAGAGGCATCTGTGAAATATTCCTACTGACTCTAGTGTACATTCTCTCTGCTTATGGAGTTTGCACACTCTTTCACCAAAACAGGTCCTCTGAGCTCAGTTGGTTCTCTGAGTTTGAGGGTGGGTTGTCTAATGCAGTCTGTAGCTCTGCTGTCAGCTTCTTGTCTGACTATGGACAGCTTGTTAAAAGCCAGAAAATGCGAATCATCTTTTGTTTCACTGAAAGCACTCAACATGACAAGATAATAGAACCGGAGCAGAAGCAAATTTGGCTGAGGCAACCTGAGATCCATAGTAATTATTTTCGAGAACTCCTGGAGGTTGAGGAAAGTCTGACACGTGAACAAACATGATGTCTGTTTTCAAACCATGTAAGGGCAGGCCAGCCAGGTTAACTTTGTTGTTGGCAATAAGCAATAAACAGAATATTGTCACAACTTCAGGAACATCTAACACTGTTTCAAGGTTTAGAGTCAGCCCACTAGACCTATAACAGATGCTCTCTTTATTCCCTCTTTCTCTCCAAAAAAGAAGAGAAAGGCAATAAGGGAGAGAGACTTATGGATTGCTGTTGGCCCCCTTTGCCTACCAAATGGGAGAGGAAAGGAATGAGAGAGAAAGACTTATGAATTAAAAAAGAAAACTGAAACAGCTTTAATGAAGTTAATAATAATAAAATGGAATATACACAAATATATACAAACCCAGCATCGAACCCAACCCCCCTCCAATGGCAATTATGTCACCACCACAAGTGATGCTGCTGTCCCAGACTGGGCTCAGTGGCAGACAGGAACCAGGTTCAGGAGCTGGGTTCAGGACCTGTATTCAGGAACACACGGATGGTGCTTTCTGCCAGAGGCTCCAGGTAGTACCATTATTCCCAGCTGTGGCATAGAGCACATTTTTAATGTCCTGTTCTATTTGAACTGGCCCAAGGGCTACTGCCTGTACAATCTCTCATTTGATCTGTTCAAAGGCCTTTCATTAAGGAAATCTGAGTTTTCTTAAAGTTCTGTAAAGTGAAGTCAGAACTGCAGAATGCCATGTTGAAAGTGTAACATCATTCATTGTCGTACCAGGGGACTTTGCAGAGTAAAGTTCTTCAGTGATTTGATACTATTCAGTATTTTCATAAATTATTTGAATGAAAGAATCAGAGTATACTTTGCAGGTACAGACATCACACTGAAGGACAGAATTAGAAATTCAAACTACCTTGACAAACTAGCGAAAACTCCCAGAAAATATATGATGAAGCTGATTGTAAAAGTTGCAATGATTCTAAAACTTAATATTGTTTGATATTTTGGTAGGAATATTCATTTGAATAAATACAAGACGGAGCAAAATGTTGGACTGAGTAAAGGCAAGATGGGGAAAACTGATGTAAAAGATGATCTCGGGATCTAGTGACTTATGTACTGAACATGAGTCAGCAATGATCTGCAGTTTTAAACAAGGTACACATTATAGTGAGATATATTACAAAAAAAGCCTATTGTCTGAGACTCTAAAAATTACAGAAATCACAGAGTTCAGAATATTTAGAAATTAGAAATTCTAATTTTTATATAAAGTTTTTATACAGCTTCCAACATAGTAAAAGTAATCTCCTTTTCATAGCACATGTGAAACCTGTCATGTCAGCACAGTGGCTCATGGGCATGTGCTTTTGCAGGACGGAGAACTGTAGTTTATAGCTGCATAGTTTTTAATCTTGCAGTCAAATTCCCATGCAAGAGAATCATACCTCACTTTGTGTGCAGGGCTAACTCAGTGCAATGAGCATTGCAGCAAATGCCAGGCATGTTTGAGGCCTTACCAATGGGAGATGTAGCTGATCACCACAAAAGTGACATGCTCAGATGCATTACAACCTATCAAATGTGATGCTGAGGCTTTGGAGGTCACAGTACTTGGAGCAAGTTGGATGGTATGCTTTGAGAGAAACGCAAACTATGTGCATGCAACAACAGTAAATATTTGATGTCAAAGGACACAATTTATTCTTGATGTTGCCCTGTTGGCTTCAAGGTTCAGCCTGGTGTGTTCTGGGATGAAGGAAAGGATGGGTGTAAACAGGATAATTCACTGGGGTAGGAACCTTCTGCTGATTATTTACTCTTTCTATACAGAGCCTCTTTGAAAGCATCAGTGTTTTTTTCCATGGTAGTAAAAGGATTAAACTCTCTCTCTTTTAACTCTCTAGTATATTGTAACATTTTGTGTGTGGCAGGCTGTTCAAAGTCTTGTCTTTGGTTACTCAAACACAAGGAGTCTGGGGAATAAGAAAATTACTATCAGAAAGATTACACTATGCTTACCTTCAGTTTTTTTTGTTTTTCTTAAATGTGTTTGACATACTTTTATAAGCACACTTAGTCATTTAATAAGTTTATTCCAAAGAACTTTGCATGTCCCTGCATATGAATATGTGGAGTGTTTCAGATTAATTATATACTAATTATATAACCAATTAATTATCAACATGATGAGAAATAATTGAAAGAAGTGGAAAAATATGTAAGCCACTAAGTGAAAAGCATGGATAACAATAAAATCTGTTAACCTCCCAGCAACCTCTGGTCTATACGTGTTCTATGTTCACCAGCTAGAGGAAACAGCAAAGTGCGCAGAATGAGGGCATTGTCTTAAGCTACTGCTGTTCTTCCAGTATTATTGTGATGACAGGTATTCATCTCATGGAAAACCAGACATTCTTGCATTTGATTTCTATTGCAGAAGTTTTTGTGTCTTCTTTGGTTTGTAATTGATTGAGGCAACTATACAATTTGAGGTCTTCTGAGATTCTGAGTATTTGAAATTTGAACTCAAAAACCCCACAGACTAAATATCTAAAGAACTTATTAATTGACTGAATGCCCATAGAGATTCTCTACCCTATTAGAAGGATAAATTTCCCATTCCAATTAATCAGTCATATCTTCCAGCAGTTTCCATCTACTGCTTGCTTAAACTTCACAACAGATTAATGTTTGATAGTATCAGTATTTCACTATTCTTCTCCATGGTTAGTCCGTTTCTTCTGATACTTCTGAACTGAAACTGCAACCAGGACATTTCCATCCTATGTGTACACACTAAGGATAGAGTTTTTGCTATTTTCTCAGCACAAAATTATCTGTTCCAGTGAGTTTGGATGCTTTAGGGTGGGTATAACCATGTACATTGCAGATCTTGTTACTTCAGAAAAGCATTTCTGAATGTTGCAAAAAGTATTCAATTATGTCTTTAAGCTTTATTATTAGTTATCTCTTCCATGCTGTTAAAAAATGATTACTTTCAGATGTGGTACAGTCAATTTCTTTTTACTTTTAAGAGCTAAGCTTGAAACCACTGGAAAATGCGATGCAAATGTTTCTAAATTTGTAACAAAAAAGAAAGGTTGTGTTTTTGCTGAATTGTTGTAAGATTTTAAACCCTTTTTTAGCAACTCTGCCAAGACATGTATACTAGAAGTCAACTGTAATTCCCTAAGGAAAATTGATTTTCCAAGATTGTCACAAACATTTATATTTATGAAGGGAAATGTGCAAAGACCAAAGTTTTCCAGAGAGTGAGAATTAAATCCATACATTTCAAACTTTTTGTGTGATTGTATTGACATTCTGTTTCACGTTATGAGGAGGATTAAGAATATTTGTTTTGGAAAATTGCCTCCAAGGACATTATTTTTGTGAAAGGAAAGGTATTGTTGGGGTTGAATCAGCATCCTATAACTGGTTGAAGAGTAGAAATAATATTGCATGAGTCACTCAAGATGAATTGCTGTGGTTTTAGACAGGAACTCTTGGTTGTTATTGTTGAGAAACTATACTTGCATCCATCATGCTTTGAAAGTAACTGCTTACATTATGTAGCTATTAATGCTAATTACATTGTAGGAGCTTACGTGACAGGCTATTTGTTATCCTTGAAGGTATGAAGTAGAAAGTTCAATACAATGACTAGTAGTATTTTTCTGAAGTAGTTGAGAAAGCCACCAATTCCCGATTTGTCTTCATAATTCTGTGGCTGACTTACATAACATTTTATTTCTTAGTATTTTGGGCTGACCTTTGGTGGATAAAGCCCATTTGGGTGTCAGGTAATGAAGAGTGAATAGAGCATTTTCAGTGAAAGCTTGTGTTATGCAACTCCTTTATTATGTTTGATTGTCAGTAAGTTTTGTCATGTTTTCTTCTCACTTTTATAGACCCAGTAGCTCTCAAGTGCTGTAGGATCCAGAATCTGTGATCCTGTTCCCAAAACTGAAAGCAAAATTCCATAAAAGGATTAGGCAAATCCCACAATTTTCCTATTTTCAGCAAGGCTTTTATATAGAAAAATGCTTAGGGTGTGAAGGATTACAATCTGTTTGCCACAAACCTTGTACATTATGTGAAATGAAACAGCAGTTCCTTTTTCTCCTTCCTCTTCAAGGCTAACTTGCTAAGTGTATATATTCATATATTTGCATATATGGTTTAAAGCTGGTCACAGTGTCTCTTAGCAAGACTGTCTTGGAGATTGGTGTTTCAGAGCACATAGGGATCTTTATTGCCCTTAACTCCATAGGCGAAACGCTCTACATGTAACTTGAACAGATGGCACTTCTGGATGTAAGGTTATCATAGAAATATGCCAGACATAGGAGAGAGATTTAAGAACATAGGATTAGTAATGCCAGTGTGGATAATGCCGTGACCCTACAAAGTAATGCTAGGAAATAATCAATCTATGAAAAAGTTAAGGTAGCCCATAAAAATGAATGCAATCCATGTTAACTGACTTTTCCAGTTCGCTAAATATCAGAGAGATTCTAATTCTTATTAAGCAGTTTAAAAGCCTTGTGGGAAATAAACATGGCTGTAAAGCCTGGATGCATTCCTTCTTGGCAACAAATGTGATTATTGATATCAAAGTTTCAAAGCTCTCTGATGACAGGAGTATATGACTCTGCACACCAGATCATCTGAAACACATGAAAAGAAAAAGAGTATCTGACTGAAGAATAAATTTCCACAATGATGCTATTTGCATCAACAGAAACATGTTTATTTTTCATATTTATTCAATGAAGTATGTGTATATTTATGCACATTTATATAAAAACCTCATCTTAATATGCTTCTTTATTAAAAAAGCTTGGAATGAGTAATATAGTTTTGACCTCTTAAGTTCAAACAACTAATGTAGAGTGGTTTAGCTAGAAAAAATACGTGTAGTTAATTTGATCTAAACCAAAGTAAATGATCTAAGACCACAAACTGCTTGTTGCAACATATGTCTTATCATTACTGTGGTAGCAGTCAACTGAGTGCAGTTGATCCACTAAAGTTTGAAACAGTGGGTTCAGTTCTGCAACTGTACGAAGACTTTTTTTTCCTGAAATAACAATTGGTCATGAAATTGTTTATTGGCTTTGGTGCACATATGAAGAATTTTGTCTTTCCCCTAAAATCTCATAGCTGCTCATTTCATTGTATAGAAAACATAATTCTATGCTCCTTTTCCCCTTCTGTGCTGTCCATCTGACTCAGGTGAAATGTGTGAAGTGGGAAAATGTCAGTGTCATGAAAGATCCTTTGCTTGTATTATGTATCCTTTGAAGGATTATATCTCTAAAAAGTACTCTTTGTATACCAAGTCTACACAGACTGGGAAAAAAAAAAAGACAAAGCAGAATTCAGCCTTCTTGTGCAGACACTTCAAATGCCCCTGAAACATGCCTTGGGCTAAGAAATGCAGGGGCAACTCTTCACATTATCTCTCTGAAGATACCTCTGAATTTGGTGGTCTTTGAAATGCTTGTACCAAAATCAAAGCTGGTATGTTGGTGCTGTCTACCACATGGTCAACTGTGAAAATGCTCAGTAAGAGGTTCACACTGTATACTACCAAGTAAAAAGTAAAAGCTCCAGAAGCCCTGGATTTGTGGTGCAAAGCTGAGGGGTTTGCCATAGTCTGAGTACTGCAAAGAAAGCTGATGTGCAGTGTCTCAATGTTGAACATGGGAAACTGTTCCAACAATTATGCTATGAGAGCTATTGGAGAAGGGACTGCACATCCAGCTGCTACTGCTTTTTTAGGTATTAATTTGTCATGCATCATTTCCTATTATTTCATGTCATGACATATTCTATTAAGTTATTTTAGGATATAGGCAGTGACTGCAGCTGGCACTGTATGTCACATTATATTACATCAGGTGGCAGCATAAGGTAAATGCTTGGCTTGAGCTTTTAGGTTTTTTTCAGCAAATTGAACAATTAGAGCTATTCAGGTCAATGAAGAGGGTAGGAAATGAACAAACCACCTTGTGCCTACAGAAAGGGTAGAAAACTCAACAGCCTTGAAGGATCGGATGCCCCCAAGGCATCCTTGCCACACCCCAGTGCTCTCACCATGTCCCTGTAGAGCCCTTGGCTTTGCCCCAGTATGAGTGTAACTGCCTCTCTCCCAGGCTCGAGCCTTGTTTCCTTTACCTGGGAGCCCCCTTGCTTTAGAGAAGAAAAGCCTGGTTGTGTTTTGAGCTTTGGAGGCTGAAAGCTCAACATAGCCCCTTCCTCTGTCCCACTGCTGGGCACTACAATTAATTTGGATGGTTTCAGTGGGTTTTGTCACCCATTTGTTTTGTCCATGGGCTTGAACTTACTTGCAAACCTGAGGCATAAGGAGATAAGCAGCCGTCCATTATCCAGATCCTGGTTAGGGAACTGCAAAGGGATGAACTTGGGCTTATGCTTCCTGATATCCTTCTGATTTTATCCAGAGATGACCTAATGACAAATACAGGCACAAAGTGGAAAGTAGTTTTGGGATTCCATTTCTGCCCCTTCACAGATCAGGCTCCCTCTTTGACTTTTACATTCCTGTCTGCACAGCTGCCTAGTTGCAGGGACTGCATGAGCAAATACATCTTCCCTTTTTACTTCTCTTCCTGAGAAATGATATTCAGATCAAATGAGTAACAACTAATCTTTCAGTCACAGCTGAGAGAGAAAAATGGAATATTCCTGCAACACCTCTGCCCCTTCCTTTTTGCCCAGAGGTCTGGTCTTTTTTTTTTTTTTTTTTAATTTTTTCAGACTGAAGAAATGCTTTGGGAAAGCTCCAGCTTTTAATATTTACCAAAGACCAAAACACCTGAGATATGATGAAGCAGGGCTGGCATTGCCACTTCTCAGCTGCTTCTGGTGAACTCAGTAGTGCAACCTCCTGTCTTTTACCCCTTCTCTAGCCCTGATCTATCAGGCTTGGCTGAAGGGAGAACTGTCAGACTTGGCCTGGCTTGTAAGTTTCTGTTCATGCAGAACAGCTGAAGGAGAGACAGCCCCTGAGCAAGTGGTTTGCTTTATTGATTCTCTGATAAAGCACACTCTGGGTTTCAGCTGATGCTAAAAGCTTCTAGCAAGGCTCCTCAACTTGTGCACTTTTATGCATGTCTCCACATAGGTCTTGGGAGATCAGGTGCAAGATATGTCACTGATGTTATCAACCATGTTGTATGTGAGATGTTTTGGTTGCAGACAATAACATGGATCTGCCAATGGCTCCCCCAATACAAGCAAAAGATCTTTTATTTTCAAGTTGCCAGCAGTCAAACTCTCAGCACTGACATTTTCATTCCCTTATATTCAGGAGCTGTGAATAAATATAGGCTGGAAATCAGAAGCAATGAGGGCCTATAACAGCCCCCCTGTAAGAATGATGGGAGCAAGCTAAATACTTTTTAGGGAGACCAGATCAGGAAAAGGATTGTATTGTGTGGGCACCTGTGATGACTGAGGGTTTTGTCACTGTGATCCATGTGTTTCCCTCTAGTCATGTTTTCTAGTTAGAGGAGAAAACAGATTCCCTTCCATTCCCATGTCTTCAAACTATTAGTGCCTTATGAGTACTCAGTGCAAGTTTAAGTTGTTGGATGTTACTGTCCTCCCATCTTTAACTCTCATCTAAATGTGCTGATGCTTCATATTTGGATTAATCTTCCCAGTTAGGCTCAGATGCCACTGCCATTTACATTTGCTAAGTCACTCTCAAGAGCTAATGGTCCACTAATGCTGTCTTACAATTCCCTCTGTGAGTCCAGAAAGACAAGTTCCCAAACCATCCTCAGTGAAAAGATCAGAGTAGTTCAGCATAATGTAGCATCAAGAACCACAGGAGATGTCTGCAGATCTAAAAAGATAACATGAATAAGCAGAGTACCAGTGAAAGCCTGTTAAATTGATGGTGACTGCAGTGTGATTAAAATCAGTTGGAAAAGGGTAATCTATCTGTGCTGATGCAAGATAACTATTCTTGTGAGTTAATGGTGTGTTAAAGAAGATACAAAATTTTTGTCTTCTGAGAACATAGGAGCATTTCATTTCAACAAAAGGGCTGTCTCGTCCTGTACTCTGTCTGACAGCAACCAGCAGTGGTTACATAGGACAAGGATAAAGAGGGGCCCTGGGTTTGCCCCAGGGGTAAAACTGCTAGTCATATTGTAGAAAGTGTGAACGTCTCTGATGAGGAAATATCTCTGAGTGAGTCAAAGAGAGAAACATCTGAGCTGAGTTCCAGCCACAGAATTGAGACTTTACTCAAGTTAATGGAAAATGTGGATTTCCATGGGGCTGGGATTTCAAAACAAATTTTCACCCTTTGAATTTTTCACAGCTGACTTGTCTGTTTCTATTAAATCTCTCAGAATCAAAAGCTACTTATTTTTATCCCTGTAGACTGTGCTCTCCTATTAAAAAAAACCACCAGTGCCAGGACTCTAAAGGTCTATAGACTGTCTGTATATAAAAACAGCCTGCTTTTGTTGTGGTCTGAGATGGCAAGTGTCATTCAGCTAGCTGATGAACTGGTGCTGTATCTCCGAGATAAATGTTGAAATATAGCTCCATGTGTATGCACTTAAACCTGAAGATAGCAAGGGTTCAATGATGCCTACTTGTATACAAATGCCCAGGTGCTGGGGCACTGTATGAGCCCTGGCTTTCAGGGAGAACTGAGGAATCTGGGTCTCTGCTGGGCATGGACCATTTTTGTGAGACCAGGAGGAGGTGGTGAGGCTGTGAGACAATGTCCCAGTCTACTGCAGCAACTAGTATGGAAACAAAGAGAAACAGTGCTGGAACCTACCAGGCTCTGCTTCCCTTGTTTCAACAGTTTTTCTTCTGGGGGTGACAGATCCAGAAATCTTACCAGGTATTTCAAGGCAGTGAATGAAACATACACTTAAGCTTAAAATATGCATCAGTCTTTCCATATCAAAATCCTCTACAGTAGAGTGGTAATGGGCTGCATTCACAGTGCATGGGACAACTTATTTAATGTATGTTTGCCTTATCGGTAGGCTCTTAAATTCTACAACACTGTACCTCTTGCACAGAGTATAAGTGTAAGTTCTGGCAAGAATGAAAAACGAGTGAGCACATCTGGAGATGATATATCTAACTCAGCTGACAAACGAAAGAATTCTACAGCTCTGCAGCACAACACATGCTAATTTGAGGGAATAAAAAATGTATGTTTAGTATTTCACATTAGCATCTTCATGCCCAATATCTGCAAGAACGATACTGCAGCAGGCTGAAGTATGAACAAAGATAGTTTCTTATTTACACCACTGAATACAAACTTTGT
>VYZX01003993.1:0-14820 GCA_013401335.1 Brachypteracias leptosomus | reverse complement strand
TCTCCAGAAAAAGCAGAGCTATGGAGAAGTTAAAAGATCATCAGGACCCTTCAGCTTCATGGGTTTTGAAGCAGCAGCCACATACTGATCTCCAGACTCCCCAGATCCACCATTTTTACCTGAGAGAGAAAAGAGAACAAATCTTGGGAACTCTCAGCACCATGGCAGTCAATGCCATGAATGTCACGCTTCTCACGGTTATAAGGAAGAAATGATTCATGTCTTGCACCTTTCAACTGCTTTCAAGCACCTAGCCAAATTCACCTGTGGTAAAGTAAAATATCTTAGCCCTGGGAAGGGACACACAAGGTACATCAAGCTGAAGATCAGATTAGAAAAATAGTACTCCAAGCAGCACAGAGTAAAAACACACAAATATTTACTGATCCAGAACTTCCTTAGGAAGGATAATGCATACTTTCCTAACTTCTGGGAAAGCCATCTATCCCTCATCCCTTCTACAATCAAAGTCTGCCTGACAGAATAGCATGGATGAGATCTCTGGGTATCCCAACCAGTGAAAACCAAGCTCAGCTACTGATTCACTCCACTACAGGATGGATGAAGCACACACATTCCTGCAATACTGATGGATATTTCTCTCCTCATCCTTGTTTGCCTTACCTCTCCAAAGCTGGACATCCTTTCAGTGAGGTGAGAACAGAGTACTCAGCCTTTCTGTGTAAACATATTCCTCTTTCTCTATTATCACCTACATAATCTGCCTAAAACAGATCTCTATAAATTTATTAGAAAATAACTCTTTCAGTTATCTTTCTAGCTTCCCATCATGTAAGTTTTGAAAATCTGCCTAAACCACATCAACTCTTCAAACCATCAAGGAGACTACTGCTTGAAGCAAGCTTTGAAAAGAAGTCACCCAATTCTTCCCGTAGACCATTTTGGGGTTTTTTTCTGCCACTATCTGAGTTACAATCTGAACCCAGATGATCTGAGAGACTGGCCAGTCAGTAGGAAAAGTAGAAAACCTGTGGAAACTCAGAAAGCTTCTGTGTATCTGTGAAGAGATTGATAAATAGAATATTTCTTCCAATGGTTCCAATGGATGTATATTCAAATGCAAGTCCTGTAACCATATTATGTACTACAGGTGGAGCTGGGATGAAATGCTTGGTATGGAGTTTTTCCAAGTTCTACTGAAAATTTTGAGTGAACTGAAAGAAAGCAAGAACTTTGCAAGAGAGAAACAGAGTGGAAAAATAGAAAGTGTAAGTAAAATATCTCTAGCTTTTCAAAAGTCTGCTGAGAGTATAAGACAAATAGTGACCTTAAGAACGGATGTATAAAGACACAGCTATTGGGAAATACTTTGTAGCAACTGCCTAGCTAAAAAAGCAATCAACTTTTCTGATGGGAAACAGTTGTACTTCATAGTGAATATCTGCACAGGCACTTCTTGTAATGGTGGACATTCTTTGACTGCTGCCAAATTGCTCACTGCAAGAAATAGAGATTCTTCATTAGCTTTCATATCAAACAGTGTTCAGTAGTTTGAAAAGGATTTTTGAAATGGCCAAAACCTCTTTGAAATCTCAGTATACACCCAGAAATATTAGGAAAAAATGAAAAAGAAAATGTGTTTAGGAGAAAGCTAATGAGCTGCAATAAATGTAGTGAGTATTTAGTTTTGCTTTCTTTGAACATTGCTCAGAGTTCAACCGGGAATGATTAAAAGATTAAAACAGAAAAGATAATACCACCATCATCTTAAAATGAAGTCTCAGGAGCCTTGAGCTACGAAAAGAGCTGCATATCTCTGAAGATATAGTGAAAACAGACTAACAGAAACCAAAACCAAAACCAATGCAAAACAGACATTCTGTTTTCCTAAAGTTGTACATAAATTACCTTAAACGCCTCACTTCCATCTTTCTTTACATGTGATTAATTATTAATATGTTAGGCTCTGGCTAGGCCTATTTCTAGAAGTTTTGGTCCTGTTGCCAAGAAAAAACATTGCTGGACGCTCTTGAGAGAAGAAGAAACACTTAATGTTCTCAAAAGGAGAGAATGTGAAGAAAAGATGTGCCTTAAGCACATCTCAGAAATCCCAAAAGATTGTGAAGCATATGCTATTTCTCTCGATCTTTTAACACTCACTGTTTAATGGCTTTAATATGTCTCTTCATAACCACATGGCATAATCATGATAACAGGAACATGCACAATGGCTATTGCTCTGTTATCTTATCTAGATCACTATTGCTTTGCGATCATATCCAGAAACAAGTTTTGAGAGCAGAACCAACAGTGACAAAGGACACCTGCTGTCTGAAAAAGATAGTGATTGATTTCTTTCATAAGTCATTGGCCACAGAAATATGAGTTGGGCCACTGTGTCTCATGTTTTTTTATTGTGATAAATGGTGTAATAGGAATGTCAACCTCCTTAAGTATAAAACAAGATTAAGATATTATTGTTCTCCACCAGCTAAAAGATTTGGGATTACAGTGAAAGTTATATGAGCCCTGCGTCCAGCTAATATTTGCACCATATAAATGGAGATTAATTGAGTGAGAAAAAAAGGACATTGTCATTCAAAAAAAAAAAAAAAAAAGAGCTGTCCTAAAATAAATACAAATAAAAATGTATTATTATTTTTCACAGCTGAAGGCAATAAAACATCACTTTAAGTGGCATTTATGAGAAAAACACAATTAGATATTGTAGTTTAAAAACAACAGGAGCAGCAAGAAGTACTGTAACTATTTATAATCATTTCATAATATATTTGGTATTCATTATTATTTTCCATTTATTAATGATTTTAAAACTGCGTAACCAGTGTACTTTCTGTCACAGAAAAAAAAATCTCATCATTGTTAAATCTTCTCTGAGTAACGTACTTGGAATGAAGCACACGCTAACAAGCATATTATTAAGCATATGCTAATTAGAATAGGCTTATTGGACTTGAGCCCAGCTACCTGAATCTTGCAGCCATTTTCTCTGTCAGGAACTACTCTTTCTGTATGCATATGAAGCATATTTGCAGAAAGCCAAATGCTGCAAGACAAGCTGCTTTCCAGTTTTATGGTACGTTGCTCCTCTCCAGATTTTCTGACCACAGTGTTTGCCATTAAAAAGTTCCATCTCTAGTGGAAAATTTAAAAGGCGATTGTCCATTAAAATTTTGCTGCCTGATCTATCAAGTAGAGTAATTTAATTGTATTAAGTAACTATTTAACAGATGCACTAAAATTCTGAAGTTCCACTAGACCCTCCATATATAAATGCACTTTACACAAACATTCATATTCTATTATCATATACCCATAAGTAAATGCACTTTATATGTGTTTGCAAGATTTCCACACTAGAACACAGATTTTTGCCATTTTATCATAAAATAGATTACTACAAGACCTGGATATTTTTCAGCTTTTTAGAATCTTGATAATTATAGAGGGTTTTAGTTCAAATCGCTTTAACTCTAGAGAGTCCATTGCTTTCTTTAACTGTTAAATATGAAACACTTTCAAAGAAATATCCAATAAATCCTTTTTGTGTATAGAACTGAAATGAGCAGAAGAGATATACTTACTGTATGAAAGGAAATTTCTTGTGTGTGTGATATTCGGTATGAAATAAAGAACTGTCAACATAATGCATACCTAGTTTAATAATTCTCATTTTTAACTGTTAGTACACAACATGTTGCATATCTTGACTGGCTTTGAATTTTACATAATACCTATCATTATAGCATGAAGTTCTATAATTTGTTTGCTGTAGAAGACCAATCTCCAGTGATGAAGATATAGCTGGCTCCTATTCTTCTGAATACCAGGTGACTGAATCCCACCTTAATGGGCATTGCAAGAGCTGAGCTAAGTACCCATAGGATATCTTCTACATAAAAGAATGTAATTCTAAAGTTCTAGTCAGTGGATGCTAGTATCATGGTTAAAATATCACTTTAGAAGATAGTCCTCAAAATATGCACTTTCTGTGGGTAGTTATGAACTATATAGAGTTAGAATCAATATAAGAATCCTCAGAAATTTCAAAACATTCATATGGGGAACAGAGTAAAATCTCCATGGTACAAATATTCAACTGAAGTCAATGTGCCTACATATATTTTTACCAATGGACTTTTGACCCTCTGTTATCATCAAGGTACTACAGCTTTACCAGTGCTCAGTAGGACTGCCTTTCACACTTCTAAGTAGATATCTCTATTCAGATTGTATCATCATATAAATGAAGTTGTGAGAGGATTGACACATAATTATAAGTGATGATTTTAACCTTCTGACAGTCTCCTAGAAAGCCAAGCAAAATAATGTAGGCCAGTGCTATGTTTTCATTTTCAAAACAAAGTCATTGTTTGTGTAACAAAGCAAAGTTTGTATGCATCACAGCAGTGGAGAGACATGATTAACAATGAGCGAATTCTATCTGCTGGGAAACATTTTTCCATGGCAAGTATTTCCTAAGTAATCTACAGTGCTTTTGTTTCAAAGCAGAACAAAATAAAAATCCTGAACAACTGATTATATTTCCAAATCTGGTTTCTTGAAGAATATGGTGGGAGGGAAGTAAAATTGGAGTCTCTAATAAAACTACAGGGAGGCATTAAAAAATTGCATGCAATGGCCTCAGTAGCAATACCAGACTACATTCTCATCTCCAGCATAAGATTCAAGAACAGGAGTAAGAAGGGCGGTTATTGCTAACCCCAGCTACTTAGGATGCAGTCATGGGCTAAAATATTCAGATCTCATAGAAGTACTTAGCTCTTAGTCACTCCACATCATGAAACACCTGTTATTCATGATTTAGTCTCAAGATTTAGGAGCCAAACTGTTAGTAGGTGATTTATCTAGACCCACGTGGATCTGGCTGACTAAATCCTCAAATCACTCCTTCTGAAATTATACATGTTTATTCTGAGACCATCCCTGTTGTGACTCACTAATATACACAGTCTTCTTCAGAAAGTGTGAGTTATATATAAAAAACCACTTTTTCAGAGGATGGATAACTCAGTTTCTTTAAGGTTTTTAATTAAAACAGTAGATGATTTCTTGTTCCCTAGAAATAAAACTTTGAATAGTTGAAAATACATAACATTAAGGACTGTCAGCACCAGCAGGCTCTGATTTTTCTCACCAGCCTGAAATCATCTTTCCTTTGATTCTCCTTTGCAACTTCTCCCCACTTCTCCTTCATATTTGGTCTGCCCTGTTCACAGGAATGAAGCCTGATCTTTATGTTTCCCTGCAAGAAGGTGGCACCTAAAGCTTGGGGGCAAGAACATGATCTAGAGTTTGGTGGGGAGGGGGCAGGATGGAGAATGCCACCACCACTGCCACCTAGGGATCTTAATCCCAACACAGCCATGCTAGGCATGACATCCATAAATCATAGTCTTCCCTTACCACTGAACTGCCTTCATGCTGAGATCCCCACAGTCCTAGACCATGCCTCTGCCCCAGTCATGCAGGCCCCTCCAGCAACACTCCCAGCTGCATCCTGTGAATTTATCAGCACCTTTGAGAAGAAGAGGAGAGAGAGACCTTCACCCACAGGACCATTATATCGACTGGCCCTCAGGAAAAGTGGTACACTTTGGGTTAATTGTTGACTTGTTGCACCCTAAATGAGCAGCGCTTGAGGGAGTATCTCAGGGAGCATCTATCACCTGTGTTCATATGCCCCTACACCTTCCTTGCAGGGCTCTTACACTTTTCATTAAAATATAAGAATCAGGATGAGAGAGTTTGCATTAGAGTACTACACAGAAAGACAATTACAGGGTGGTCAGGACAACCAGAGACCGCTGGTACACACAGGACCCTCACAAAAACATTTGTATAAAATGACCCTTAATAATTCCAAACTAACACCTTTCAGTAGGATGGTTGTGCATGCATGTTTTCTTCCACCAAAACCTGCACTGCGTATCAATGACAGAGATTGTACGGTTTATTGTCTAACTGTAGAGTTTCACTCCATAGTCTTTCACCACAAGAGAGATGGAAAGCAAGATTATTTCATTATATGCAAAAGATGCTGTAAGCTGCTATTTATCTCCACTCTGCATGTGTTCTTTCACCTGTTTGTTGACTTCTGCAGGAAGTATAGGTTTTAAGCCCAATGGGAAAAGGATCATCTTTTCTTCTTCCTTGTTTGTATATTGTCTACAGAGCTATGCTTTGATAGCAGAGGCCTTGATATATTTATGGTAATTGCCTTTTTTTTTTTTTTTTTAAAGAAACATCACAGAAAGGATAAAATATGAGAGCTCAAACCTATTGTGTGAGGCACTAGTGAAAGATAGCACCTTCATTGTGCACTGAACTGAAGTTGGAGTCTTTGAAGCTACACACTGAAATACTAGAATATTTCAGCTGAGGGTGGCAGGTGAGACTTCTTTTAGTTGGTGTCTACTCTTGCCTCAGATCCACAATCTCACAGTGACAAGAGGGAATACCAAGAAATGGATTGTTGTGGTAAGGAAAGATTTAAATTATATATAAATGGCAGGGATCATCTCCAGTGATTTGAAGCAACAGGAGGATCAGAAGCTCAAGTGATCAACATAGTTTTTTTCAAAGAATTGATGTGCTTCATACCAACTGGTCTTCTCTGCTCAAATCCACCAGCCTAACCCACACAAGGGTTCAGAACTGGTTATTAGTATTGAAATAAATCACTGGTTATCAATTTCTGCATTGCTAACAGGTGGCTGCATAATTTACATTAATTTATGTTAATCTCAGCTGCATAATTTATCTTAGTCTCAATGTATCAAAATTTCTTTGCTGTAATGATTGCTTTGTCTGTTAAAGCTGTAAAGTACTTGGAACAAGGATGGGTTTATAACCTGGATATGCAAAAAGCTACTCATATATTGGTATTCGAAATATTTTTAAATCAGCAACTCTGATGTGAAAAATAAAAATGCATTTGAATATATTAAAAAAGGCTCTGTCTCCTGCATGCAAGCCTAGTGTAAGAATCCTCTTATGAGTACTGAGCTATCCCAGCTATAAATAATATCACTGATTTTGGACTTGGGAATACTGAGAAAGTTAAACAGGTCATCAAATGCTGTTAGTTTCTACATTGCTCCAGTAACTCAAGATACCTTGTCCTTCAAATAATTGATCAAAATAGAAAATCAAAAAATAAGAGAAAATTGCCTCCTGAGAATAAGATAGGAATTAATAATCTCCTTATTGTATCAAATGTCTGTGAGATGGTCTGATTCTGTATCAACACTTCTTAAGGCTGCTTTAAAGAAGTAAACACCAGAGAAGATTAATATACAAGAAAAAAAATAAATATTAAAACATAAGGTGAAATATTATTTATGAACTTTCCTAAACGTAAATCAACAGTGATTATGAGCATTTGACATAAATTATGCATGCAACATGACACAGTCAATCTGAAACTGTAATATGTAGAAGTGCCTCCAGAAATAGCTTGAAATACCCTCTCTGTGTGAACAAACTTTATATATCAGCATGACTTCTGGTTAGCAGCCAAAAGTCATAAGTTGGAAGAATAATTCAATTTCATCATTTAAGAACCGGTGGTACTTAGTCAGCTTTCTCTGATTAGGTGAAAGAGAAAACTCAACAGAATACAACAGTTATATTTAGCAATAATGAATATAAATTGAAACAGCTAAGTGTTTAGTGGTTAAGCTAAAGTACAACAGTGGAGTAGAAGAACATTCTGGAGTACAGGAACTGGTAGATTAAAAATCTATGTTACCTTTTCATTTTCTATGGTGCATTGAGCGCTGGATATCCTCAAAGGCTGATCTTATACGGGTAACTCCCACAATCTCCCTATGCCACAGAAAATCCCTAAATAATTAGACAGGGTTTGATAGTCTTCATTTCCAAGATGACAATGAAATTTGAATTCATATCAAAAGTGAGAATTTAGTTAAGTGTAGAAATGTATGTAAATATGTACTNGCATGTCCATATCTTTCTTGTAATTGGGGCTCCAGAATTGGACGCAGTACTCCAGATGGGGTCTCACGAGGGTGAGTGTCTGTGGACAATAATCATACAATGAGTTATACACAAGAAAAAGCTTGTTAGTATTCTCTCTGAGTCATACAGAACCATTTTTATTTTTATCCATAATAGTGTTTTCATTATGACTCTTTTACCTTTTGTGATGAAATATAATTGTCTTTCTGGACAAGAAAGACGCAAAAAACTCATTCAACATTTAACACCAAATATCATATAAATACTAGGAAGAATAGGAAATAAGAAAACTTTGTGGACAGCTGCACAGATCATGCAAGATGGCCATGGCAGGCCCAAAACAAAAACATAGGATGCAAAGGCTCTAATATGTTATAATTCAAAGACACTGAGCTCTGCCTGCTCCTGACAACAGCAAAAAGTGCTACCAAAGACATAATATCTACAGAAAAACATCATCTTGGAATGGATACAAGCATAACCCTGACAAAGATAGAGAAGCTATATAAAGATTAACAGTCATTGAGGGGCTAGAGATGTGTATACAGTGAACAAAATTAAAACAAGTGTATGGAAAGCAAAACATGATATTAAACAGGGCATCAAATTTTGACAAACTGATGAGAATAAACTATGGATACAGAATAATTAAGAAAACACAACCTGAAAAGAAATATTTAGAACACTTAGAAATGCTAAAACATAAAATATTTGAAAAATAGAATATTCTTATAGCTGCAGTATGTCTGCATGTTATGATGTGGAAAGACAATTTCTTTGGGTTACATGGGGCAAGAAACAAGAACAAGCTTAGTATGTAAAGGACAGATATTGAAGAGGAAATAATACAGCAGCTTGAAACTGCTGGGACCATGAGAGTTATTATGCTTCTTTTAAAGACATTCTTGGAAGCCAAAGTTGTGCCTCATGAAACAGCAGCCCAGCATGTACATCACCCTCTGCATCACCTGTCTGGATTGCAGGCAGCAGTGTTGAAATAAAAGACTTCACAGGACTTTCTGGAAGGCAAAGAGCAGAACAAGATAAGACCTTTATCAATTCAGTTTTTATATCTCATCACTGACTAAATGGCATTTCTCTAGTGAGTAAAGAAGGTATTTTCCAAGGTTGAAGAGGGGAAATTATCTTTTCCCCCACACTTTCATAATTGTCTTTAATTAAGATTTTTTTTCCCATTATATACTTGTCCTTCCATATCTGCCAGTTATCACACATCATAAAAGTTAGATAATGTGTTTTGTCCCTTCTTTTCACCTGATGACAGCTTTTTAAACAAGAAGATACATGAGGTCAAGAGCAATATTGAGTAATGCCATACATCTTTGGAATCTCAAACATGTTAGATTAGAAAGTAGTATTTCATGCCAGCACACAGATAAAAGTTGGCTTATTTGGTGACTATAAAGAACCTAGTTAAAGACCTAACTTTGTTTAAAAGCTTTTTCTCTCAAAGGGTAACTAAAAATCAGGGGGAAAAAATCTATTTATGAGAAGTTTCTCAAACATAACATTAATACATGACTAATCAAACATCATTTTTGTTTTCAGGCATCTGAGATATTAAGGTTGGCTATTACAATAATTGCAATATGATCTTTTAATTCTTTTGGAGATCACATTCTCTTTGTGCAGGTACTTTTAAAGTCAAGTACTCATCTCATACACACTTTATTTTTAAATGTTCTTTACAGAAGAAAGAATTGAATCTTCAGGAAGAAAACCTATCCTATACATAAATCTTTTTAGCTGAGAAAATAACATCATTTGATTGGTTGCAAGAAATGAATTATATTTATCACTTAAGGACTATCATAAATGAAGACTAGATCCAGAATGCTCTGTGCTTTTCATGTGTATGATGTGCCACAAACTCATTTATTCCAGAAATAAGTTTAATTCCACAAAGATTTTAAAAACCAAACCAGAACCAACCAAAAAAACCCCAAACCCCTACACACAAAAACCCCAAACAAACAATAAAAAAAACAAACCCAAAACCTATGTAAAATAATAAGCATGCATTAAATTAATATCTAATGAGAGACCCCTGTTCTGTGATTGGTAGTGTTAGAATCTCTATTTCAACACATGAAAAGATCATTTATTTTCACTTACTTTTTATTTATTCTGGAACACTTAGAAATTTGATAATAGTTGAGAAACAATGACAAATGAGATGAGAGCAAAACCACCCTCAGCTGAGACTTGCAAACTTTGCTAATTTTCAGTAGACCTCATTAGATTGCTAATTAAAGTAAAACAATGGGTAAAGAGCACTCAGAGATTGTTTTCCCAATTGTTGGCTAAAACACTCCCAGTTCCTAGAAAGAAGAATATGGGTTCAGTAGCAGTTCTAAGTGCATAAAACATGAAGAAATCAGAACTGAGGAACCTGTATTCATTCCAAATATTCAAGTTACCTGGTCATCTGTCATCTAAGCCCAAAGTAATAAAATTTAATTGGTCACTGTTGTATATTCCCCAGGTATCTGAATTTCTGTCTATGATTACCCTACTCTGAGCAGCACCCTGCCTATCACTGTCTCATTCTCTGTCACCTATGTTAGGATCAAAATCAGGTTGCTACCAAAGGGCAGACAAGAATTAGTGGTGGCCTAAGTAAAATCTTAATACTGTAATGAAAAGTCAAGTTGCTATAAGTCCAGTTACAATAACACTGACATTCATATGCCAAACTGATACTGGAAAGCCTTATTAGTAACATCTTCAAAATCATTATTAAAAAAATCTTAGGAAAACTCACTCCTTTCCTCTAATGTTATGACCAGCTCCTGAAACCCCTCTGACTGCAGACAGTACTGAAGGAATCTCCAAGTGTTGCTACACACAACATATTTAGGTCCATTCATGGCTACAGTAACACCTCTGACTTCAGCTTAGATTTCACTAAAAATCGATGTAATTTGAACTGTTATATAACACCTTATATGGAACACTGCAGTTCCTAAATCTAATATTGTTGAAATCCTTCACTTCCCTTTTCTAAAGGGAAAGCACTTCATATTGTTGCGTTTCACTAGAATCCCCAGGTTTGACCTCACTCTAAGACTGAGTGGTTGTAGAGCTTTTCCGTTATCTCAGGAGTGAGCCTTCTCTTACCAACATCATAGACTTCATAGCTCATTTTCTAACCCAAAGGTAGTGTTCACTGGGAGATAAGAAATATGTCCCAATTCAATTATTTGATTATGATCTAATTATACAGACATCAAAACAAAAACAAAATCTAAACACAACTTTTCAACTCCATCATAATACAATTGGATTGCTCCCACTTGCATAAACAAAAAAAAATGAAACCAGCTAAATCCACAGCATTTTTACTGTTTATTTTTAAGGTCTTTTGAATTGTACAAAAAAATTAAACTTATTTCCTATTAATACTGCACTGATTAGACAGAGCTAAATATCATAGATCCCTCCTGAAAGTTGCAGAGCACATGCAATTAGCTGAGTTAATTCAGGAAGAATAGAGAACTTAGGAAACTGTGAATCCCAGAAATTCTATGTAAATTGGAGTTCAAGAAAAGTGAAACCAAGTTTTCATTTCAATAAAGACAGGAATGAATCCAGCTTGCTAATGCAATTTTAAAGTTCTGACTAACGCTAACAGAGAACATCTGATTTTGTCCCTTACTGTCTGTCCAAGAGCCATACTATAAAAGTTCAACACATGCAAAAATCTCTAGGTTAATGTTGACTGTGTACCTGCTCCCCCACTTCTAAACCATATCTGTGTAAAGCATAAGCTGGGGAGAAGAAGTAGATGATATGGTCTCCGAAGCATAATCTTAACCTATGGAGAAATGTTTATGCAAAGACAAACAACTTTATAGATCTATTTTGTTACCCAAAACAGCAGTGTTGTCCAGCTCACAGCTTCCCAAACATAGTAAGAACAATTAAATGTCATAGAAGGACTAAAATGTCATCACCATGGAAAGTACAGGTTGTTTCTCATGTATTGTTTTCATATGAGTATAACTGTTGCTAGGAAATCTTCCCTAGTATGCCTAGACTTTTCAATTATTCAGAAAGCTCCTAAAAATATACTTTGTGATTAGACTATTACTTTTGGTAAACAAATACAAATTCGGCATTAAAAAAAAGTCTTGAACCTCTCAATACTTTGTTAGCTGCACATTAATCTTATACAGTGTGATGTAATGACTGACTTATCATCCCATATTATTTCATAGAGGTACTCAATTTATTAATAATAGGATTTGTTATCAGCACATTATCACATACTATGTTCAATAAATCTATTTGAAACTGAAAGGCAAAATCTTGTACTGTAAGCAGTAGGATCAAGCGAGGGCTTGGGGAATTAAATCTTTTTTTCTATTATACACATGGAAATTATACTGTAAATATACAAGATGCTTCCTCTTTCACAAATTTGCCTTTTATAGATTACTGAAAGAATGCACAATCAAGCCTATGTAGTTGATAGAATCACTACTAATTTAAAGAGCAATATCTTATGTCTGTAATGGTAGCATCAGGAAGGGACTATCAATCTGTTTACTCTAGCTAGAAAGTTTGAACCAATTTCATGGGAAGTTTACATACAGAGCACTTGTGATTTGTAGCTAAAACAGAGGCTGTTTCTAGACCATGGTCACACCAAAGGGAATTATTTCACAGTGACCTCAGGATAGAGGAGGATAGAGGATTGTCCTCTGTGAGGATTAAACCTGTTATTGTTTCTAGCATACTGAATCACTGAACTGGTTAAAGCTATGAAGTGTTTGGCAACAGAGTAAGCAGAAGTCCTCTAACAAGGTCAACATTTAGTTTGGCTCTATCAGCAACATCTGAAATGTCTGTTCCTGCTTTCCTTATCAGAACAATAGGCAATCATCCTTGTCATTAACCACAGCAGTCTTAGCAATTGCCACAGAAGAGTCCAACTTTGGCACCCAGATTTATGGTTCAGCTCTTGCGTTGAATGAGAGCTATAGTCACAGGAATGAAAGATACTGAAACCACAAAATTTTTGAACCCTTTATTCTTTCATTTTTGAAGCCATTATCACATTGTGATTCAGTATTCAGGTTCATTTATTTTTGTAAAAAGCTGTCATAAAGAGTTTGCTATATCTTGAATCAAAAAAACTGTGCCTCCCAATGTAGGAAGCACCTCAGACTTTAAAGAGGTGATATTCAGTTACTGCTGGAAGACATGAGACTGAGTCAAAAGTCAGTATGTCTAAAACCACTTTGTCTAATTAAGACTTAGGAGGAAGTGTAAAATAAAAATGGGTATAGTAGAGTAAGTTTCAAAGACTGAAGTGTAATAATAGTAACATTTTAGTTGAAAAAATCTGAGCTCTCTGCACTAGCTCAGCTCCTTACAACACATTTACATGAAAGCTCTGGGTACTCTCTCTTTGTTAAACTGAAGTCTGAATGGGTGACTCACATTCTACACTGGGAACAACATCTAGTATAAAACAGGCTCTCTTCACTAGTGAGGTGTAAAGCTTTTTTTCCTTCATTCTTTTCATGTAATATTGACTCAAACAATACTTCCCAGCTTTACAGACATGAAACCCATCTGAAACACAGATCCCGTACTAGCATGAAGTTCTGATAAGATGATTTAATCATACATATATAGCTCATTAATATTATAATTGTGCTTCAGCCTTTACCTTGACTTGGCCATCACATTGTTTTATTCTACATATTCCTGTGATGAACTAGTAATTTAAAGAACAGCATTATGTTATTTTTATGTATTTTATTTTTACTTATTATTCTGTAAATAAAGCACATAAACCAATCCAAATTTCTGATTCCCAATGTGGGACCATAGACCACAGCTCTGAGGACTAAGGTGAATTAGGTGAGTTATCTGATTGCCATTTGGCCCTCTTCCTGAATTAAAACCACTATTCCTCATAGCTGGGTGTTAGAGGATTACACATTCGGACTGCCAGCAGGCTGAGCTCTAAACATTGCAAGGTGATGAATGCCCTCAGCTCCCACCACTCACCTCTTCTGCTGCAAAATGCAGAAATATCAATTCTGTTTAACAACAAAAACAAGCAAAGAAACAAAAAAAACTTTGAAGAAAATTTGTTTACATTTGGGAAGGAATGGGAACAGAAGGAGGAGCAAGTCTCATCCCAGGCTAATCAGTATCACAAAGAAGAGAACTCTCACAGTGTGCTGAAGACCTAGGATCAAGACCCGTTATCTGTTTCAAGCAGAGCTCTTCTCAGAGTCTCACTTGCAATGAATACAACAAATAGCTCAAATGGGCCAGGAGAAGAGAGAAACATGAATACGCAGATGGGT
This sequence comes from Brachypteracias leptosomus, assembly GCA_013401335.1. Classification (NCBI taxonomy): domain Eukaryota; kingdom Metazoa; phylum Chordata; class Aves; order Coraciiformes; family Brachypteraciidae; genus Brachypteracias; species Brachypteracias leptosomus. Next base: position 484 of record VYZX01003993.1, on the reverse strand, counting down.
GAATTCAGATGCCTAGTGAAAGGGCACTCATTTTTTGACCAATTCCATTGTAAAGGCTCCTTATTTCAAGCACACTAAGTGTAATAGTGCAAGTACCACCACCCAACTGCTTATGTCCTGCCGAACATGTTAAACTATTAAGCTTATAGTGGCGTAACTGCCTTTAAGTGGTTTCAGACCCATACAGTTTGTCTTTCAAAGCAGGCAGTTTGTGGGTTCAGTTTTTGAATATTTACAGAATCACAGAATAAGGGTTGGAAGGGACCTCTGGAAATCATCTAGTCCAACCCCCCTGCCAAAGCAGGTTCACCTAGGGCAGGTTACACAGGTATGCATTCAGATGAGTTTTGAAAGTCTCCAGAGAAGGAGAATCTACAATGTCTCTGGGAAGCCTGTTCCAGTGCTTCAACACCCTCATAGTAAAGAAGTTTTTCCTGATGTTGGGGTGGAATTCCCTGTTCTCCAGTTTGTGCCCATTGCCTCT
>VYZX01003992.1:0-11090 GCA_013401335.1 Brachypteracias leptosomus | reverse complement strand
AAGGCTGAAGTACTCAATGAATTTTTTGCTTCGGTCTTCACTGGTAAACACTGAGGCCACACCATCCCNGACCTTGACAGGCTGGAGAAGTGGGCCAATGCCAACTGCATGAGGTTCAACAAGTCAAAGTGCAAGGTCCTGCATCTGGGTTGGGCCAATCTCAGGCATAACTACAAACTGGATACAGAGTGGGTTGAGAGTAGCCCAGAGGAGAAGGACTTGGGGGTGTTGATTGATGAGAAGCTCAACACGAGCTGGCAGTGCGCTCATGCAGCCCAGAAGGCCAACCATGTTCTAGGATGCATCAGGAGGGGTGTGGCCAGCAGGTCAAGAGAGGTGATTCTTCCCTTTTACTCTGCTCTTGTGAGACCCCACCTGGAACACTGCATCCAGTTCTGGTGTCCCCACCATAAAAGGGACATAGATCTGTTGGAGTGGGTCCAGAGAAGGATCACAAAGATGATCCAGGGGTTGGAGCATTTCTGCTATGAGGATAGGTTGAGGGCACTGGGATTGTTCAGCCTGGAGAACAAGACGACTTCGGGGGGACCTTATAACTGCCTTCCAATACCTGAAGGGAACCTACAGGAAGGCTGGTGGGGGACTCTTCATGAAAGTGTCCAACAACAGGACAAGGGGAAACATTTTTAAACTGAAGGAGAGTAAGTTTAGGCTAGATCTTAGGAAGAAGTTCTTCAGTACAAGGGTGGTGAGACTCTGGAATAGATTGACCAGAGAGGTTGTGGATGCCCCCTCCCTGGAGGTGTTCAGGGCCAGGTTGGATGAGGCCTTGAGCAACCCGGTCTAGTTGAGAGGTGCCCCTGCCCATGACAGGGAGGTTGGACTAGATGATCTCTAGGGTCCTTTCCAACCTAAGCCATTCTATGAATTCCTTCCTTATATCCAATCTAAATATCCCCTCTTTATCCAGTTCAAAACTGGTGCTCCTTTTCCTGTCACTACAGGCCCTGTTAAAAAGTCTTTCTCAGCCTGTTTTATGAGCCCACTTTAAGTACTGGAAGGCTGCAGTAAGGTCTCCCCAGAGCCTGCTCTTCTTCAGGCTGAAAAAACCCAACTACTTCAGCCTCACAGGAGAGGTGTTCCAGCCCTCTATCATTTTGTGGCCCTCCTCTAGACCTGCTCCAACAGGTCCATGTCTTTCTTGAGCTGAGGACTCCAGAGCTGGACACGGTACTCCACATGATATCACAGAGAAACTCTCTTCTTCTGAGGTGTTTTGTGCTACTGCTCTGCCTGTGTATCCCCCAAACATCATCAGAGCCCTGTGCCACCATCACTATATTTTCAGGTATTTCCGTGTGTTGGCAAAATGCTCTTCCACATCTTTCTGTTGACCCTCTCATTATGCAAGCTCTGCCCTATGGCCCTGTCTGGAGTCGGAGACAATGACAGGGACTTATATATTGCTCTACTGGAACACAGAAGCAAACGGCCCCACTTTCTTCACGGACACCAGTGTCTACTAACAAAACTCCACTGAGAATACTGTAGGTGTCAAAAGAGAAACTTGCGTACAAGACATCAGTAAATGATTCAGATTGCTTGCCATGCTGGACTGACAAACACACAGTCTCTGTGGTGACCTGGCTCTCTTTGCAGGCAATAGAGAGCAAGAGCCACGGTGCCACTGTGCTGGCACAAAGGTGCCTCACTCAAGTGTTGCAATTGATCCTGCCCTCTTCCCTGGAAAGGAGGATAATCTCCTGACCTGACCATACAAAGCGGGATGGTTAAGCACTTACAGGAGGTGGTTGTATATCTCCTTCCCTTCAAGGGCCACACCTCTGTGTTCATTTGTGTGGCAACCAGCATTGTCGACACAACTAGACAGCTCCACTTCCCTGCTGACCATTTCCTCTAAGAAATAAGGAGGTGGTTTTTATCCTTACCGTGTGAGCAGCAGCAGATAAGGGAGTTCTCTGAACTGGAGTGCGCCTGTGACTGCGATTATCCCATAAGACAATTTGGCCAGAATATGTTCCACCAACGACAAGGTTTGGGTGAAAGCGGGCAAAACAGACAGACATCACAGAGGACTGTAGGAAAACAGGCAGAGAAGAAGAAAGGGGTTACATGGTCAATCATCTTCAATTCTCTCTGTATGAGCTCTATTCATATTCCTTGCACACCAGTATTCTGCTAAAGTGAATAGGACACATACAAAGAGCTAATTTTGACCCTAAAATGTGTAGTTTCACTGGTCCCAGGGCTCTGAGCAACCTGATCTAGTTAAAGATGTCACTGCTCACTGCAGGGGGGTTGGACTAGATGTCCATTAAAGATCCCTTCCAACGCAAATCATTCTATGATTCTACAAAAATATGCACCACAGGATGAGCATTAGCATGATGTTCAAAACCCGAGATAACTTCTCCATGACAGTGATGAGAAAGTACTTAATTTCATTTCCAACAATGAGAACTTAAAGTAACCAGAACCCAACAAAGGTTGGCATCTCGGCCCATGATTTCCCATCAGGGAGGGCTCTTCCTCTACTGCTCCTCTAGCTTTTAACTCTCAAATAATTTCAGGTTAAGTTTGTGAGAGACCCTCCAAAGTTCACCTCAAAGTGTGCTGCCTTGAGAGCATCACCTGACAAGCTGCATCTTATTGTTGCATCAGTGACTGATTTCTCTGCTACAGAGAGGTCCTCTTCTAATAACAGAGGGAATCACACTTTCCCTTTCACCATTTGAGCAGAAACGAGCTCTTCCTTATTTTAATGGCAGCTGAGTTGCCTTTGTACATTTTCTTTAGCTGGGGATGCCAAGGAGTCAGACTGGTGTGATGGTTACCCTGGCTCTCTGGTAGAGTGCCCCACAACCCAGTATGGAGGCGGGTATCTATCCCAACTACCACCTTACTGTCTCTAAAATAACATACAACATCTGAAGTCCTCAAGAGAACAGTCCCCAGAACCTTCATGTGCCAACAAGCTACAGCCAAGAGCAACAAACTGTAACTCCCTCAAGTCCTCCATCCTCTTTCTAAGAAATTATTTCCGTTTTATATAATTGGTCCCGGATGTCATGTCTTTGTTTTATGCAAATTGGAAAGCAAAAATTACAGCATTCATATAATTTCCTCAGAATTCACATTCTAATAAAGATAGTTTGCAAACAGAAGTAAATACTGTTTTTTCATAGGCAGTTTTAGTGATGCTTACAAGCCACAGAGCAAGATTTGAAGTGCTGTGGCAATTACAGTCAGAAAATTAAATTCACTGTTAGTGGTCATATTCTTAAAAACTCATTTTCTGACTGTTTCCAATGAGCTTTGGTAACACATTGTTGTTATAGCTTAATGACTGGATATTTTGAAATGGTGACATTCCTCTGTGTGAACTCATTTTACTCAATGACAAAGGGTTAACTAAATGACTACACTTCATTTGCATTAAAAATATTGCAGACATTTAAGTAAACTTTGTTCAACAGGGAACATAGAAGCTGCCAAGCCGAACTAGACCAAGTGTCTACCTAGCTGACAATTTTGTCTGTGGTAGGAGTGGATGGAGTTGTAAAAACTTTGACACCGGCAGATGTGCTGTCTTCTTTCCTTATTGCTTCTCATCATGGTTTCTAGTAGCTAGAGACTGGTTTGAACTCTTACACGAGAGATATAAAACCCTTTCTGACAGGGCTAGAATTAATTATGCTAACTCTTTATGTTTATAAGAATAAAACAATATATGAAGTTTCAGTTTGTACTGAATTCATGTGGTTGCCTGATATTTATTGTTTAAAGACAGATTATATGCTAAATTAAGTTAGTAGACATATTTACAGCATACAGTAGTATATTCAATACTGGGGTTTTTTGACCTAAAAAGATCACCAAGACAATGAAATAACCTGCCACTACCTTTTTTCTTCCTCATTCTCTCCAGATTCTCATGGCTGTTCACTTGACATCTTTGATCCCTTCCCTTCTTGACTAAAGGTTTTGCATATGTTTCTCTGATGTTTTGTAGTCTAGTATCTAATGACTACATGATTAGTACATATAATTGCCTATTTTAGTCTGTATCTATCTAAGTAATTATACTATGGTCAGTCACAGAAACAAACGGTAGCTTCCAAACACCATTTCCAAAGGACCTATTAGCTCTACAGATAAGAAAACCCACCTCTGAGTTACAGGACTTAGGTAAGAGGGGCTTAAAACTCAGCTACAATGCAGCTGCCATCCAGTTTCCACAGATCCCCCATACATTATAATTAAAACGACCCTACAGCACATGTTCCACATTTTATCTCTTTGTTTAATGGCATTGTGAGTTGTTTTAATCAACCCCTCTCCTTCCTTATAACTAAGCTGGCAGATATTCTTACATGAAGTGAAATAGCCAGATGATTTTAAAATAGTACAGCTCCACCACTGTGCACACCCCGCAGCAGCTACATGGCTCCACATGTATTTTAAGAAAACCCAATTCAAATAGTCATTCCACAACAAAGTTCTCAGTTTGTCCGAAACAAACTTGGGAGACTCTGAAGCAGGGTGAAGCAGCCAAGTGGACAGTGTATTTTTAAATGTTGTGTTTTCATGGTTAGCATGTTTTTGAATTCAGAAACCCAGAATACGGTTGAATGGTCAGGATATAAACTGCTAAAGTGTGTTTTTCATAAAGTTCAAAAATAATCTACAGACATGACACAGACTTAAGCCCTCTGCATTGCTTCTAGTTTTACATATCACTCCAAAGTATCTCGCATTCTTCAGCTGATGAAATGATCACATCCTTTTAATTACGCCAATATTATTTTTCTACAAAGGAAGAACTTTTGTCAAAAATTAGAATTTAACAATTTTAAGGACTCCACTCCATAGCACTTAATATAGTGATTATTTTCTTAAAGTTAATGGCAGTACTCAGATGAGTAAGGGCTGTAAGATCCAGCCCATTCTTTTAACAACTTTAAAAGCATTCATTTCTTAGCTGTAATGGAAGACAGCAGCAGACAAGTCTCCAGTCTGTCTGAACAGCTCTGTGCTCAAGGAAAGCAGTAGAAACCATTCTCTGTAAGCCTCTTCTGCCTCCAGGCTGTCTCTTGCTTGCTGATCCAAGCAGTCTTGCTCCTCTAAAACAGTTTTGCCACTGACTTCAAGGGAGAGGAACCAGTGCATGGTCAAGTTTTAAAATAATGCTTATCCCTCTTTACATTTCTACTATGTCTCTCTAGGGAAATCTCAGGGCACTTTCCAATAATGACAGTAAAGCTTCACAGTTTTTCAGTTAGGCATATTTCATAAGCTGTAGGTACTTAGTTACTGTTGCAGAGAACAGAGGCAGCTGGTTTCATAGTATATGCCAACAATGCATAAAGAAATGTAACAGGGATCATGTCAGAAGGCAATTCCACAGGGAGTTTAGTCTCCATAGTGCAAAAGCAGCCTTTAAAATAGGAGGTTCCCAACATTATCTTTCTGTGGGTGCCACAGAGCATCTGTGTCTGCAAGTTGTCAGGACCTGCAAGGGACAAGCAAATGCCAGTGTTTGGTCACCTTAATTTCTCTGAATTGCTCAGTGCAGCGAACCATTTCATTATTTGCTTTAGCTTCATGTTCTGGTGTTTTCCCCCTCTATACAAACAAATACAGTCTACTGGATTTAGTTTATTCTGTCTCTTCTTAGCTTTCTCAGCGACTCTACTGAAGTATTTCTGGTACTTCTGGCTTTGTGATCTACCACCCAGATTTTCTACTTGTGTATCTTGTTGATGCCTTTCTGGTGGGTGCCACCACACTGGTGCTGCTGCCTCATCCTCTGTGTGTGCTCCGCAGCTCTCAAAGGGCCAGATGACTGAGCCTGAATTAGCTCCAGGGGGGAGCACTGCCAGGCAAAAGGGAGAGCCAAGCCCAGGATGGTAAACTCGAGATTTTTGTCTGGCAAATGGGCCATCCTGCTCCCTGAATGTTAAAGCTTCTGCTCACAGCTGTTATAGAACCACTCTGAAAACATAAGAAACAAAGCATGAAATGTCTGTGCTCTTGTCATGGGAAAGAGAGGGCTGGCCTCAGAAACCTGAGTGTTGCCCAGCCCTTGCACACGCCTGCAGTTGAAGGGATGAGAGCAGCACATCCCAGCCCCCTGTTTTGGCAGCCGCCTCTGCCTTCTCCCCTCCCTCCCCACTGATGCACTCAACTCAAACAGACCCAGAGCCCTCTCCAAGTGGCTGGCAGGGCTGGTTTTTATTTTAGAAGCTTAATCTGGCCCAGATTTGGATTAATGATGGCATATCCCTTCAACCACAGATAAACATGCTCGGGATAGACAGTCATTTGGATTCTCCTTACTGAGAAGCCTGACCTCAGTAACCACATCTGATGTGTGTAAGGCCTCAGAGACTCAGCTGTCTGTGCTCATGTCCATAGATTCAGATGGCACTCTGCCCAGCCACCAGTTGAACAAGTTCACAAAGACCTGGGTGCTAAACAATAATGACTTTCAATAGGCAACGACTACTGCATTCAGCAAGACCTCTTCTGCAGGAAACCACCCCCGTAGGCAGTGCTGCCATACTGGTGCCATATGCCTACACTTGACACCAGATGGATCTCAAAACAATACTTTGTCAGTGGGAAGAAGTGATCTGAGCAGTTCACAGGCATTTCTAGACTCCAAAATACCAGGTTATATTGCAGCAGGCACTCAGGAAACTCCTGGGTAGATTTTCTAGCTGAGCAAACACATGCAAAAAAACACTACAGCCTGTGGCATGCTAGTATAGGTCAGTTTAACACAGACGACAGTGGGCAATAAAATGAACTGCAGCTGAGATGAAGAGACAGATCCTTTTCTATACTTGAGGGAATTGGTTTAGAGGGTCTGAGAGCAGAGGGACAAAGCTGTGGTACTGCTGCTTAGCTAGAACCACAAAAAGGTGCCAAACTCATAATACTTATCCATAGGAACTGAAGAATACAGACTAGACATCTGATCACCTATACCTGTCCTCCTGAGGAATAAATAAAGACAAGGGCCAAAAGTACACACACAATTTACTCATAACCTTTTGTTCACACTCCTGCTCATCAAGAACAGCATTTAAAGAGTCTAAGCACTCCCAGAACCTCTGAGAGTTGCCCTACCTTCTGGCCAGGCAATCAGGAGACCATCACTTCATGCTTACACACATATATATGTGGCCCTAGAACAGCTACAAACATGTATATGTGGCCCTAGAACAGGTACAGATGATATACCTGAAGTGCAAAGGTGGATTAAAATCATCATCTAGAAACAAAACAGCAGCTGAGTTACTAAATAAAGCCTTTTTTTTCCTGACAGGCCAAGGACTGAGAATCAGCATGGAAAGTGGTGGTATCAGATCTGAACACTGTTTTGTTTGGTTTAGTGACCTATTTCATCCTTTTTGCACCACAAAAGAAGGCAGAAGATACCTTAAAATAGGGAATTCTAGGGTGACTTCATCCTGGCTACTGAGATACCTGAATTTGTACATGGAAACAGAGACTATGTTCCTTCCTAGAGTTTTGCTTTATTTTTAGCATCAGCTATTATGAATCTGGATATTTATGTGTTTCACATAAATGTCTAAGTACAATTAATAGCAATAAGCAAATGACAGAGAGGGTAGCAACAGAATTACACCTGGTCTTCCCAATTACATTTGAAAAGGTACCTAAAACATGATTTATGTTTATGGAAACCTTTACTGAAGAGGTTAACTTCTAATTCTAAAAGCTTCAAATGCCAAGACTTCTGTACTTCTCCCCCTAAGTCCCTACCTATTCAACTACAAAATAACATCTGAAAGATTTTGTGCTAGATACTATTTGTGGTACCATGCAAAATTCATTTTCTACTAAAAATAAAATAAATGCAGTCAACATCCTTTATGCATTAAAACAAATAAATAAAACCAAACAAACACTTCTTCAAACCAAATGTCAGAATCCTGTTTAATTAAAAAAAGGAAGTTTATACGTGGTTATGGTGTGTGTCGACATCTATCCCTTTGATTTACAAGAGTATGGACTGGAAAGAACAGATTGCTTTATTCAAGAGAAAGAAAGGAAGGAGGGGGGCACAGTGTGACAGGAAAGAGTGTAGGCTGTATTAACCAGTGCTTGTTAAAACATGAAGGATTAATGGTAGAAAGGGAGGGAACAATTGTGAATGTCTCCAGTTTAGGATCTTCAAAAATGTTTGGGGATTCTAAGAATGTCTCACCCGACCACATGAAAGCTGCACAGAGAGACTCAGCCACACGACTGCTCTAAATCCAAAGCTGGTATTTCTCCACTTATACCATCAAACCAATGGAGCTGAAATGTAGCCACAAATTAAATTTATTTTTATTGAAAAAGTACTAAGTCCTTAAAAAGAAGGAAAAGAGTACGTCAGGAAATGCATCTCTTTCTTAGCCGAGTTTACAGGGTAGGTAACTCTGACATCTAACCTCAGTGCTGACATCTGAGCATTGCAGCAGATTCAGAGCACTCTGCCCAAGTCTGCAGAAAGGCAACATCCAGCCTCATGCCTTCATTTTAAGCAGGGCAGAAAGCTGAAGCTTTCTACTTTCATCTCTCTAACTGCAGGTTCAGCCCATGTAACTGCAAGAATAAAAGTCAGAAGAAAGTCCACAAGCTGCCAAAATGGAAGCTGCACTTCAGCCCTTTGAAATGTGCATTTCATTCATTCAGTGGCGTTGTGATGACTCAGAAAAGCAGTAAAACTTCTTGCTGTATTGCAAAAGCAGATAAACATGATACTTCTCCAGTGTGATACAGGGAGATCCTTCCTGCCTTCATCCATGACTGCAACAAACAAACAATTTGGTAACCCTGCATACTACCCATACCTGCAAGCCTAAGAATACAGTCTTTGCTGGATATCATACTGTCCTGGTTTGAGCTAGAACAGAAATAATTCTGTTCAGTGATTTTACTTTTCAGCTAAGTCTCTTCTAACTTCAGTTTCTGAAGTTAACAACATGTTTTCACAGACAGTGTCTGCTTCTAGAAGTGGTAATGCTCAATGTTTATAGCTACTATCAAGGATTAGTGTGCAGAAAGGTTCTTGCTTATACTTGCTCCTGTGCAGATCCAGGTTACTGCTAAATCTTGTGTACCATGTAGGGGGTGCAGAAAGTAAAAGGACATACAGGTGACTCTAAACTGATCAACGAGGTACTCCATCCCATATACATCATATTCAGTATAAAGCTGAGGGATCATGAGGGTTAAGTTCTCTTCTAAAATGGCCAGTGTCTGAGAAGGCCTCTGTCCGTTCCACCTTTGATCCTGATTTGTGTGTTCCTGAATCCAGTTCCTGAATCCAGAATCCAGCTTCTGAATCTGGTTCCCGTCTGCTGCTGAGTCCAGTCTGGGACTTCCCCAGTGCCTGCTCCACAGCATCAATGATGACAGTGATATAATTGCCATCAGGGGGGCTGGGTTTGATGTTGATTTTGTATATACTTATATATATTTTGGTTTATTATTATTAATTTCATTAAAGCTTTCTTAGTTTTCCAATCTGTAAGTCTCTCTCCCATATTCCCTTTCTCTTCCCTGATACAGAAGGAAGAGGGGTTAATAGAGAGCATCTATCATTTGTTAGTAGCCAGCCTAACCCCTAACCCTTGACACATACTTTCTTCTTTAGACCGATGATAAGAGAATTAAAGCCTGGAGAAATAAGGAGCTGTTTCATAACAACAGCACATCAAAATCAAGTTTTCTTTCCACCCAACTGCTTACATGTTAAGTATTCAAATGTGTCTGTTTTCTCTGATTAGGAAGCAGCTGCTTATCAAACTGCAGGGTCAAATCCTTAATGTCTGCGTGCCTGCATGTTGGAGAAGCAAGCACTTCCTTGATTTGTCTGTTTTGTTTAGGTCATGATACTCTAACAGTTATACATGAGTACTCTTAATTGTTTTGATTAAATTATTCACAAGCCTGAAGTGATGGGTCTGCACTCAGAACCTTAGGGCATGTGTCTGCGGGTGGAGTGCAGAGACCTTCTGCTGTCCTCACTCATACCACAGGTTGGCGAGAATTTGGAGCAGATGGTAAGTGTCAGCTTAAGCATGATGCTCGGGCACTCCATTTGCATGCAGCAGGGCTCACTGATTTCAGCATAGTACTAGCCAAAGACTTGTGGACCAGAGCTGCTATACATGCAGCCAGCTCAGGGCATGGGTAATAGTGTCGCTGCCTGCCACCACCCATAACTATAGCTGCAAGTTCTCTGGGACAGAGGCTGCTTTGTTATGATGGATTTGTAACAAATTTCTTTCAAAGGCATCTCAGTCTGGTGAAGGCCTCTAGAACTGACCAAATAATAACATTACATGAAAAATGTACTCATTGCTGTGGTCAGTTAAAATCTTTGATGAATTACAGCCTGAATAATTTTCTAATGATGAAACCTCATTAACATTCTGCACACATTTATATTTAGTCACTTTGACTTCTGTTTTAGAAAGCATCTCAAACACAAAAGGTGTCTGTCAACGCACCAGCTGGTTGGTGAGATAAAGGTATTTAGGTGCTGCGAAGTGCACTGGCAAGTCCCATTGCCTGCCTTTCTCTTCATCTTTAGGCACCTAACCACATTTGTAAATCTAGCTCAAGATCGTTGGAACATAAATTAATGTCTTACCAGTTTTGGTCTGCCAGCCGCCAAAATGCAGATTCAGCAAGAATCAACTCCCAACTGTATTTCATTGCTACTTCAGGGAAAGATGTGAGTCTTCCACTTTCAGGTTGCGCACTGTTTTATATGGAGTATGTATACAGCTTTCCTTTCAACACTAAGTACTATCAGGTTGCAATTCTCACTCTTCTTTTTTTTTTGATCAGAAAAGGGCTTATTGGACTTCTAATATTAAAGCACTGTTTAACACAGATAGCTACCCCAAATGTAAAACCTCAACCAAGCCATGACCTCCATCTTACTCTAGTGTGACCACTCTCCTGTGGAAGTGGTCATACAATCTGCATGTTAGCTTAGTTTTCATCTGGTCTCAGAAAATCAATAAGATAAGTTATAATGAACAGTCTGCAGTAATTCATGAATCACAGAATCACAG
>VYZX01003989.1:0-11755 GCA_013401335.1 Brachypteracias leptosomus | reverse complement strand
CTGAGCCCTAAACGAAGACATAGATTCAACCAGGAGGTCAAGGAGCAAACACACAGGGAAAAAAAATAACTGCTTTCTTGAGCCTTGGCTTTTTGAATCTAAATTCTGGTTGTTATGCAGACGAGCAAAGACTAACACCTCAATTATAGCATTCTTTGAAATTCTGCCAGCTGATTATTCAATACCTGAGGAGTACATGGAGATTTGAAGCCTAAATGTGTGAATGAAACAATGGTGTAGAGAGGAGGGATATAAGTATGTTAGGAACTGGGGTATTTCTCTGAAGGAGAAAATAGGTAGGGTTGCCTGACACTTAATCTTAATGGAGCCAGGTAATGAAAATTAAAGGTATTGTAGATTAATATTTTGAACAATGACAAGGGAGAATCTGGGAGAAATCTAATATGTACAAAAAGGCACCTGGCTCAGAGTGATGCAATTGCAAGTTGGAAGTGGCTTGTGTCCTGCTTCTGGGGTCATGGATGGTGACAGGAAGGATGTAATAAGTGCTATTGCAATGATTAGGCAAGTAAATTTAGCATGTGAATATTCACATTCATGAAAGGGAAATAGAAAAAGATGGAGGGAAAAAAATGTAAGAAGAACAGCCCAAAAAATGTAAAATTTACTAACAGACTGAAGGCTGTTAAAATTTTTAATATCAAAGCCCAGGTAAAATCTGTGCTAAAATTCAAGAAGAAAACAAAATCATCCAAACATCCTACCCTAACAATCACAACAGATAAAATTATGGAAACTACAACAGGAAAAAGGCTGACTTTTAGGAAATTGAAGGTTTACCTGAATGAGAACAGGAGAGGAAATTAGAAGGGCTGAAAAAAAATTTAAAAGTGTGAACAAAGAATGCTCAATCTGATCTGAAAAACCTTTCATATCAAAAGCAGGAAGCCAACTAAGGAATCAGTGGGGCTATTTGATAACAAAACTGTGAAAGGAACACTGGGAGATGATAAAATAGAGAACAAAATAAACTGTTTTGCATTAGTTTCTACTGCTGACGATATTTGGAAACATTTAGTATTATTTGCATTGGGTGAATCAGAAGGGCTAGGAAAATTTGATGTATGTATATAGCAAGTTTTAGAATAAATAACTAGGTTAGATGTCAATAAGTCACCAGAACTAGATGACATTTGCTGAAAGTCTTGTCAATAAATCAATAGGATTGGATGCAATTTGCTGAAAGGCTCGAAATCTTCAGTTTAGTGAGAAGGTTGAGGTAGGGTATTACTGAGGTTCACAAAATGCATGAAGAAGGTGTTCATCAGCTCATACAAAACAAGACCTGTGAGACGCTCAATTAAAGCAGTAGGAGGTGAAAAAGATAAAGAAAAACACTTATTTGGAAAGCAGGCAATTGCAAGTGAACTTCTGAAACTTGTACTAAGGAGGTTGTAGAAGCAGACAGTATCTGCAGGTCTGCAGGGGATTAGGCAAATTCAGGCATTCAGGTTCAAAATGCAGACTACTGTTACAAATGGAGACGTACCTTCTAGCATTCCTTACACAGCAATCTGAGTGCAGAGATTTCAGGAGGGCAAAGGCTGACTGAAAGTGATCAGACTTGTGTTTTGCTCATGAAAGAATCAGAATGCTGGGCTACATGGATCATTGGTCTGACAAAGTAGAGCTTTTAAAACCTATTATCCTGTAAACAAACTCCAGAAGGCCTGATAGAAGCACATTAAGTCTCCAAAACTAGGCACGGTTCTAAGACAAACCAGAAGCATCACCTCCAAAGATGTTGTAGTATAATACATTGGGTGTAATACAGTGCATTGGGTAAGCATGCAAAAAGTAATACTCAAAGTTTACAAAAAGCCTTTGAACTGTTAGCTTGGAGAAGTAGCTCTGGGACATTTGAAGTCCAGGGTCTCAGTTCTATAATCATACAGTCCAGGTTTGGTTGGGACTGTTCCAGAGCAAAAACTGAAAACAAATTTGTTTCTAGTGTTAATGATGGCTGTAGAGAAGCATTTATTGTAGATAACAAATCCCCTTGTTTTGGCAATATGCTGCTCTCTTGCATTCTGTGTTTTTTCTCTCTTATCACTCTTGGTAAATTGATCTCTGGCCCTTGATTAGTAAAAAAGCTACAGAGATTCGAATAGCCTGTCAAAATAAGTTTTAATAGCTGATTTTTGAAGGAAATCTCCAACTTTTCTTCAAAGGTTAGACACAAAGGCAGCTGGTGCTTTTTTCCAAGTGACTAATATGCCACCCACATCAAAGCACTATATTATTTTCAGTATCTAGTCTTTATCAGAGAAGATGTGCCAAATCCAGTCACCAACAATTCCATTGCATAATAGTCCACCAGAAATGGGTTTCATAGGACAGCTAAGTCATTGTTATATGTGGCTCCTATGCTTTCCCACCATGCTGTGCAAACAGATGTTCTGTCCTTTGCACCATTTGAGCAGCTAAATGGGAAAAAAACATGAGATAGATCAATCTAATAATTTTTTTGACTCAGGTGTAGATAGACACAAGTTTCTTTATGAACACTGGGGTTAGCGTTCAGATCCAAATTAAGATTTTACAAAGAAAAAATCAGTTTGGTTTGGTTGGCTGTTTCTTTCTTCATTTTAGGTAGGAAAGGGAGGGATCATATTCAGACACATGGGGAATAGTATACTGTTTAAAGACAGGAGAGCTTCCTCTACAATATGGCTTAAGTACTTTTTTTCTATCAATCTTACTGTACCATACCTGCAATGACTTTGAGATAGAATCTAGCTCTTAGTCTTTAGCGAAGATAAGGGTGCATCACTAATCCGAGTGATCAGTATTTTTCTTTTTCTCCAGCACATAGGACCAGAAAAAATCCCTTGGGTTATCAAGTCCAGGCCCCTGCTATCATAGGCAACAACAACATCTAATCCCCTTCTTTTATGTATCTAGCTCCATCTTAGCTTGTGTCTTGCCCCATTAATCCTACTAGAAAAATATTCCAGAACCTGATTATTATGCTATTAGTATTTTGAAATCACATGAATTTATTAATTGTATGAATTTATAACAGCTTATTATTGAAGGTGGCTAAAGTTAGTGAATTGGGCTAAATCGAAGACCCTTATGGCTTTCCCCATGGTAAATAATGACATACACATAATATGCAGCATAGTATTTTAAAAACCCACAATACAACAATAACTTTGTTGAGATATTATGATTAAGATCAGCTTTACAATCTCATTTTGAAAATCCAGATTTTATTGTTTTATGTTCCATATACAGGAGGCAGTGATGTGTGAACTACTGGAGCTTCTTTTCAGGTATAGGAACAGCTTCAGTAAGAAGGCTAATTTCAAGGTTCATTAGGAATATATTTTTGTTGTTGCAAATTACTCAACAGCCTCTTCTTTTCAAACATCAGCTGAAGCTTTGGATCTGCCAGTAATATGTAAGTTTTGCACCTAGGAAGTCAAAAGGAAATCTCTATTATAGTCACTGATGCAGAGAAATGTTACTGAGGAAGCACCTCAGTCCTATCCTGTTCCCACCCCCCCACCCCCCCAGCTTTAGAGCTACTTGTTTATAATAATATCTAATGTTGCTTACAGCCTGGAGAGTGGATGAAAAAAAAGCAGATACTGAGTGCATCATGATAGGGTGGAAAAGCCTATATTAGTCAAAAGATGATGGCACAAGCCGGTGAAAGTCTGAGAGTTACTCTGTGGCTCAATCTGACTAGGAAAAGCTATCACATGCAGAAACAATTGCGTTTCATAAGTGCTAACCAAAGCAGGACTTGGTATTTCTCAGTCAAACTATAATTACTTATGTCAAATAAACATACTTAGAAATGTGTCTATGAGAGGAGGGGAAGGGAACACTTCAGAAATGCTGTACTTTTATTTCCGTTTTCTCTAAAGCTCATCAAAGAATTTAAAACAACAAATGTTTTGTAAAACCACTCATCATGCCTTTCAGAACACAGAGGTACCAACCCCTGTTGGCACAATGCCTAATGTAATTTACTGTGGTCATTTCCTAAAGGGATTGAGACTCCAAAGAACTCAAACATTTAGAAAAATCTCAAAGGCCAATCAAATTTTGGACAAGATAGGATGTCTACTACTTCTACTTTGTATCGTTTTCATTCTGTTCTATTTGAAAGCTAAACTGGAGCTTGCCCTGCAATATAGATTGGGGGTGTGTGTGTGCACTCTCCTATTCCAATTTTTTAATAAATAACTTTGATTCAGTCAGGTGTATGCCATATGTATCATAATGGGCTTCCACATATTAGAAGAAGGTAATTTTTTTAAATGTTTGGATTTATGAAAAAAACACCTCCTTCAAACCTAGGTACCAGCAGTTCTAAGAAACATTTTATAGACTGATATGGGGGAAAAAAGAATTTTAACTGAGGGTAATGTTGTCAAGGACAGTATAGTTTTCACTTTCTAAGGCACAGCACTAATTCAGTACTGAAATGTTTAAAGGGCAGTAATAATGACATATTAAAAAAAAATACTCTCTGACTGCCATTTGCTTAAGGTGCTCCTTAAGCATTTAATGATATGACTAAAATCTGAATAATTTACTGGAAAACTCTTAGGTTGGAGTAAGAGTATTTTAAAATGATATCAGTATTTCCATGTAATAAGAGAAGTAAGCTCTACTAGTAAAACAGTTCATGTAGTAATCATTAAAACAGTCTTTCCTTCTCTTTCTTACAGATACTAGCATCTGTATTATCTGTGTTACTCCATGCACAATCCCTGTATTACTTTATGTATCTGTGCTCAAAAATCCTACCAGTTTAACTACACTGGTGTGATCTCTGACTTTTTTTTTTATCTTACTCATATCTATCTACATCTCTTTCCATCTGCATTGTATTTTTTTCCTTCGTTAAAACTTTGCTTTTGAAGAGTTCTGTGCTGCAGATATTTTTTACTTCAGCCTGCTAGAATATGATGAAACTCAGAATATGTAACTGTAATTAAGATAGGGCACATACAATGTAACTTATGATTTTCATATTACTTTACTGTTTCACACACAAAAAATATTGATTAAATTAAAAAAAAATATTTGTTAATTTTGGAGACTTCAGACATTCCACTAACACTTGATGTTTATAGATAACAGCAATTCAACTGTCTTTGAATAATAAGTCATCTATTAAAAATTAAAAACGAGATCCTTTTCTGAAATCCCCATATTATCAGAATGAATCTCTTTGGGCAAGTGCCATTAATTTGTCCATGTTAGGATAATGTCCATCACATGGCTACAAGATTGAATGAATGTGTGGTTGCTGCAGTAAAATACATATTCAAAAAGAATCTATCATCACATGCTAGTGTAATAACCTACACAAAAAATTGATGCATGGTAGGAACAAAGTAAATGGAGAAGGGCAGAGAGAAGTACAAACAGTAAGTGACATGTGAAGATCATCCTAATCCAACTTTCTATTCTGAAATGTTAATAAATAATACTAAAATTCATTTCTTGTGTGTTTTACAAATTGTGCTTCATTCACATGTGGGGATTAGTCTACACCGCTTACATGGTAATCAATCCACAATCAGTTCTTAGTCATCATTATTGCACCACTGTGGTCTATTAGAGCTGTGTCACCAAACACTGGTCAGTATTAGGATGTTATTTAGTCACTAAAACAAAGTTCTTACTGCTTACTTAATTGACAGCTTAAAGCATAAATTTTGGATAGCTTGCTGCTGCATATAAAAGGCCAAACTTATATTTCATTTCACACTGTTGCCTTTGAATTTATTGGCTGTCTTCATTGTCCTTGGGAAACCACTTTGAATGAAAGTAACTACAGTTATAATAGTTAGAAAGAAATCAGTGACTACAGTGGAGGTGATCAAACAGTAAATAAAATAACCATTTCTGGCTGCTTTAACAGTATGCCTTTACGTGTGCTTGGAATTGCACCTCAATAAAACACAAGCTAAGATTTAAAAACACAGTTTCAAAGATAATACACGAAACAACTTGACTCCTTTGCCAGACTCCACCCTGAGGGTAATGTCATGTTTCAGAATAATGCTTGGCTAAGCTTTTATTTCTGGCAAAAATGATCTTCTACCAAATTGTTCTGTTCTGCAGCATAGCAGCACTAATTTATAATCTGTGCTTCAGTAGCAAGAGGCTATCTTTCCCTCTCCCATTTAACAATTATATTTACTTTATTCCCTTCTAGTTACTGTAGTGACTGTATTTTTTAAAACAACTTTAAGCAAAATTGGAGCTTAAACAAAGCACTGGAAAAGGAACAGCAAAGAAAAGTTTTTCTGTGTCTGCTGACAACATGTTTAGGGTATAATAATACAGTGCTGAGCTCATATACTATATTTTCTACTTGGAGATCTCTTGGTAGTTTTCACAGAAAGGAGAGTGACTGATTTGATTTCATAGATGGGAGTGAAGGGGGGAAGCAGAAGTGGAAAAAATTACATACAATATGTTCTTGATTGCCATAAAAAGAAAGTAGTTCTCTTTTTGCAGTTTTCCTTAAAATGCATCAGTTTCATACTTAAATACAGCTTGGAGAGAATCTCCAGCGATTTGGGAGGACAGTAGTAATTCACCAGCAAGGGTAAAAATTATGATATGGGTAGTGTCTCCACCAGGAATTAGAATTAAAACAGTAATTGAGTACATGCAGACTACTGAACATCTTAATTTAGCAACTTCTTTGGTCCTTGTCAGCCTTGCTGGATTAAAAGCAGGAATGGAGCATCTGATGACTTCCCTGCATACAGCCAGTATGTCATTCATTCCTTGAGTATACCTTTACTCCCTAACAGCTGCACTGTCACACATGTTCACTCTCCACTGTCACAAGCAACACCACCACCTATGACTTTTTATCAGGGCATTGTCATGAAAAATACTGCACATCCTCAATACTTCACTTCCAAAAAAGAGATTTTGTGAAAAGTGTATGTTACCTAATCTGTAGGAAGGAGGAATCTAGGGTCATGTAGACACTTGCTTCTTCAAGCAACCAATAGAAGCAATTTATGCTCCTGAGCAGCATTTTTCTCTCTTATCAGTGTAGCACTTGCTGTTTCTCCTGCTCTTATAAGCTTTTTTTTCACCCTTGTTAGCAGTTTATTTTACTGCTCGTGTATTGCTTGAAAGGGAGATAGTGCACAATTTACACCCAAAGGATATAGTGCAATAGTAATTTGTGTTGTTTCAGTAGATTAATTACTTTTTTTCAGAATCCACTTTATCTAACTAATTGCAACTCATCACTTATAGATTTGAAAATATTACAAATTCACTCATTCAGTATTATGATCAGATTCAGATTTTCTCATAATGCTGTATCTGTGATTCCTGATCTGATTCCTGACAGAGAGAAGCGAGCCTCCTGAATGCTTTCCATTATTGACATAATTATGTTTTCTTACCTGATTTTATTTACCATCTTTTTCAAATCTAAGATATACTTCCTTCATTGTGTTATTTTATTAGCATTCTGTATAAAATACACTCTTCATTACTGCAGATAGAAAAATTTATCTTCATATACATGAGCTGCCACCTGGGAATTTTATGATTATCTAGTTTAGAGATTCTGGGAAGCAGCTTGCTCAATTCTCATCTTCCCTTGTTGTTGTCATTGGCCGCACATATGCACATTGAAAACTGTTTCTGTCCTTTTGTCTTGGATGCTTCTGGGTACTAGAATGTTAAAGGCACTTGTTTATGAGACAGTGAGAACAGGAGCACAAACCCATTTTGATAGATGGTCTGGGTTATTATTCACACTTCCCTGTTGTTTTATTGATTTATTAGACAGAAAGACTAATTCAAGTTTATGTTCTGTATATTTGCTCTGGTCTCACCAGAAGTCTCCACCCTCCCTCAAGATTAAACAAAATCATGTTGTCTTTGTATCTACCAGCCACAGTGACAGTGAATTAACAATCAAGTAATCAATTTTATTGCAAAACTAATTTTAATTTTAAACAAATATCACCATATTTTGTTGACACAATTAAATTATTTCAGTGTTATACCATATATCTAACATGCACCCTAGGGAGCAGGTAGAAGCTACTGCAGAAATCAAGACACACGTGCTTCTGCATCAAATTAAATATTTTCCCCTTAATCCTAACACCAGCAGCTGTTAGGCACTGTGGCTTACTGCATATGGCCTATATAATGAGACAGATTCAGGCAGTTCAAGTTCCTCTGCTGAATGCTGAATAAGGCCCTTGTCTCCAAGGACACTAAGACTTATTGCTGTTGAAACAGTCCTCCTCATGCAAATGAATACATTTGGTATTCTGTTTTCATAAAAAGAAAAACAGCACAATGTTTTTTTATTACCAGGGAGACAAAAAATAAGGAGAGCTGGTACATGAAATGCAGAAAACCTCCACAGAATTTGGTGCAAAGATCCTTTACTTCTGTTAAAAATGTCTAAAAAAGGGAGTCAAATCAATCCTTTGCAATAAATACAAAAGTTCTGAGCAAGCCTAAAACTGGAGATGCCTATTCCTAATAGTTGACACAGTGTCCTGGAAAAAGCCATTTACTGATTGTGCAAAGAACAGAACTGTCTGCAGGTGGATGATACAGCTAATTGACCCTTGGTATTAAGAGCAGGAGCAATCTGGTTCAAGCTCCATTTTATTTATCTCCCATTCTATTGCTTAGCAGAACGTAAGGTTAAGGGCAATCCTTTCACACTACCTGACAACACGAAAACAGCTTTTCCATATTTGAACAGTTAAATCCTGTTAAAAGGACTACAGTAGCACCAATTAAAACACTCCAATAAAAGTAATCTGAAAGGATGATTTATAACTGAGAACAGAAAAATCCAAAGCAGATCACTGCCTGAAGCAATACACTGATTACTCACTACTGTAACACATGCTGCTGGACTTCACTACAGGTGTGGGAAGTGAAGGGTGGTTTTGTTTGTGTTTGAGGGTTACATATTAAATTAGATTAGTCTAAATGGAAAGAATAGTATAATTACACTTTTTTTCGAGCTGGGTGAAAATTAGTTGTGTCACTATAACTGAAATTACTTGTGCTTAGAGGGTCAAATCCTTTCCCTGTTCTGTAGCCAAAATAAGCAAGTTGTTCAACAGAGATCAAGGAAAAATTGAAAATATTTCATTAGGCCATAGATTACCTGTAAAGTCAGAATACAGTTTGTGTGTTACGTTTGTGGCATCTCTTGCAGCCATTGTGGCTTTTACCTCAGATGTAAGAATTTTTCTCATATGCTTATATATGCAACTGACATCGAGCTTTTAGCCTTCCCATTGCTCTTTCACATACTGACAAGACTTACAGATAACAACTTTAAGTCCATCAGGTCAGTTCATCAATCTCACTTATAAAGTGCCCCACACATACAATTTTACTACTTCTTTCAAAGATTCCACTTTACAGAAATTAATAAAATAAAATAACACATCCAGGATTTTTTATGGGCACACAACATCTAAACATTCACTATTGCTGAATTTCAAAACTGTTTATACATTTTAGACTGAAATGGCACTTTCTTGCCTTAGATATAAAAAGTCACATGCAAAGGATGCCTCTTGCTTTACAGTAAACATTAAATGTATCCAAAAGTCTGTGGTTTTTTTATAATAAAATTGATATATTTGAACAAAATATTACCAAAACAAATTAAGTTATGCAGTGTGGTTCTGTAAACATGAATTTTCAAATGTACTTCTGAGTTTATAGAACATATTGTCAGATGCACTTGTCACAATATGAATATTCATGCTACTGTATTACGTAGAACAGGATGAGTGGAGCTGTCTTTAAAGATATGTTTTATATGTATAACAATGCTACAGAATTCATGTTTTTACATATTCAGTAACATTATCATGTCTAACTCAGCACCCCTTTACCTTCTGTCAGGTTATGGATTAATAAACTAGTGACTGAGTTTGATTTGTTCAACATTTTCTTTTTCTAATTCTACATGTAAATTTGGCTTAGTGATATTGTGCTTTGGTGAAGCACGTTTTTACTGAGGATCATAGAATCACTTCAGTTGGAAAAGACCTTTAAGATCATCAAGTCCAACCATTCACCTAACATTGCCAAGCCCACCACTAAACCATGTCCCTCAGCACCATATCTACACATATTTTAAATAATTCCAGAGATGGTGATTCCACCACTACCCTTAGCAACCCTTTCAGTGAAGAAGCTTTTCCTAACATCCAATCTAAACCTCCCCTAGTGCAACTTGAGGCCATTTCCTCTTTTCCTATCACTTATTTCTTGGGAGAACAGACTGACCCCCACCTCATTACAACCTCCTTTCAGGTAGTTGTAGAGAGTTATAAGGTCTCCCCTAAGCCTCCTTTTCTCCAAGTTAAACAACCCCAATTCCCTCAGCTGTTTCTCCTAAGACTTGTTCTCTAGACCCTTCACCATGATCTATATTGAATTTCTGGACCATAAGTTAGTGTCCTAATAGCAATATTATTACTCATTGAATACCTGGAACTATATTTTTGAGGCTTCTCAAGGTACAAGAAACTTATAGTACCTCTTTCTTTCTGACTTTAGCAACGATTCCACAAAAAACAAGACATAATGAATGTTGTACGGTTTAGAGCAATCTAACTTATTGCCCTAAACTATTAGCTCTTTTAAAAATACTTTTTTAAAGTAACCTGGATTTCTTTATTATATATTGTGCTCGATAAGTCAAACTGATGTTCTACAGCTGTGACATACAACATTGACCAGAGACAAATATGACCACAATAAGAATGGGTTGGTTTGTCCAGTATGTTTCCCATAATCATCCTTATCACAAAAGCAGATTAATCTTCTGGCATTTTGATTTTGTCACATAAGTAAGGCAGTAGAATGTTACACCACATATTTTCTCTGAAAGATCATAATACTCTCTGTTGCTTTGACCTTTTAGTTGTTCTGTTATTCAATTTGATATGGAAGTTGGTGATTAATGTTGATTATAGTAATTACAATGAGAGGCCTCAAATATAGATTATTAAATGAACTAGAAAATGTATAAAATGTTTTGTGATACTGTACTTCATAAGTTTTCTTTTCTCTTGAGGTTTCTCTCAATAACGGCAAAGAAAACAAATAGCTACAGATAAAGAAACAGGCTTAGGCCAAAACAATAGATATGAACACAACTTATTTTGGGGAAGAAATCCAAATCTGTTAAATATTATCTCTACCGTAGAAAACTCTAGCTGGGCTGCAGCAAAACAAACAATCAATCAATCCAACAAAAGCTTGTGATACGTGAGCCAACATTTATATGTACCAAAAAAAAAAAAATCAGTTTTGAAATCAATATTATGCTCTTTTACCCAAACAGCTTTGCTTAACAAAGAGTGAGCATTCCATAAAACAAGGCTGTGCTTTGGATTCACATCATTAGCTACGATTCCCATTATACTGTAGGTGCCGCAGGAAAGGGATATATACTTGTCTTTTCAGCTTTGCTTTATCGGTTTTACATTTAGAAACTTTCTACCATGTTGTCTCACAGGCTAACAGGTCTGTTCATTCATGAGATGAACTGGTAGTCACATAACAAATGGATCACACACTGTGATTGTGTTTTAGAACCCATTTTTAAGATTATCATTATAACAATGCAGAATTTTCTTTTTCTTTTCATATAAAATAGTACTGGTTTTGGCTAGGATGTAGTTAATTTTCTTCATTGCAACTCTTGTTGTGGTTTAAGATTTGG
>VYZX01003986.1:0-20893 GCA_013401335.1 Brachypteracias leptosomus | reverse complement strand
GCCATGCTTCATGATTTTAAGCTTAATGGTGCTCCTCATGCCACTTCATTTTAATGCTGAGCTTGACATGAGCAAAACAGGTTTAAGCAGACTCACCGAGCTCCACCTATAGCAAGAGTCATGCTGAAAGAGAGATAATGTGCTTAAAGTAATGAATCAATCCATTTTTAGGGATGAGACCAAATGTGGTAGTTGAAGATAGTAATGTTTGATACATGCATGGTCAACATTTCCTTTCAAAACTTTATTTAACATGAAATTGGTCTAGATACAAAAGAAGTGCCCTAGGGTAAGGGATTTTCCTGGTCTTTCTCAGTAGCCCACATGAACTAAGAAAACAGTCACGGTGTGATGGAAATGCAAAACAGAAAACAACAAAAATACTGACATTTGGTGTATTAGCCTTTTCTATTTGATGATAATTGACTATAGTAACAAAGATTCCTTTCATTTCTAATAGACATACACACAATCATGCACACACACTTTCTCAGAAGGAGGGCTGAGCAAGCAGCGGACTTCTCCTCTTCCTCAGTGAAGCAGATTTCTAGAATCTCAGCAAGCAGCAAATATGCAGTATAAGGAGAGCTCCTTTCCCCTCAAAAAAGCACCAACTTTTTCTATATTGCTCCTGTCACCCAAATAGGCTAGAGTGCCGTATGTAGACCAGAGATTTCTTCACCTTTGTGCCTCAAAGCAGGCAGAAGACACCCTTTTTCTCCCCTGTATTAACATGCTTTTTATTAAAATTAAGCAGAAAATTATGAGAGAAAAGCAGTAAAAAAAATCTCAGTGCTGGTTTAGCTTTCCATGATGAGAAAAATTCTTGTGTTTATTTCAGTTGTTCAGTTCAGTTGTTAATTCCCGAACAGTGACAGCTGAGTTCATTCACTTTAATAAAAATATGTAATGAAGTGAAAAATGTCAGCCTTTGACGGGTTCACAAATCCATTTTTCCTTATAGGGCCAAAGCCTGCAAGGTACAAGCACCTTCAAAGATCTGGATCTATTGTCCTTAAGAGAGTACCTGCCCAACATTAATTTTCTGCCTTTAAGTGTCTTTCTCTTGGATAATAATTTTATGAATTTGGTGAAATTTACAGTCAGTTATATTTTTAAAAGCCCAAAAATACAGCCTAAAGAGAACATGATGTTTATGTATCAAAAGTATTATTAAATATAATGTATTCCAGAGTGGAAGAAAATTCTACTATCTTTTGGAGGCAAAACAATTTAATGTAAAACCAGGAAGCACACAGAATGAATATAGGAATTTTTAATAGTTTTCCTTTCTAAAGGAGAATGAACAGATTCTATCTGTAAGAAAAATCAAAGCAGCTTTGAAAGCAGATGAACTTCCTATCAAGAAAACATGCATCACACAAAAGGGGCAGAGGTTCTTTAAAGCCCTTACAGACCTCACTGTAGCCAAAATGTAAAATGCAGAACCTCTATGATACATTAAATTATGAATCTTATTTATATGAGCATCTGTGTCCTGATGTCTCAGAATGTCTTTGAAAGATCTGTACTGCTATGATTTTTTTTTTTATGTTTTCCATTTGTACCACAATCCTAAATAGCTGCCATTTTCCCACTCCTGGGGCTTTCTGTAGATCAGTGGATGTTAGGTTTAAACTTCTGTTTTCTTTGATGAAGCTTTCAATAAAAAAATAAAGAAAGAAAATAGCTGGGTGTCTCTGTGTTCTTGTGGCACCTTTCTGCAGAGGCTTCCCGAGGCTATGGCTCTTGTGTTGAGCACAGAGGGAACGGGAAGGCTTTGCAGCAAAGTCTGCTGCCTCCACATTTCATCAAATGGAAGGAAAGAATTGAAGAGACAGGATGGCTCTGTTGCCCTGTCAGCAGCTCAACCACCCATGTGTTAGGAGGTGAAATACAGGAGTAATTTTTTCTCACACCAAGACTGAGTGTTTAATACTAACAGGTATCTGCTGTCCAGGTTCTCAGCTGTGCACCTGCTAGAAGAACATTGCCTGTTTCTGAGCCTTATTTTAAAGAGTGACTTTGGGGCAAAAGTTGCCACATGGAAGACAGAAAATCTTTATTTACAGAATAAGTACAGACTAAGCAGTGGTAGTGCAAGCCATTCTTCATCTTGAAAGGGAACTAGCAAGTAAATTGCCTCCTTGGCCACACCTCATGGGGAGCAAGAAAGCTATTTGGCACACTTCCCCATGTCTGCTTCAGTCAGCGGCTGTCGTGTTGCCATGTGTATTTCTTCTGACATGTTTCTGTGATGAAGGCAAAGGGGTACTGGAAGCGTCCAGCAACACTCCTCTCCAACCAAGGAGATTGATTCAGTTCCCTTTCAGGAGCTGAAAATCACTGAGTGCTCCTTTTTACCCACCAGGAATGTAACTGTCTCCTCCAGTGCTAAACATGTTTTCTGGGATTGCGTGCACACTTTCCTTTTTATTCTTTCTGCCCAAAGAAATATCCATGGGAGAGCTTCTCACTCCCTTCAGCCTAATCAGGAAAGCCCAAAGAAATCTTTAGAAGATGAAGGAATGTCAGGAGGCAACAGATGAGAGGGTCTTTTTCAACTGCACCTATGCTGAAGTTTCCATTGCTGATGGCTATTGTGATGGTGAGAAAAGGAGGAAGGTGGGAAGTTGAAGGTACAGCTTGCCTGGCAATGTGAGCGGTAGCTGAGGAGTCTGGGGAGAGCAGCAGAAAGTGGGACACTTTGTCCCACCAACAGAGGTGGTGCCAAGGTGGTTTATAGCTGATGTTCTGGCATCAGGCTCAGCTTCAACACTTCCAGGATTGCTCCATTTCCATCATTCCACTTCAGATTCCACTAATGAGTATGTCACTAACTGTGGTGTTAGTGTTTAGTGGTTTTAGTTTTGTTGTCTGTCTGCAAGCATACAGAATGAGGATAAGGGTGGGTTACATCATCTTCCACAGAAGTGCATGTAAGAAGACTTTCTCCTCTCATCCTCTTGGTTCCACCATCAGTGTCAAAAAAAAAAAAGAGTTAATTGGTAAATGATTGTATTTAACAGTAATTCCCTTATCTATACTATAAAATTATAATAACAAGGACAAATGGCCCTTTGTAATGTGCGATGTTTGTTGCTTCCAGAGGGAGATAGTTGTGTTTACTAGTGTTCTGCCTCTGGAATGGAAGACCATGACTTCAATGTGGAGAAAGCCACATGCTCTGATTGTCATTCCCTGAGATTTCAGGCAGAGGTGGGAATATCAACCAAAACCCAACAGCTGGTGTAGAATAAACAGAGGATAATTCCACACTTACCAGGTTTAAAAACATTTTGTTTGTATTATTTGGGTGACCAGAGATGGCAAATGAAGACCAAGGTCTCAATGTGCCAATAATGATGAGCAAACACAGAAGCAAATGTTCAGGAGCAGATAGGACTGCAGCAGAAGGTACTGAAAGTGGCAAACAAACCAAGATACAAACTTAAGTGTCTGCCTGACTGTTGGCAAATTTGCTGTGGCCCTTCTCTATGACTCCACAGCTTGCCCTATTCTTGTCAGTCTGGTCTTCAAGAGATGACTGCATGCTATGCAAAAGTCCCCATTTATCTTATAAGAGCACAAGCCACAATGATAATTAATGGCTAGCAGAAGTGGTCCTGAGACTGCACACAACGGGATGATTTTACCAGGCAAATAGCAAGCCTCCCTGGTGGGGAGCATGTTTCCTGCCACATCCAGACAGGCAGACTGCAACAGCCCACACTGCACACAAGGCCGTCCTGTTGATGGGAAGTGGGCAGGAGACATGCAGCTCTCCACTTCAGCCTTCCCAGAGTCTGTCAGTTCAGAAAAACACAGGCATTGTCAACAAAGTTCGTTTACCAGTGTTACAATGAAAAAATTCACTTTGGGAGAAAGATTCTGTGACCAAACCACTTCCTTCCTTTAAAAATTTTCTTGGCCAAAAGCATGCTCACTTTTATCAGCTTACTTTGCACTGGTACATCACTGAACTTACCTGGAGGGACATAAGTGGGAACTAAATAATCTATGAGATAAGCGCAGCACTTTAAATGGAGGAACTGAAAGTTGATCTAGTTAAAAGGATGTAGCTGTTTTTTTAAATTTGAACAGGCTTGTATTTATAGTGTGGCTAGGTAAGGCCTTAAGCTCTGTTACATTGAAATGCTGCTGAAAAGTAGAAATGACCAAGAAAAAGATAGAAAGTGTGATTTACACCTGTTATTTGACTTACTTCACCATTTGTTACCAGTCAATATATTCTCTGTGGAATTCAGCCATTGATACACAGCCAACTGAAAATTGTGTAAGCTCCATGAACATCATTCTTGTGGGATCTAATCCCATGTTTTTCACTCAGAAATAATTTCCTCCATATTAACAATTGTGGTACACCACACAGCAGCCCACTAGGATGCTCTCTTCCTCAGGTAGAGCAACTTCTACTCAGTACCAATCTCATATGAAACACTCTGTAGTGGAACTTAGGCTCCTCTGAGCTTTCTACACATGATCTGATTATTTTCTAGTTATTCTTGGTGAAATACAAAGGAGGCACTTGGTCATGATTGAATTTATTTCTAATACAGAGGAGGAGACAGGAGCAGAGAAGTTGAACAGATAAACAGATCTCATCTGTTACTGGCAAGGCACAGCAGTCATTGGCTGGAGAAAAGAAAGGAAGAACTTGTTTGAGGAAGTTAAAGCAATAGAAAAATCTGTGTTCCTTAAAATTTCCCTCACTCTCTATTTCTCTTGCTTGGGAGGCACACCACCAGCCAACAAAATTAAACCTGTGTGTGTGTGTTCTCTGGTGCAGTATGTGGCCATTGGCATAGCGAAACATACATGTGTCTTCCTGTTCATTGCCACTCAAATACTCACCTGAGCCTCAACATCACTGCACAGTGAAAAGAACTGAGTAGGCCATTCCTTTCTGTGTTTTTGCTGCAAGTTCCAGCAGTGAACACTTGTCTTCTTAACAAGCCACATGACAGTCTGGCTTTCTTGCTGTAGATGTGAGTCTTCAAAAGGCCCAGAAAATTACTGTGCCTCTTCCCTGTTTCTCAACTGTGTCTCTTTGGTATTATCTGCCATGCACGCTTCCAAATGAGCAAATATTTGTTAGAGTAACACACAGAGGCCTCAGTCTCCTCTGGGTACCATGCAAATACAGAAAAAAAGACATGTTCTGCTAGGCTTATGAGGTGAAGGACAAATGTTCCACTTAATCCATTAAGCGATTCATATTTCTGCTAGACCTTCAGTGACAGCTGAATACAGTAGGCACTACTGGTCACTTTTCACAGCAATATTTGGCTATAGCACAGAATTTGAGGACTTCTTTCCAAAATCCATTTCCGTTTTCACATATTGATTGTACTATGAGGGCTTTGGGATGTAAACAGCTGTTTGCAGATGACAGTTTTTGGAGAACATCCAATTTTTTTTTTCCAGAAGAAAACATGTTCAGAAGAAATGTCTAATGCTGTTTAGAAAAATATAGATACCCAGTAGCTTCAGCTGGTGAACGTGCTTCCACCAAAATAATGTTGAGTTGTATGACGCACCCCTGTTCAAAACTGTATGTCTTGGATGAGACTTCAACTTAGGTCGAAGGCCTGTCTGACCTTTGAATGGTGCTAGAGCTTCGAGCTTGCTCTGACTAGTGGTGAATGGGACATGGTTTAGTGGTGGCCTGGCAGTGCTAGGTTAACAGTTGAACTTGATGATCTTGAAGGTGTCTTCAAACCAAAGCAATTCTATGAATGTTGTCTAAAGCAACGACTGACATAGGATGCTCATGGCAGGGTTGTTTCTACTACACAAAGCAACTGATTTGTCTTTGTAGAAGAGGACCTTACCTAAATATAACCTATATGGGAACCTTTCTTTCTATAAAGAGTTGTGCAGTGAGCTGGCCATAAAACTGTCCTTTCTTTTGTCTTATTTTTGCATTGGGGTTAGGGGTTGTGTTGGGGCCATTCTCTGCAAATGACATTTGCTTTGGCTTTGAACATGACCCTTTCAGTGCTCACTGCTTACTGGCAATGTTGTCTGTGCCTCTAATGAGGACTCTGCCCCCTGCACAGGGGTGCAAGAGGCACTGGACAAAAAGGTTTCCTTCCACATCAGGTGGTTTCTTTCCCCGCTCCCTTTCCTCCCTCCACTAGTTATTGCCTGCCCCCCACCGCCCAGCTCCTTCCCTGGGCTGCAGCCAGACTCCTTACATTTGCCAGCCCTGGCTGTGTGAAATATGCTAATTACTGTAATATGTTTTCGCTCTTGTAGCCAGCTCCTCCTAACAGAAAGTATGAGTGAACAAGTCCTCCCTGTCCTCTCTCCACCAAAAAAAATAAAAGGTGCTAGAAACTTCCTCCAGCTGTGGTGACCTGGGATCAGGGAACTGCAAAAGCAAAAACCTCTGCTCTTCAGCTAAATTCTAGCTTATTTTATTACAACTTCATTCTTCTCCCAATCCAATTCCAGCTCATTTATCTCTCCCATTCACATGGCACATCCTGCCTGGCTTGCAGGGTGTGAGCTTTCTGAGGTGATTTCCATTACTTGCCTACACAGCACCTAGGAGAAACCTTCAAAAAGTACCCAAGGCATGAGCACCAATCTATAACCACATTGGTTTCTCTGCTGGCACTTTTTTGGTGATTTCTTCCCAAATCATATTATTTTATATTAAGCTTGGAAAGAATTCTCTTTTTTTTTAAATGGGGATTTGAGCATTAAAGTTCACTGTGGTGATGTAGACTGTTTACCTGAGAGAAGCAGTTCATCTGATGAGTAGGAGTATTAAAAGCTGTCGTTAATTGGGCAGAAATGGGTGAAAATAGATAAACTTACCAAAAAGAAGAGGCAGGAATTAGCTTCCTCAAGTCAGAAGAGACTTTGTAGGCTAGTGATTCTCTGCCACAGTTTGCCTCTCCTTGGAGTCAGCTACAGTTTAGGATGGTTGAAGTAGACTGACCATGAGCTGCCCCAGTGAATGAATTAGCAAAAAACTTTAATTCTGCACATAGATAAAAAGAAAAGGACTGAAGCAGGATGGATGTCTGAGGTGCACACAGGCTATGAGAGAACAAGGAAACTTGAATGTCAGGTAGCAGGACATCAACACCTGGCCCAGAAAATTGCCTCCTTCTCAATGTGACGCAGACAAGCATTCACTTTATCAGTAACAAGGCCTCAGAAACATGGGATGAAAAATTTTATAGCAGGATTACTTCTCCCAGTAGTGATATCTGTAGTGATCTAAAATACATGATTTACAAAACAAAGCCTCCCTCTGCTACTCATTGCCTGCCCTCCCACCCCCAGCATAAACAAGCAGACATTTTATCAGCACAGCTACACCTGACTACAGACATCAAGTGTAGAAATGCAGTGAGACAGACCACTGTAGCCCTATTTCAGACTTGTTTCTCCTGACTTCCTCAGTATCGTTCATATTTTAGGTTGTCGATTTTCTTTTCCAAGAAAGACAACATAGAGGTAATTGAATTTAAAATAATAAAGCTCAAAACAAGAGCAAAAGCAAACCATGAATTGAATTACCGGAGAGGGTAAGGTAGAAAGGCACCCTGAACTGACTTCCTAAATTAAAAAAGGAGCACTAAAGAAGATTTATACACTTTAAGATTCACACTTATGTGATAAGTTTGTTTGCATAATAATGTACTGAGCAGAGGCAGGAAAGAAGCCTGCTTTCAGTCCTCTGCAAACTTTTGCTTGCCTCTGCCCAGTTATAAAATGTCATTAAGAAAGGCATTGTGCTGTGGATATCAATGTATGCACATGTATATAAAGAGACCCATGATAATTTTACACAATAGAGTCTATGTAGCATTATCTTCAATCTTCTTTAAAACATAACCCATTCTCTGAATCAAATGAAAAAGCAAAGTGCACAGTCAACAACCTGTTTCTTTCTTGCTACAACACTTTCAGTAATAAAAACTGCTTGGTAGCAAGGCACATGTGTAAAAAAGTGCCTGTACATTTGATCTGCCCCACTGCAAACTTGAGCTTTTGTTGCCCTCACTTTTACTGGCTGCAGGTGCCATTTGGTGCAACAGACACGGCAGAGAAATGTGAGCTACACAAGTTCAAGTTTCCATACAGGTAAAACGATCTCTGTGCAGAGAGCAGAGAAATACCTAAGTAGGGGAATCTTTTCACCATAATGAGCAACAAAAAATTCTCAGTGGTCTCCCATAGTTTTACTTAAGAAGCCTCCAATCATCCTTTTCTTGCTTCATTACTCCATTTGCACAATAGCCCCTGCAGCACTGTCTCCACTTCCCACCAAATGCAGATCTATTCAAAATACTGGGTGTTACTATAGGTGTTGAGCACTCAAAACACAGAACACGAGTAACAGCTGAGTGTGTGCTCACAGAGCTTGGTCTGACAAGACGCAATTCCACCCATGGCAGCTGCCTCTCTAGTAAAACTCTCCTGGGCTTATGAAATAACTGATATGAAAGTGATGTTTGGAGCAAGAACAGAACTAATTTTTCAATTGACATTAAATAGGAAATTATTTTAGTGTCAGTTGATACTGCCCAGGCACATTTTCAGTAATTAAAGGTCAGAAAAAGCAATGGAAATATCTATGAGGTGTGTTAAGAATGAAGCCAGAAGAATGTGTGAGCGGTGCCAGCCCTGTGTTGAACGCTACATGTAATGGGAAACCTTAGAGAATTCAAACTCAGAGGGAACAAGAGCAGTCCAAAGGAATCAAGCATAGAGGACCCTAGATTATGCCTTTGATAATGGTGCAAGGATGTAGGAAAAACAGAGGTGATTTTAGAAGGAGAATGTGATGCATGCTGTCATGTGATTTTGAGATATTGAGGAAAAAAAGGTTACCATATATTCCCTCTTGCCTCAACTTTGAAGCACTTGTAATCCTGTTCCCTCCCTCCCTGTTGGCTAATACAGCATCCATATGGGACTTGGTTTGGGTTTTGTTTTCTTATTTTATACTCTTTCATGATATTAGATTTCACTTATACATCCATTTACAGGGTTTGGAGGTTTTCACAAGTGTTTTGGTCTTACTTTTTGTTTTGCAACATTATCATCACTTCAGAGATACATTCCATTATGCACAAATCAAATTACATTCTTACATTTTTATAACCAAAGACCACTGGAAGTGGAGTCAGCTTGACCTGTTGAATAAACATTTTCTGCAGTATCTCCCTGATTATTCTTGAGGCCCAAGATGAAATTAGAGTGGTTACCCTTGGTTAGCCCTAGGCAGAGGTGGATATCTGAACTTGCAAGCCAGATGCTACCATATCACAAGATGTTTATTCTTGGCATTGATTACTTTCCAAATTACCAGATGCTATCAGCCCTTGCTTTCCACACCCCAAGATTGTGCCACTACCTATGAGTAGAGTTTATTGTTGAGTGAGGATGTGCAGCAACACCCCAAAGAAAAGAACACATTGTAACCACACATGATAATGCTTCTTAGTGAACTTGCAAAGAAATCACTGTGGCTAAAAAGCAACTCCCTTCCCTGCTACCCAAAATGGTGACACCTTCCCATTTCCTGTCAGCTTCTTCAATCAGACATCATTTCAGGCGAGTGTTCATAAACAAATTGTCTTCAAATGACTTTTTCAAGGTTTTAAGAGGAAGTGAATAAGCTCCCTTGTTAAATTCCAATTCTATTTTATGCTCTGGTTTTCTTATATCCACTAAGAGCCCAGTCCCCCTCCCATCATTAAGAAAAGACAATATTCCCAAGAGCTACAAAGGGAACTTGAGCACATTCACAGGTTTGTAATGTGTCTGTTTATCTGTTAAGATTTGCTATTTTCCTGCTGTAACTCTTCATAGCAGAATACATTGCTCATTTATTCTTGACAGATCCTGTATAAATTTATGGTTCTGCATAAATAATAAGAGTCATTAATCATAGTAACAATGCACATCACCAGGTCTTCCAGGCATTAACCACTAAACTTACTGAATTGTCCTACAAATGACACCCCCATCAGTAATTATTCTGGGCTTACACAGAAAACCGGGAGCAGAAAACTAGAAAAACTGGGAGAAAAAAGATAATTTTCAAATATAATTTTCTCCCAAAGCATTTGGTAAGTGATGGGAGTGGTATGGGGAAGAATCTCAGTTACACGAAGGCAGAAAGTGGGAACCATAGTTACTGGAAAATGGTTTCATTTCTGTAATAAGTGAAAGTTAGTTTTTGAACAACACCTAGTCAGTCAAAACTATGGACAAAGATTTTGTTAAAAAGGCACCAAAATGGTTCCCCAAAATAGCCATTACTTTTGTTTAGCTTCTATTCTTCCAACAACTACATTAGCCAATAAGCACAGCTTCCCTATATTCATTGTTTATTTACATAAAGGAAAGAAATAGCAGGAGAAAAGTAATCTAACAGATTAGAGCAATGGACAGTAAATCTAATTCTATACCCAGTAAAGTCAATAAGACTTATTCTGCTGAGTTCACTGAATACATGAAGCAGCCTGATTCAGACATTATAATATAAGCAATGAGAAACAAAGGAACACAGAGCAAATAGCAAGAATTGCAGAAATAAGGCAATGGTAGAAACAGGTCATACATTTTAGTGCCTCTTTTTTTCCTTTCTTTTTTTTTCTTTTTTTTTTTTAAGTGAGTGAGTGAGCAAGCCTTGAAAACTATTTTGACAATGCTGAGTTTTGGAGTGCAAGTAATATGTTTAATTTGCTGGCTATATAGATGGTTTAACTACAACTTAAGTCCTAAAATCTTATCCAAGATTTTTCTCTCTCTTTATAAAGAAAAACTGTCATTGGATTAGGATGTTATCTCAGCAGGGATAGGATTATTATTTAGTCATATCACCTTTCTTCCCCACCGCCTTTCCATCTGCTTTATTGAGAGGGTTTGATGTCTGACAGAGGTGGATGAAGCCTTTGTGAGAGCCAGAGAAGGAAGTGGGGAAGTGGTAGACAATCACTGAATGGGCAAAGGGTAAAGAGCCCGGGGAAAGAAAAGGAAGGAAGAAGAAATGTAGAAGGCACATTTACCTTAGCTGCAGAAGCTAATTATCAGCTGGTGTACAGGCATGTATTTGTGCTTGTTCACCTATGTGCATATAGTCTGTTTTCCAGAGTATTTTCTTTGTGAAACACAGAACCTTTCAAAAATTTTCCAGCCTTTTTTCTAAACATCCCTGATCCTTATTCAGCTGACATTTCAAGTTCTTGATATGAAAATAATAAAGCTGAAATAGGTTAAGTTACCTTTAAAAGAATATGAGCAAGATATACTGTTGCCACTCTTACTGATGAACATTTCAATTTTGGTTTTGTTTCTCTACAACACTGGTTTCATTGCCTTTATTTCTGCCATGGAAGCTTTAACAATATTTTGCCTCAGTGTAACTCTAAATACTCAGTTACAAGTATATAATAACTCTCTAAGATTTAGAGCTTACTCTTATTGGGTAGTCTAACTCAGGCCTTGGCCTGTTCTATTGTGAGTGCTGTCCTTGAAGATCAAAGCTTTCTCTTAGAAAGTAATTAACTAGTTCATTTATACTTCTTTTTATTTCTTCAAAAACTAGAGAGAATTTTGGGAAAGCCAGCCCAAATGCTTCAAATGAAAAATGAAGAGTGCCTTTCTTTGCCTACATGTCAAACATTACTCCCAAGTAATCTTTAAAATAACGATGTCTTATTATTGGCTAGAAGACCATTTCTATCCCAAGATCTGCACCTACTGAAGGAAATGGAGACATGTCATGACTGATGAAGTTGACAGGGCATCAGAAAAAATAAATTGAGCTGGTATCCATGAAAGTATTTGCTTACTGTAAAAAGGTTCACAATGCAGGCATTGAAGACATTGAAGATGTTTGCTGTTCCAGCAAGACTCCAAACCCTCTTCATCAAACAGAATCAGGGATGGAGACAGTTAGAAATGTCAGGGAGCCTTTGCATTTTTCCATAACCCATTTAAGCTTTTGTCGTGTTAAAAGCTCATCAATGACTGCTGATCCATATCAATGATCATGGCAGTCTAGGACAGCCAAGGTAAGAAGCTTTGGGTTTTAAGACAGACTGGAAATGATCATTTTTTGATGAACACTGCAGATTCTCTAAATCATATGGATCAGACCTTCCTTCTTATGGGGTTTTATTCATTCCGTCCTTATTTTAAGGATACCTGCACTTGTATTTTTTAACATACCAGTAGAGCTGCTGCTGACTTCTTTCCACCAGATGGCACTACAGACTGTAATCCATAACCACTATCCTGTGTGTATACATTTGTATAATGTATGTGCATATGAACATAGGTGTGTATTTGTTAGTGCAAACATATGAGTGCTAGACACCCACAAACCTCACCAACTTTGCTTGTCTCTTATCCAGCCACAGAAGGAGGAGAAAGACCAACCACACCTTGCATTGAGACCATGCTAGAAATAGTGCTTCTATATTTGACACATTCATGGTACCAGCACTCTGTACTATTTAAAATGAAGATGATTAAAGAGACAACGCATATTATGAATTTTTATTTTCTAGCACAATTTAGAGTAGCCATTTTCTTCTAAAGTGTGATCCTTCTTAAATTCAATTGAGTCATTGAAGGATTATTCCTTGGAATCCAAATTT
Source organism: Brachypteracias leptosomus (assembly GCA_013401335.1). NCBI lineage: Eukaryota > Metazoa > Chordata > Aves > Coraciiformes > Brachypteraciidae > Brachypteracias > Brachypteracias leptosomus. The sequence continues at coordinate 8,234 of VYZX01003986.1, read as the reverse complement.
GAAATCTTTTTGTTTGACTATTCCACAGTGCAATACAGACCGCCCACCCAATGCTTTAGTAGGAAATAGAAAGGGAGTGTTTTTTTCTATCCTAACGGGTTTCCTTCCTTAACTTAATTTAGCTCTTTGATAGTTTGATCAAACACCTTTGCTGTAAGAACACTATAGAGGTCTGAAAGATGAGCAGAAAGGAATAATGCACACAGAAAAATAATTTTGAAAGAAATTGGCAAATAATACTCATAAAACATTCATTATATTGTGTGTTATATACTTAAAACACATTTGACAAATTTGATTACTACTTAGCGTTCCCATTTTTTTCTTAATTAATTCTCAGTTGTTTCAGTCTGCTTTAGAAACAAAACCTCTCCTTGATCTGAATCAGTGGGATTTCTCAGCTGACTGCTTAACGCATGAGGTCTTGCCTTCATAGACATGTGAAATAATATTTATGTTTTTGAGCACAACCATGTTTAATTGTTACTGTAAAGTCCTTGCTGGAAAGGTGATGGTTCATGCTGCAATATAGGTTAAATTATAAGACTATCCCTTGCAAACACTTTATCAGATCCCTAAGATCATTTCCAATCTATTTTAATTTCAGATGTTTTAATGATTCCTAATGTTTTTCCCTCCATGCTTTAGAGAGCTATCTTAGTTTGTTCTATTATCACTAATTTGTTGCAGGTCCTTTGTCCCAAATCTGTCACAACAATAAAAGGCACAACAGAAATTACACAGTCTTAGGTAGTGTATATGGGAGAAAATAAATTGTTTGTTGCATTTTTTATTCATCTATCCATTTCACTCTGTACTTTCCCTCCCTCCTGATTACATGCCGAAATGGTGAAACTGCCCTCTTCTCACCCTGAGCTTTTAAAGCATTAAATTCCAACCCTTTCTGAAATGGACAGGCACCTGCTGCCTCCAGTTATGACTGAAAACATCTTGAACCTATCTTAGCCTCCAGTCTTAGCTGAGAGTCTAAACATCCTGAATATGTTGAAGACTTAAATGGGAGCCACCAGGAAAAAAATTGCATTGCTGATTTATGATGGGTGTCCAGGAACCAGCAGCAAAGGAAAGGAATAGTGGTTGAGTTACTGGCAAACTTCTAACGCCAAAAAGCAAGCTAAGAGTCTCCATTTAGGTACCCTCAGTGGTAGTCTAGAGAGAGGGAGAAGAAACTTAATCCCCAGGAGCATTAAACCTCGACAAGCAACAGGAAAGCTGCTCTACATTGAGCAAGTGTGCAGTTTTGGCTCACAACATAGCAGTGTCTCTGCTCCACACAGCACCACGCAAAACGGGATCAGGGTGTGAGATACTGAGCTTGGTATCAACATAGCGGTTGTTAAACTTCAGGTTGAGCCTGCCTCACATGGCAGGCTTGCTACATATGCTGTAGTATGTATGGGAGACAATAAATCATGCTCTTTGGAAATACGGAAATAATCAATGACCAAGAAAGATGGATAGTTGGCCGGGGAGAGGTTTGAAAATAGGTCTTAGCTTAGTACAAGTGATGGACTGAGATGCTTGTTAATTGTTTTCCTTAATCATGAATGTCATTTCTTAAAAGCATACCGTAAAGTACATTTTAATGCCTCATCCTTTAATTCTCTTATGTTTCCTCTTCTTCAGTCCCTGTAAATGCTTTGGCTTATGGACTTGATGGTACTTAATTTGTACATTTTTGCTTAATGTGATGAGCTGCAAGTGCTTTTTTAGCCTACTGTGAGCGTTCAATAATCCGAAGTGGCTGTGAAGTATATAAGTCCTGTTGCTGCTTTATAGTGCCTGATTAAAACAGAGATAATGTATTATGAAATTCCACTCAAATGTCTTTACTGGATCACAGCTATCCATCATAACTCAGAGGTAAAAACTGTCTCAACTTGCTTGTCTATTTTTTTCACTCACTATCAGTCTACATTAATAAGTGTGATGAAGTTAAAGCAGTAAGCTCCTCATGGTTCTCTGGGTGTTTTCTATTAACATTCAATTTTACATTTCAGTTTAGTGGTAATATCCCCTTCCCTGTGCCTGGCCAGTCCAGATCTCTGTCTCAAACTTTTGGTAAAGGTTTCAGTTTCCCCATGTAAGAAAATGGGAATGAGGGTCTTTTCTCAGCACCTGTTTGAAAGCATGATTGATCATGTTTGCAAAGTATTTTGAACCTTCAGACACTTCTTTTTTTTGGTTAAAAAACCCCTTTTTTTTTAAGGATGCAGCACAGATTATTTTCTAGATTTGTCTGTATGACCTGTAAGTGACAATGTTTTTCCTATTCTCTACCCCTAAATCTCTCCCTCTTTCCTCCTAGATGCAGAAGAAGCAGGATAGAGTTGTAGATGTTCCAACCTGCCACACTTTGACAAAAAAAATTACACACCTGCAAATTGCTGAGCTGAGCATGATAATACCACCCTATATACTATACATTAAGAAGGATTGCTATTTGCATTACCTACAAGGACATGTTTTCTAGGTGAGGAATCCCTACACCTCTTCCCCCCTCTATGCTTTTCTTTTTTTTTTTCTTTTTTCCTGTTTCACATGGTCCTTAATATCAGGATGCTCTAACCTACTTTTATTAAGAGGTTAAATGAAGCCAGAATGCTCCAGAATGGTGTTCTGTCTCATCAACCTCCCCTCCAGGCTGCGTTCTGTAATTTCTCCTGCTGTGCTGAATTGATGCTCTTCTCCGTGTGTGAAATAAGCAGTTGCTTCCTGAGAGGAAACATGCTGCCTTCTGAAGTGCCCATTCAGCACAGCAGAGGACAAACTGTCTGGCAACGGGGCTGTGATTCAAGGGCTGCGATATATGGAAAAGAACAAAAGGAGGGAAGTGCAAGGGAAAGAGGGTGGAAAACAGAATGAGGAGATAGAAGAAATGAGGGAAACGTTTAGGTTAGGGAATAAAAGCTAGCAAGTTATGAATATTAAAAATGTTGGTATATTGATGGAGCACCCAAAACATAGTAGATTCTTTTAGACAGATAAAACACGCCAGGTGAGCTTACTCATGCCAGGTAGCACCCTACTGTGAAAATAGGTCCCTTGAAAGCATTACTACAATGCACTGGCACGTCTTTTTTTTTAGGTGGAGATTGATTCTGTTGAATGATAGAATACCTGAAAAAAAACAACCCAGGAATGTGGCCTTTAATCTCCCCTGCCCTCAATATATAGTAGAACTGAAGCTTTTCCCCCAAAGAATTATTTTGATTCATTTCCATTTTATATAATATTGCAACATATTGAATACAATATTGCAACATATTAACCCATACTCCTATTTCAGAATGTAAATTCCAGGTTTTCACAGTCATTAAGATTAATGTCTAATACCCCTTTGCCAACTCATATTTCTCACTCCACTCCCATCAGGAAATTATTTTAGAGAGATTGTACCAATCATACAGCTGAGACTTGTGATACCATCCAGAGGGACCTAGACAAGCTCAAGAAGTAGGCCCATGTGAACCTCATAAGGTTCAACAAAGCCAAATGCAAGGTCCTGCATCTGGATCAGGACAACCTTCACTATCAATACAGGCTGGGGGTCATGTGAGAGAGAGCAGTCCTGCAGATACTTGGATGTATTGGTAGATGAAAAGCTGGACATGAGCCAAGGTTCCTAGGAGATTTTATTGCAGTCTTCCAATACCTGAAGGGGGCCTACAAGAAAGCTAGGGAGGGACATTTTACATGGGTTTGCAGTGATAGGATGAGGAGTAATGGGTTTAGACTGGAAGAGGGTAGATTTAGATTAGGTGTAAGGAAGAAGTTCTTCACTGTGAGGGCAGTGAGACACTGGAGCTGGTTGCCTAGGGAAGTTGTGGATGCTCCACCACTGGATGTATTCAAGACCAGGTTGGATGGGGACTTGTGCAATCGGGTCTAGTGGGAGGCATCCCTACCCATGGCAGGGCATTGGAACTAGATGATCTTTCAACTAGATGATCCCTTCCAACCCAAACCATTCTATGATTTACTACCAAGCTAATGCCCGGATGCCTTACAAGCTATGCTGTGCTGTAGGTATCAGCTGGCCTAGTTCATCACCTTTCCCAGGTAGCAAGTGTCACCTGAGCAGCCCCACAAGCTCAGCTTGAAAAAAATAAAGCCCAGCACCTGAGACCTTCTCTGTCAGTGCAACTGCCAGGCATGGCATTGTGCATGCTCAGCAGCAGCTCTGAGCATACTCAGCAGTGGCCCTACCCCTCTGCTTTACCAAAAAGTTTGATGTGATCCTTTGATAGGCTGAGAGAATTGGGCCTGTTCAAGAGAGAGAAGGCTCCGGGGAAACCTTATTGCAACGTTCCAGTACCTGAAAGGGGCCTATAAGAAGGCAGAAAAGAACTATTCACAAGGGTTTGTAACGACAGGATGAAGAGTAATGGTTTTAAGCTAGAAAAGGGTAGGTTTAGGTTGGATAATAGAAAAAAGTTCTTTAATATGAGAGTAATAGATCACTGGAACAGGTTGCCCAGAGAGGTGTCTCCATCCCTGGAGACATTCAAGGTCAAGCTTGATGGGTCTCTGAGCAACCTGACCTAGTTAGAGATGTCTCTGCTTATTGTAGGAAGGTTGGACTAGATGACTTTTGGAGGTCCCTTCCAACCCAAATCATTCTATGATTCTGATACCCAGCCCAGCATCTGCCTCCATTTCTGTCACAGTGAAATGTTTTGTGTACACAGACAAGTAGGTGGCACTCACACACTGTCCCTCACAGTGAGTTTGTACAGTGCATGAACTCCACTGTCGTTTGGGAGGTGGGAGAGGGCATGCAGCTCCACCCTTCATGGCTGTGCAAAAATGGGCAGCCATTCTCCTCTCATCTTGCTGGAAGAAGATAACCACTGGAGCTAGGCTGAATTTTGAGGGAGTAGGGCATATGGCAAGAAAAGCTGAGTCAATCCCAGCTGCAGCTGCCTTTTCCAGAGGGCAAATTAGAAGTGCTTGCAGCTCATGATTCTTCCTTGAATGCTGCAAGATTCTTTCATTGTTATTTTCTAAATGATGTGATGCTGCTTGGCCATTTGAAGTGGCAAAGAACTTTCAAGTAAAAAAGACTTTATGTTGATTTTTCGTTTTAACTAAATTCTTTGAGAAGAACAGGAAGGAGGCAGCTTTGTGAGGTGAGTGAACGATAGCTAGCCCAGTTGTGGGTATAAGGAAATAAGGCCATATGTGCAAACACACACAGGGTAATAGTCTACTTCAACAGTAGGTTCCCTTGCTAATTTGGAAAGCCATTCCAGCTCTAGCTTGATTCCATTTCAGCCTCAAGCTGTGAATAAGGAGGGCTTTTAAATTGTTGTTTTGTTAAAGCCAGCTTTTAAAACACAGGAGGAAGAGACATCAATTGCCAAAGCAAACCAACCTATGGAAATAAAACTCTCATCCTTGACATGTAATTCAACACTGACAGCCAATGCTATAAGATTTTACTTTGTTGGGTTTTTTCTTTGGGTTTTGTTTTGTTTTGTTTTGTTTTTTGTTGTTGTTTAGGGTGTTGGATTGTTTTCTCTTTTATTGTGTTTATTGCAGTTTTGGGTGAGGGCTTAATGACCAGAAAGCTTGTTTTGGCAGGTGACCATGTTAAAACATGAGCATGAAGCAGGTGCTTTGATTTCAGGTATAGTTGAAATTGAGGTAGTGAGTTAACTAACTGCAAAATGTAGTATTACTGGCTTTGTATTTACTTCTTTTAGTAAATGTTTCCTGATGGAACCATTTCTGGGGCTAAAGTAAGGTACCATTTTGTCTTTGTTTCATGATATTTTCTCCAATCAGGAAATAGAATCATATTAAAGCAGTGTTTTTAAACCGAATATATGACTGTCTTGTGCATCACAGAAGCATGGCAGAAAAGCCAATACAGTTTTTAACCAAAACCTTAAAATTAAATGAAAGAAACTTCTGAATTGTGAACTGATTCTTTAGAATTTTCTCTTAAGATCTAGAAGATACAACTTGGATTGTGTGTTTCTCAGAAGTAAATGATACTGAACTATTCCATAGGTGTATAGGACAAGGCCAATGATTACTACATCAGAATGAAAAATATACCTTTAACAGCTATAAACTTACTTTCATTAACAATAGCAGGAATATGCCAGATGATCAGCTGAGATTCTTGGCCTATAATTAGCTAAACTAGTAGTTGTATGGTTATACTTTAATATTTCTTAGTAAATGAACTGACAACTAAACACATAGAGTAAAATTATAGCCTAGCCTTTCCTTTTAGACAGAGCAGCGCTATTTTTTATCTCCTTTCCTGCTTATAGACTTTTAAAGCTTCATTTGAACTTACACTGAAAACAGGGGTCCAGGACTGCCCTTGTGTAGTCTCTGGAGGAAGTGGAAGCTGTACACCCATGTCTGAGGATAAATAATTTCCAGCATTTATCTAATATATGTGTATTACATTGCAGTGTCAACATATTCAATAGGATATGTTTCTTAGAAATAGAACACATGGTAAAACATGGTCAGTATGGATTCTGAGATGAAATTATGATATATGACTGCCTTTGAAACACAAGGATGCTGCAATACTTTTATAGGACTGTCATTTTAATATAAAATCAATTTTTATACAAAATAAATGGTGCACACTTGCCTGCCTACTTTAGAGCTATTAAAGAAGAGGAAAATATTAACAAATTCATCCTCTTAACCAATATTGAGCACATCCCCCACTACGATTAATTTTCAGCCATCCTTTTTTTTCTTATGGGTGCAACTATACAAGACTGTGTTGCATCAGAATTTGAAAGCATGTATAGACATCTCATTTTCACTGACCAATGAGAAGTAATAACCATTAGCTCTCTACCCATCCCTTCTTCATAGTGTGTGTTTCTGAGGTTACTGTACAGGAGAAGATGTAAGAGGGATGTTAGGTTTGTGTGTGTGCAATTGTGAAAAGCTTTATTTGTTGCTGTTGTACTTACTTTTATTGGAGTCTTTTCCATAGAAGTAATGAGCAAACTAGGAAGAATAAATTAATAAATTAAGCTGTCTTTTGTAATTCTATACAGGAATATTGAGAGCAATAAATCAGTTGCGGCTGAGTTAATGAAGCCCGAGTTCCTACAGATTTGGACCTTGAATCTTCTTAGTTTCCCTACCTTCCCATCAGTTTCCTATTGCAGTATTTACATGTCTTCCTGTTTCCACAGTTGCAATGTCACTATCCTCTTCTAAAACCTCTCTAATCTATCTCCACTCAAGCACTTCAGATCTGGAAGTCCATCATACTATGGCTGAGTCACAGCTACATGTGGTTTGCCTTGCTGCCTGGTAGATGAGTACTAAGTGACAAGCCCATCTAGGCTGACTAGCCTTTCAGCACTTCACCTGTGGTGTCCATCTTCCTGTTTGAACTTCCCTTTTGCTCCTTTAATGGAAAAAAACAAGCAGTGTATTAAAAAAATATACCATTACTTTGAGACCTCTGTCTCCCTCTCAGATTTCGTAAAGTTAACCAACAGGTTCAGAAATTATTATCTATGGTCTGTTAAATAGCAGAAATACATTGTTTCCCTAAAGATCCAAACAGACAGAAAACAACAGAAAAATGTAAGAATCCTCTTATTTAAAAATAATTTAAAACACCTAGTTTATTTATTTTCAATTGCTTTTCTTGTGCTTGAGGGAGTGGTGGTGGTTGTTATGTAGGTTTTGATGTTTGCTTTCTTTGGTGTTTTGGGGTTTTTTTTGTTTGGAGGTGATGTTTTCATTTTTGTTTTGAGTTCTTTTACAAACTGAAAATGTTTGCTTACACCAGAGTGTAAGAAAGCAGCTTCTGCAAGTGTATGGTGTGTTCCTAAATGTCTTTGTCTTAGTAGAAGAGTGAGATATTTTCAAGAGGGTGGATACTGAGGGGAGAAGGGAGAAGGTATCGCTCTGAGGCAAAGGTGCTCGAATCACGCTCACTGTTACTATTAGTGTAGAGGAACAATAGGAAGATGAGGCATTGGGGAACTTGCTGCAGCACTACTCTAGGTTGAGAGAGGAGGAAGATCTCTGCAACTTTAAAATTTTAACTTAAAGCTACTGTCCTTGTCTCAGAAACCCAGTTAATATCAGAGAAGCAGTGTGGAATACCCGTCATGAATCTAACACAGCCTTTTAATTTTGGGTAACTGAGACTATGTTTATAGTGTAAGACACAGGATCATACCCTGGACATTCACAGAATCACAGAA
>VYZX01003984.1:0-13842 GCA_013401335.1 Brachypteracias leptosomus | reverse complement strand
TATCTGCACATGTTTATTTTGAGATAAGGAAAATACTTAAAACATGTCTCTCAAAGTAATATCCCCACAGTTCCCGTTTTACTAAACAATTTATTGGTTTTAGACTATGACAATAGCCATGAAAGAGATCACAGAGTAGGAGTATGAGGGAAGTTCACAGTATCATAGGCAGAAAGGAGTAGATTGTTCCTATTATCTTCCAAAACAAGAGCTTAGAAGACATAAAATGAAACTAAGTAGTAGAAGGATCACATAAAATGAAGATAACCTCTGCTATTTCTTGACTAAAAATTCTGTGCGCAACAGATACTTGTACATACTGAAACTGACTGGACAAATTCACAAAAGAAAAATAACTCTAAGGTTATCATAAACTACCTTTAAGGCTATTACAAACAAATACTACTTCTGTTGCAAGACATTTCTGATCTAAAAGTTATGGAAGGCTGTGAGACAATTCTGAGGAAACAGCATTGCATATTCATGCTGTTCTTGTTTTCTCTAGACTTTTCCCATAAGAAATAAGAAAGTTGCTTATCAATCTTTATCCGACCTAATACAGTTAAAAACTTTTTTACTCAGAGTCCTAAATCTATACCAGAAAGTGAACACCTTAAAGACAGCAACACTTAAAAAGAGCTTTGATTCCTGTTCCAAAAATAATATCACACCATAAAATTTCTCTTAAATTCACAAAACAATTGGTGAATATAAGATTTCTAACAGAACACACCAGAAATTGTATTGAAAATGTATATATGTAGGCAAATAATCATATACATTTATAAAACACAAATACGCATTTTATCAGGATCTACTAGAATAGTAGCATTTCTTCTCTTTCACTTAGACATGCTGATGTCTTATTTCCAAACAATGGGATACAGAAGACAAACCAAACAAGAAATTATTTTTCTTTATAAGTGACAGAGGGCATAATCTTTGAAAAATACTTTATTGAAAAGGGAGATTCAGCTTATATATTTTTCCTGTTACTGTGCCAAAGTACATCTAGATGCACAACATTTACATAGTTCAAGCAGGATCCTTTTATGAGGAGGATGAAGCTGCTTCAGGACTAAGGAGTCTGACAAAGAGGCTGGAACTTCATATTAAAAAGGTTATTTCAATACCTATGAAGGAATAAATCTATGAAAAGCAATCAGATTGCACAGAAAAAAAAAGAGAGGATTATTAAGGAATTAATAAAATCCAGAGATCCTGTCATGTTAAGAAAACACAGGGCTTAGAATCATCTGCAGAAGACACTGCAATGTGTTTAAGTTTTAAATATCTTACTGCTATTAGGACTTACTATGATTTTGATTTACAGAAAAACCTACAAGAAATAAGGAACATAGTTTGATTAGGGAGATGAAAATTTTTTTTAAACTTAAAAAATGCCCACAATACACCATTAATGTATTATTTGGATTAGTTATGCTTTCCAAATGAAAAAAACTTCATATAAGGCAAATATGGACTGAAATACGGTAGAGACATCACCAACCAATGAAATTCTGAATTTTCCATTTAAAGTTGCTATGGTCAATATAAAAAAATTAATTCTACAATAAAATTGCAATTGCACATGTGACTGAACCAGATTATTTTATGACAAAAGTTGAGGCTGATATTTAATAACATAATAACTTCAGCAGGAGATTTGTTCCCCAGTAACAAATGGTTAAAGTTGGTAAATGTAATGAAAAGATTTAATCAAGCAGTATATTAAGAAAAGACAGAGGCAGTTTATCATCCTGAATAGCTAAAAGTTCCATGAAATGCAATACAACAGTTACATCTATGTTCATGTATTTTAAAGGTTTTAATAATTAATAAGAATTTCCACTGGAAAATGAAAGCAAACATTTAGAAAGTAAGTGAAATATATTCATTACAATTTTCTGCATGGCAGTTTTAATCGCTGACTACACCACTGTATTCACTGGTTTCATCAAAAGGTTATGGTATTTTCCCTAGAGTACTCAATGTGGACAAATCTGGGGGAAGTTGAATCACTACGTTCCCAAGGAAGATTCATGAAAGGTTTGGAGCATTGTATAAATTAACTGGCAAGGAGAGAAACATATATTGAAAGTGCTGGCAAGTATTTTGGGGGAGTGGGGAGGAGTATGTTGTCCAAATGAACAATAAAATCAGCCTGGGAAAGAGTTTATAGCATGAAAATATTATTTTTAGAAACTGGACCTTAAATTTAGGACACAACACAATGATCTGAGTGAGCCTAGATACAATGTATAAGAGCATTCCCAAAGTATGAAAGGTTTGTAAAGAAAGACTTACATGACTTGTAAACTTTCTGCAGTTAGATTATTCCACATTATCTCATTAGCTTGAAGGTTTTCATTTTCTTCCAGTAAAGATGTATCAAACTCTATTTCTTGTTCAACCACTTCTGATGACCTGATTTAATAAATAAATGTTATATTTTCAAAATTAACATCTATCTTTGATATTATAAAGCTATGACATAAATCATTATGTTTTGAATTATTTTAGCAACTAGAATACGGTCAAAATTACATATGAAACAAAAGAAAAGTTAGCAACTGGTTACATATTCTTTTTCCTTTGAATAAAGAACGTATGCTTAAAACCATACCGGATAATAAAATAGCATACAATTCTTTGAATCAAGATCACAGCATAACCAAGGTTCTCAAGGGGTATTAATGTGAATGGGTCCGCTCTTAGCTAATCCTGCTATAAACCTGCATGTGACAATTATCAACTCTCACATAACAACAGAAAAGATGACACACAAAGTCTTAGGACTATTTCAGCATATACTAATACAGAGTAGCAGTTCAATAAATGGCAAAACCAGTTTATTTTTAAACTAAAAAAAACTTTCTTGCATTATCCAAGTACTCTGTAATCTCAGGCACTGCTCAACCTGCAGTAAATGCAGAGTACACAGAGGTATCTAGAGTTCACTTTAAACTAAAATTTGAAATATAAAAGAAATAAAGCACAGAAACTTAGTTTAGTCCAGAATGCAAACTTCATCCAAACATACAGTCAATTAAAATGAATCTGGACTGTCATGAATAGTCTACTGCCAATATCAAGCTTATGGCCCTTCAACTGTAGTAACAGTAAGTACAATTTTGTTTTTCTAGAGCCAGCCAAGAAATGGATGGTTAAAGAAACAGTCAGTTTAAAAAACTGACTTTCAGCCAGCTTTGTGTACATGTAAGTAGAACAATTTTCAAACTAGGATAAAGCTTTATAAGTAACGTCAAGGGAAGCAAATAAAAATAAATTCAACTCTGATGACTTAAGCAGTGTTGCAGTTTAATGCAGGGTTTTCTCTGGAAGAAACATGAGCATGAACACCAAGATGAAAATGTATACCTGTGTGTATCTATGAAGTCATTATACTCAGAGTTAGGGTCTATCTGTTCAACTGAGGTCTGGATCTCTTTATGGACATTCACAATCTCTTCTGTTGCAAGACTGGTGATCTGGCTATACTCATCCAAGATTCCTTTTCTAGAGAAGAAAAAAAATTCTAGTGTATAACATGGCACTGAAGGCATAGATGGCACTGAAGATGCTTCAAACTTTCAACTTGCTGTTTATACAAACTCTCGTTACAACTAGCTAAAAAGGGAAAAAATAAGACAATATATTACTCAAAGAATTAACACATCAACTGTGGCCTTTTCTTTACAGATAGGCTATGAGTGAGAAGTCTCTGAGACCATGCTCCTTATATTGATTTCAGTGCATCTATATATAAGGTAGCTAAATTAAAAGCTGCAGAAATTACAAGGAAAATGAATGTATACAGCTAGCTGATGACTCTCTTCTTCACAAAGGACTTACAACACTGGATTTTTTCTATACTTTTTCAGAAGAGAAAATGAACAAGAGAAGGCATTAAATCTTGCCTTTCCTATGAACATGTGTGAAATGGTTCCAGAAAAGAGTTCAAAGAGCATGCTGAAAACATAAGCGAATGTCAACTACAGCAACAACATATTGAAGAAAAAGGGAGTCTACATCAATTACAAAAAAAAAAAAGAAAAAAATAATTATTACAGAAGTATGTTTCACACAGATGGCTACATCACGTTCTACACCTGAAATCACCACCTCTTTCTGTACACCAAACATACTAGAAAAGAGTAATTTTGCAATACATTCAGATCTCACAAAAAATGTCTATGTAGTGACAAAAATATTTTTATAGGTTTTTACTCCAGATATAGCAAAGCTGAGCAGGTGCAATAGATTCTTGTTCCATCGCAGTTCTTGGGTGAATTATCATATCTCACAATTCTGAAAAATCACCTTAATTACAACACACAAATTTAACTGTAGACTTTTGTGTGATTTTACATACAAAATTAAGATTTAAAGGACTGTACAGAGACTACTACCAAGGTCTATTTCATTTCAATACCTGTAGTAAAATCAAAAAAATTAATATAATACTGCACAGGGCAATTAATGATGTAATTGCACCATGTAAGCCTATAAAGTGTTAAATCCCCAACTCTCCCTCACTACCTGTGTGCTGAAGTGAACATGAATGTCAACTTCTGAGAAGGTTAGAAAATGAGTTAAAGAAGAGTGCCTCACATCTAAATGAACAATACCTACCAAAAAAAAGTAACTGACCTTTCTTTTAGGCTAAGTGATTTAATTAATGCCCCAGAAAAAGACCTACTGAACAGACTCCCCCCAACCAGCTCACATTCTTCAGGAAAGACAAAGAGGCAACATGGCAGTTACAAACCAGAAAAGAGGCCTTAAAGTCCTCATTGTTTGTTCTCGAAAATCATGAGTTTGCACATCTTACATAATGATGAAAAAATGATCATTCAGGAAAAAGGTAGTTACATTTATAAGGCTGAATTCCTTAGAGCGAGATCAGTTTTATATGATCCTGCTGCTTCTCCCACACATATGATTAGCCATGCATCTGCCTGGCCCTCCTCCCCAGTTACTTTCAAGACATTTGGCCAGTTTAAATAAGATTTATTCCTGGTAGAATTTCATAAAAATAAAACTATCAGAAAGTCAACAAACTTGTCATAGAATACCAGCTGAAGAACAGACTTCCAGCTCAGCTATAAGCACTGCAGCTAATCTGTAATATTTTAAAGTTTTATGAGAAGACACTGTCTTGCTAGAATATTTAGGTGACCACTCAAAATTACTGTCTGCATTATTTGGATAGACTTTCTATGCACAATTACTGTCAAATGAAAAATAAAACCATCCTTTTTTTAGTTATCCCTTGAAATACAATTAATTAATTACAGTTTATTATTTTCAAATAACCCCATAAATTAATTAGAATAGTACACAAATTCTGCAAGATAAAAATTTATATAAATACATCTTACAGGGCTTTAATCATTTCTTCTTGCATCTTCTGTAGTGAATCAAGTAACAGAGGAAGTGTAATATCATAATACTGGTGCTGATGTAACTGTGCTCCTTTTAGTGCCAACACATACTGATTATGCAACATATGAAGCTTCATGGTGGCTTTGTCACATCGATCTCTGGCTTTCTCAGTCTCCTTTCCTAAGAGAAAACAGTAAAACAAAAATGCATGTGGTGATTTAAAAGTATACAAACTTGTAGATGACATAAATCTAGCAGATTTATGACAAGTTTGCACCTTTTTTTACAGTGGTCTTTTCAAAGTACTTCTATGAAGAAGGTAAAATCTGTTTTCAGGTCATCAGTAAGACCAGATGTCTTGGTTTTCTAATTAAAAGACTAAGACAAAAAATGCTGTATTTTCTTTGAGCAAAGAGTGAGAATTCTTTATCTAAAAGTATACGAAAACCCCAAGTATAAAAATAATAAAGCTGTGAAGAATAAAAACCAAAACTCATAAGCAAGACTGTCACAAAGCTCATCTTTCGTTTGCTCAGAGCAAATAAACATTTTTTAATAAAGAAAGTAAAAGATGTCCTACTAGGTCAGATCTTTGATTCATTACAAATCTGTCATTTATTGTAAGCAAAATTCTATTGCTACGTGTCATCTCAATAAAGCAACGGTGCAGTCTACAAATGAGTAGCTGAACTCTCACACTTTTACTCCTGTCCATTTCTTCTCTACAACTTAACACCTCCTTATTGTCAGTATCCTGACCAAGAGGTTGGCTTTATAGTCTCAGCTCTCCACTATCAAAGACTGGAAGTTCTCAAGTTCATGCCCACAAGGCTAGTTCATTGCTGAATCTGAGAGCTAAAAGGTACTTCAAGAGGTGACCTGTTCTATTTTTTCGCCACAGTAATTGCACAACCATGCGGCATATGTTTTTATGATTTTCCTAAGATCTCCAATGACAGATAACTTCACAACTTCCTAGTACCATTTAGGTCTAGTGCTACGCTACTTGAAAGCATTCCCGCACCGCCCTGCCCCTTCATTCTCCAATGTATATCTTTATTGAATTAATTTAAACACTGACTTAATATATGCCATTGGTATGAAAGTAGATCCTACTATTTTCTGCAAGCCATGTATTAGATCACATACTCTTTTTTTCTGCCCAGTCTTCTTACCTTCATACCAATGGACTTACAGGCCTTCTTTTATAAGTCCTGTAGTCTTTTTGCAGTTGATTGTTCACAATCTTACACAAGTGAAACTTCAGTCAAGGCTCAAAGCCAAAGAATAACTTTACATTCTAGATACTTCTAGTTCATTAAAAACAAACACACACACACACTTTAAAAATTCACTTTTTTTGACATACAAACATGGCATCGCTAATTACTTTTGCTTTGGCATCTGATCCTGCCAATTAACACTATTTTTCTAAGAATCATCTCTCAGTTTATTAAATTATTTTTAACTCCACAGTTGCTCTCCAGTGCACTTTCAATCTCTACAAGGCATAGTAAATTTAATAAAGAAACTCTGAAACAAAGTAAAAAAACACTAAGAGACCACCCAAACCTAATCTCAACATATATCCTGCAATGTCCCACAGGATACATTATTTTGACAGCATTTCATTAAAATCATTCTCCAAGCAGCTTTATGCAAGCTTGGTTCACTTTAGAATCTTTTATTTTTGTAAATACCACAATTAAAGTATAAAGTCATCAATGCATATAGTTATCTATTAGACATCTCCCAATGTTTATGAGAGCAGTTTTTCAAATAATTTCCCAGAACGGCATCTATATTTTCATCTATGTATTTTTCAGCATTTTCAATAACAGAGGTAACTTCTGAGTATTTTGCTGTCTCCACATTTATCAGTAACAATCCTCCCATACAGACACTTCCTTACTTATATAAACTCTAAAGAAACACATTTTCACAGCACATCATTTCATAGTGCCTGAAAAAGAATATTCCTTTATATTACTTGTTTGCATTATTCTACTGAACACATTCTTCATGCTCATGAATGGGATGACTAAGGCTCTGAAATAGGTCTCCTTCTAACATCATCTTTTTAAAGCAATAAAATATTTTTACACTGAAGAATCCTAAAAGCTTGACTTAAATCTGCTTCCACAGATTGATAAGTGAAAGGAATACTAGTGGGAACCCAGCATGATCTATCCCTTAAGTGAATTCCAGTAAGGACTATATATTTAAATTAAAGCCTTACAATGATACCCTTACAGTGATATATCAAGTCAATGTAACTATGTATATTCAGGGTAATTGACATCCAAAACTGAAGAATACATTACACAGTTTACAGTGAATTCTTGAGAAAAAAAATTGTTGTCCCTTGCTTTTGGAGGCAACCCTCTAATTTCTTCATTTCTTCTATCAAGCATTTTCTCGTAGTTTGTTCAATTTCATGAGTCTTCATCACTGAATAGGAAAGATAAAGCTTGTAGAGCTTGCCTTATAATTGATTATTCTATATTATCCATTTAACTGATTTTGGGACCTTCCTGACACAAGTTACCTGCTTAAACTCAGTATTTCATACAATGCTAGCCATATACAAATACCATAGGGGATTATGGAAATTATTTCCTTGTACCATACTTCCTACTAATCTCAAGAAAACCACCAGTGACATAGCTTTTACCCAGTGATACAACATTTGAGGCACTCTGGACCCATGCTGCGTCTGGCTTCACTTCCCAAACACTAGACTAGACTAGAATACTTCAGTTGGAATGGACCTACAACAATGAAGTCCAACTGCCTGACCACTTCAGGGCTCAACAAAAGTTAAAGCACGTTATGAAGGGCACTGCCCAAATGCCTCTTAAACACTGGCAGACTTGGGACATCAACCACCTCCCTAGGAAGCATGTTCCAGTGTTTGACCACCCTCTCACTGAAGAAATGCTTCCTAATTATCAAGTTTGAACCTCCCCTGATGCAGCTTTGAACCACTACCAGGCATCCTGTCACTGGATCCCAGGGAGAAGAGCTCAGCACCTCCCTCTCCATTTACCCTTCTCAGGAAGCTGTAGAGAGCAATGAGATTGTCCCTCAGCCTTCTTTTCTCCAAACTAGACAAGCCCAAAGTCCTCAGCCGCTCCTCACAGGAAATGCCTTGTAGCCCTTCCACCGGCTTTGTTGCCCTCTCCCTCTGGACACACTCAAAGACCTTCACATCCTTGTTAAATTGTGGGGCCCAGAACTGCAGACAGGACTCCAGGTGAGACCACGCCAACCCTGAATGGAGTGAGATAATCACCTCTTTTGACCAGCTGGCTCTGCTGTGTTTGAGGCAACCCAGGATGGGGTTTGCCCTCAGCTGCCAGGACACTCTGCTGACTCACATGGATCCTGTTGTCAACCAGCACTCCCAGAGCCCTTTCTGCAGGGCTGCCCTCCAGCCACTCCTCTGCCAATTTATACATGTGACCAGATGGCAGGAGACTTTAAAAATCATTTATACCAATCTACAAAGTACTTTTTCAGTAAACTGTTGCAACTAAAGTAGGATTGCTTTGACTGTTAGTTCTGTCTCAGGAAGCAAACTCAGAAATTTAGTGAGCGACCAGCCTTATCATCACTCTCCAAAAAAGAGATGCAAATGCAATGCTCTTAATTAACATGGGTTTCACAAGATCAAAATCATAAAGATATAAAGAAAGACAGGACCTTGGCTTTTAATCTCTATGGTCTTGTATTTCCCCTTCTGTCTTGCAAGAGGTTTAAAGGAATCTATTTCTTAAACAGAATCACTGATTCCCTTCTCCACTCAACCTATTTCTGAGAAGAGTATAAGAAGTTTTTCCCAAGCCTTATTTAACAAAAATAATGACTGAAAATAACAAATAGTTTTCTAATGGGAAAAAAACATTTGTATATACTTAGAGATTTCAAATTTACAGACTACCAGACCTAAACTTCTGAGTTAAGAATTAGTTCAATAAAGTTATATATTTAATGTTAAACAAATAAGATAGTATAAAACCAGCAAAAATTAAAGCACAGTATTTTGAAATGCTAACAGATGCTTGATCTAATAAGCACCACTAAGAAATTCCCTCAGACCTATAAGTGCTGCTCTGTGAAGATTGAGGAGAGCATATCCTGGTGCTGCATGTCCGTGTTGAGCGGAAACAATATGCCCAAACTGGTCGCACACTCCACAAGAAGTCACCAAGATGTCACTCCCAACTGTTTCCTGCTCTAGAAGCTTTATTTTACACACAAGAAACAACCCTAGCCCTTACAGGGCTGCTAATGCCTGAGTTGAAATACTTATAGTAGGGTATTAATTTGAAATCCATCCAGCCTGTTGACGTCTGTGAATAAGACAGACCAGTTTAGCCAGTGTTACTTGTTTTGTCTTAATGTGAGAATTTCAGTCAAAAATAAACTAAAAAAATACTCTACTTGGAGTTTCCCTGATCTCAGCAACAACTAAAGGCAGCATATGCCACCAGGAAATGTAGTAGTGTAATCAAAATTTTACAGGCATCTCAGAATGAATGCACCAGCCACCTAATAAAAAGTATTTTCTGGCCACTCAGATATTACAAAGAATAGTAGGACAATATTTCATTTAATGAAAGCTTTTTCAACAGCTTCCTTATTTATCATAGACATAGTTTATCCTGTCATGCTGATGTACCACAGAAGTCACATAAGTTCTAAGGTAAAAATCTAAATCACAAGAGTTGCAGGAATGGGAAAGCATTCTTCCAGCAGATGCAATGTTGCATAACATGCTAGTTTTACTATTAATGTTTCTGGTCTCCTCTAAATCACAACACTGTCAGGGAATACAAGCCAACCTAGAGAAATCTCGAACAATAGTTTTCTTATGCTTCTGTAGCAGCATAAAATGAAATGATGAAATTAAATATTTAGGATCAATATATTTTTCCTTTACTGTTTACTTTAGATAAGAAGTAAACTTACTTCAACATAAGAATGTTGCAACATAGTTTCCACATTCAATCAGTAATTAATTAGCAAGAATAAAGACCTGTAACAGATATATTTACACTAAAATTGTAAATTTTGCTACAAGATTATATTGTATTATAATCGAGTATGAACCTCCCAAAGCAACATCAACCAGACTGCCTGACACCTGGGGTCTCTATGCTGAAGAACAACTAGTCAGGCTTCATTTGTGATTCCCACAATAAATCACTGGTCCAGAAAGGAGCAGCAACACATGACTAAATGAGGTAAGGGCTAGAACAAGCAAGATAAATCAGTCACTTTATCTGTCACCAGACAGATAACACTGGTGGTCACAACAGGCAAGTGCAATCCAGCCTAAGGACCAAGTGAGAGCCAAGGCTCAATGTACATCCTCTGCAACACAACTGTTCCACTGCTTCCCTGCTGTCCCCAAAACAGCTTCTGAGCCAGTATCTCAGGATGCTTTCATATTCCTCCAGATCTAGAGAGCACAAAGCCTTCCATAATGAAGCTCCTACATTCTTCAGAAAGTAGTTCCCTTTTCCTCACTACAAAACTACCCAAAATTTCCCACCAGCTGCCTTCCCATTGCTGTAACATAGAAAAAAAACCCCAAAAAACAGATGATGGTTTTACTATTCTAAGACAAAACAAAAACATCACTAAATTTCAGAATTGCTACACTTCCAAACCAGAGAAATTTCTTAATTATTCTTTCATGTGGTCTTTTCATGTTGACCAACCTGTATAGATAGTGCACAAAGTTACAGGTAATTCAACAAGTACAAACCCAAGGACAAAGACAAAATAGCATGTCCCAAGGAATACTTGTTCCTTTCAGCTCCAGAAAGGCAAGGCCAGGCACTGTGGTGGAAACTTCATTTGCCAGAGGAACAGAGTCTGTTGAGAGCACCATTTTACAGAAGTGGACCTAGACTGGTTCTTTTAACACATTTCTTATAAGAACTGATGTCCACAGATTTTCTTTTTCTGTTTGTTTAACAAAATGTTCTTCATCTTATTTCCAATACTTATTTATGCCTTCCCACAGTCCTGGTAGAAATTGTTCTTCCCTTGTTTTCAGCAATTCTTAAAATCCTGAAAAACTGAGCCAGTTTGTGTATTACCCAAAGTCGTACTTCCTAATAGCACATACTTTGGATAAGCACTAGGTACTGAACTAATGTCTGGAATAATGAAGACTTCCCTAATTTGCTCACTTCACAAAACAGTCTGACAACTTGAGGACTTAGAAAATCTATGAAAATACCATCACTTAAAAAAATTCAAACAGTTCAGCTGACATGCAGTTGATATACAACTGTAGTAGTTCACCTACACAACTAATTGTGAACAAGAACACAGCCTGGGGTGTGACAGAGGAGAAGCAGTTCTGCAATTTTTGGAAGAAAAACCAGCAACATTTTCCTGGAGGTCAGTTTGTTAAAACAGATTTATACTAAAATGTCAGGAAAGTGAAACTAAGTACATATTGTAATAAGACAAATACTAAGCCTGAAAGAGAAGGACAAGAAAAACCACAGGAGAAATAAGTGTGTTTAAACAGCTTGTATTTGCTATCTATCTAAAGAAATATTAATTCAGTTAATCAGAATCACAACAAAACATCACAGCTGCTGACAGTCAAAACACACTTTGATTTCAATGGGAAAGTTTGGTGCTTCAGGAATGGAAAATGATCAGAACTATAACACGAAGACAGAAGAAAAAACATATTAAGGTCACAGCACTCTATTATATTTTCCATGTTACATACTATATGTTCCCATGTTAAGTAGTTACTTGGGGATAAAAAAAAAACAAATGGAAGTTATATGTAACAAACAGCTAGGGAACTGGATGAAATGAACAACTGAGTATGTATTTTTAAGTGAATGTGAACACCAGTTAAGAAAAAAAAATAGCTGAAGCTAAACAGTGCTAAGTCTAACTTCTCTTATCCCATTCTGGTTTGTAATTATATTCACGTATAGGCTACTGCTCCAAATTTTACACAATTTGAAAAGAAACAATCTTTCCCTCATCACAGATAGCTACTATATCGTATTGTGAATTATAGTACAAAAGAACCAGGGAAAGCAATTTTAGGCAAAAACTTAAAGATGTATCTTGGAATTATACCACCATCCAATTGATTTTCTTTAAAGAAATAAAACAATCCCAGAAAGGTACATAAGAAGAATTATTAGCAAGATATTTCAATACACCATAGAACAAACATTCTCCTTTATCTAATCATTAGCACAAATCAATAGGAATCAAAATCCTTGTAGTTTGGACACATCATTTCCCCAAAATCTTTGGAATATCTCAGTGCACAAATGAAGTCTTTTCCTCTTTTGCTTAAGGTTGACAAAGATCAAATGTGCTACACTAACTGTCAAGAACTAATACTGATGCTACTGTAGCATAGGATGCAAGTAGGCTGCAGCCACAACATAGATGAGATTGAGTTGCAACCCACTTACCACAAATTAATTTAAGCAATTTTACTTTTCAAATGCATTCACTGAAGGAATAATAGGATTACTATTTATATTAAAAGGACTATCCTTTATTTTATGATTTTTAAAAAGCATACTACCAAGTACATATGAAGACAGTGAACATATCTTAAGATACTAAATGAGTTTTTATATTGTAATTGAGTTGCTCAAAAGACAAACATTACCCCATTTCACTTTAAGATTTGAAAAAGGCACCAATAAATAGATAAATTAACACTAGTCAATCATACCTTTAGCCACCGCTTCTTTATACTTTTCTTTGGCAGAATTTACGTCTTTTATTAGTTGTCTATAGTTAGATTTTAGTTTCTCTAGTTCTGTCTTTGTGACCTTTAAGAAAACAGAAATACAAGAAGTATTACAAATATTTATACTCAACATCAAAAAATCTCATAGCATTAGTCAAAGAAAACTA
Source organism: Brachypteracias leptosomus (assembly GCA_013401335.1). Classification (NCBI taxonomy): domain Eukaryota; kingdom Metazoa; phylum Chordata; class Aves; order Coraciiformes; family Brachypteraciidae; genus Brachypteracias; species Brachypteracias leptosomus. Next base: position 525 of record VYZX01003984.1, on the reverse strand, counting down.
ACAGGATTTATTTTCCAAAGTAAGGATGTTACCACTTCCCACTGGCTGGAGATAATCTTAATAGGACATTACATGGTATACCAAAATCAATAAATGTGCGAAATCAAATAAGAGGCCTGAAACAGAGATCTCCATCCACATTAGTGTAATGAAATAACCTTTTGTTCTTGAGGTCCAGTCAGAGGTCCCTATTTAGCCAGGCTGGTCTCCCTCCCCGGCTACTTGTTTTTCAGCACACGGGGACAGCCTGCTCCTATGCCTTTAAGACTTCTCTCTTGAAGTATGTCCAACCTTCCTGGACTCCTATATCCTTCAGGGCAGACTCCCAAGGGACTTTGTCAATCAGTCTTCTGAACAGGTCAAAGTTTGCTCTCCAGAAGTCTAAGGTGGTAGTTTTACTAACCCCTCTCCTTGTTTCCCCAAGGATTGAAAACTAAATCATCTCACGATCACTGTGCCCTAGACAGCCTCCAACCCTTATTTTCCTCCACAAGTTCTTCCATGTTCACAAGAAGCAGGTCCAGG
>VYZX01003973.1:2311-48359 GCA_013401335.1 Brachypteracias leptosomus | reverse complement strand
TCTGTGATTCTGTGATAACATGGAAAAAAGATCAACATGTTAATAACATTCTTACACTCTCAGTTCAAGAACCATCTTCTGGGAAGATTACTCCAATCTCACACAGCTATAAATCATCTACAAAATCTGGATACATTTCCATCCCTCCAAATGACTTGAGTTAAAAGTGGCATTTTGCAGTGGCATCAACAGGTAACACAGTGTGTACGTCAGTGTAAAACTAGAGCAGACTTAAAAATAAATGTACAAAATAAACAAACAATTTTCAATCCAAACTAATATCTGCTACTGTTTATATTATCAAAGAAAACTGAGATACCTAGGTTTTAAACTTATGTTTTGCACATGCAAAAAGCACTGCTTTTAGATAAATTTTTATTAGGATCAGCATGACTTCTGTTTCCATAATTGCGCAGCTGACCAGACTTGTGGTCTATTGTATACTTAATATTGGTTTCCAAAATTTTTATAATCAGGTAATTGCTAGTTTATCATGCAGACAATATAGCCTTAAAAGGGCTGTAATTACATCCTGATTATCTACAGTGGGCTATAAAGGAGCTATTACAGAATGAATAGTCAGTGTTTCAACCCAAGTATCTATGGATGCTCCTTTATTTACAGAGAACAAAAGGAAAAACTAGAATTTTTAATGTTTATTTGCTCTCTGGCAGCCTAAAGAAAATCCAAGTGGGTGTCAATTTAAAAGAACCCTAGGAGATAGGCCATTGTTTTTCCTGCATGGATGTCTTTTAATTTCTGTAGTTTTTTCTGTGTGAATTGGAGAAACAGGGTCTTGTTCTCCACCAAAATGATACTACCAATTGTCAGAATACGAAATTTTGCAAATTAAAGCAAAAAAAGCCTAAACCAAAACAAAGCTCCAACAAAAGCCTAGTAAATCACACAATTAGCCCTTCCAGATGATGAGGCATGGACTTTATGTCCATGTATAGGGTCATTCCCTGTCTAATCTCACAATGAATGCCCCTTCATCTCCTTCTTAAAGTGAAAGTCCAAAGGTTGGAACTTTAATACAGAGGAGAATAGCCTTGGGAAATTCCTGGTTAGAGAGGGCAATACTAATTGAGTTGTTATACAGCTATTTGGGTTTACTTAATCTGTGCACTACAAACAAGTTTTCTAGTACAGAGTAAGAACCCTACACTGAGTGATTTAGCTGTTGTGGATATACAGCAGGCAATACTACTTGATTTCTGTTAAATAAACATTATCTTTAAGAGGTTTTACTATTTGATCAACTTAGAAACTTATATCTTAATTCAAAAGTGAATGTTTATGAGGTGTGCCTATTTATTTTAAAAGACATTTTAATGCCAGTCTTTTACTATTTGTGGCTAGAACTTAAGTTTTCAGAAGAATATGTGAATGAATGAATGATCACATTGTGTTTCCTGCATATTCTGAGCCAAGATACATTGAAATCTATGCACACGTGTATTTACTGTCTTATATCTTAGGAAAATGAGAAAAAGAATAAATATTTATTCCAAGAAGAAGAAGAAAAGACAGCATTTATTTTATTGGGAGATTTAAAAATATTTTTTAAAAGAGGCAATTAAAAAAATTATGTGGGATGAAAACATGATACAAGAAGCTAGAAAAGTAGCAAGCTGGAAAATATTAGAAGTAGCAGAAGCAAGAATAAGCTTAGGAGCTCTCTCGCATCATTACTCAAAGCAGGCAGGAAGAGTTACTAATAAAGATTCAGAAAAGGCAGAGCTTGACAAATCTTTCTGTTCTGTATTAGGAAATAGGTAGATACAGACTTTATAAAGTTAAGGAAACAAACATTTTGAAACCAGCTAGTCTAAATAACCTCTGGGAAAGAGGTTTTTTTCAAGCAGGTGTTTAGTTGCCCACTTCTCTGAGGAGGCTGGTGGGCAGGAGCTGCGTTGCTCATTCTGCCTTTGGAGGACTCAGGAGTGCAGCCGGAGAGTGTGGGGTACCTCTGATACCCACTGGCCGTTGAGGGAGGTCCCACTCCTGCCCTTCCTACCCTGTTGCTCTTCTTCTCTGCCTCTGCTCCTGCCTCTCAGCTCTGCACATCCCCCAACACTCACAACACCCTTCTACAAGCCACTTGCAACAATTCTGCAGAACACTGTCCACTTTGTCTTTTTGCAAGTTTAGCTCTGTGCTGGATTAGTGAGCTGCAGCATCTCGTGTCTGTTCAGAAGGGTATTGCAGCTGGCACCATGTAAATAATGAATGTAAGCAGATGGGATTGTGCAGGAAAAGGTTTTGGAGGGGGGAAACTGAGACTACCACCTTTTGACCATGGTGCCCAGTTGGAATCCAGTGACTCTACCTCTTCTCCTTCTCATGCAGCTTCATGCTTGTTGAGAAGCACCTCATGTATCTGCTAGGCTACCCAAGAGACACAGCTGCAGGGAATGGACTGTGGTACATGGGTTGTATTTGTCTCATGTGGCTTGCAGACACTCATTTCCAAAAACTGCTCAGCCAGCATCACTAGAGGAATAAACTGAACAATTAACCAAGATGAAGCTCCACAGAAAAAGATCCCAAATACAGTGCTTATATGGGTCTGCACTTGGTCATAGACTGCACTTCAGGCCTTGCTTGCACTGAAAGGAAGTCAGACACTGTAGCTAGCAAGAGAGGGGACTCTGGGGGGAGTGGAGCAGTTTGCAGATTGCTACTGAGCTTCTCACTCTTTTTGCTCATTATGTTTGAACAAGGCTTATCATTTAAATCCACTCAAACAGACATTTACTGATGCTGATTAAACTCAATAAGTGCTAGCAAACATGAGAGTCAGTCGTGCTGCCTCCTGCTGAAGGGTGCTCAGCTCTTTCTATTCTCTCCTATTTTCTCTGGTCTGACAGCTAACCTTTGCAGATGGCTTTTTTTCATCATTTACATGGGGAATCTTTTCAGTTACCGTGACCCACTAATTTCATAGCAGCTTTAAGAGTGAAATGTTGGAATCACAGAGCCAGGAACAGGAAGGAGCATTACAATACTCATAGGCAGAGGCTCAAAGCAGAAAATGAGCTGTCTTCAGCCTTCTGGATATTTTCCAAGTTGTCCTATTACTTCAAGAGCCTCGAAAATATGGTTGGCAAAAGTAACTGCATAAATGTTACAAGCTTCAGTCAGACATTTGGCATATTGTTCTTATTGGCAGCTATTTGTTTAAATTTGTCTAATAAAACCATCTAATACATGATTTATTGATCCAGTGTAGCATTAACTTTTCAGTTGGGACTTCAGCAGGAGGTTTTATGCAGGGTTTACAAGAATTTATAAGCATTCCTACCAGTACTGAATATTCACATCAATGAACTGGAATGTATGAATAAAATTGTGGTGAACAGAATTTACAGGTGACCCAAAGATGGGCAGAGTGGTGAATCTCAACAAAGGCAGGCTTGGGCTAGTTGAAGCAAAGCATATTCAGAGAGAGCTAAATGCAAAATGCATCTAGGGACAATGAATGCAACCCACATGCCCAGCATAAGGCCCTTTAACTTGGAAAGCAGGCACTTTCAAGAAGAAGAAGGGCCAAAGTGGACAACTAACAAACCCTTATGCTCTGACTAAATAAACCCTTATGCTGTCATTAAATACATAAGTGTAGGACAAAAATGAGAAAGAAACAATTTTAATGCCAAATGTCTCATTGACAAGTATGATACCAAAACCATTCATTCCATTCCAGTATTCACATTTTAAAGGGGTATTGAAAATGCAAAAAAAAAAGCCACACAAGTTGGAAAAAAAATACAAAAAAATTTTGAATGAGAGAGGCAAAGAATTCAGTCTGTTCACTGAGAAGAGGCAATTTGACTACCATGCACAAATAGCCGCCACACAAAAAGAAGAAATACATAACACAGATTCTTTAACCTAGTGGAAAAAGCCATAATAAGAACCAGTGCCTGGAAGCTGAAGCCAGACAAATGTAAATGAGGCATGCTACGTGAACGTTAGATGAACATTAGATGTTATTAGATGAACTGCTAGAATGAGTTGCTTTTGGAGGTCATGTATTTATAGTCACACATTTCCTTCAAATAAAGTATCAATGATATTGAGTAAGATAGGCTCTAATTAAATGCAAGTTACATATTAGTAATTCCCAAAACATTGGGTTAACAGGTGTTTAGCAGGTCATGAGACAGCAGTATCTGATGGTCCTTTCTGCTTTAAATTCCATGAATACATGCACAAAGTTGAACAGAGAAGCTTGCTCTTGTAAGCCTAATTTCTAGTATTTTTAAATGTTTCATTTTAAAGCTTTTTCCCCAGTGTCTGAAATGACCTGGCCAAATATTTTTGAAAGTGAGACGGTAGTATGCAGAAAACTGAATATATAACAAATGTGTAAGAAAAAAAATCTTGCATGTGCCAAGATTCAGACTTCATTACAAGATCTTTACAGAAGGAATGTACAGTACATGTGACTTTGTTCTAGATTTCTCCGGCTTGCCACACATACAGAAACCCCTGGAAGGCAAGGAACTCTCACTGCTTCATTCTAGACTCACCCTCAAGTTGCAGCCCTTATCAGCCTCTCTCCTGCACCACAAAAATGGGCTATTTCCTTCCCTCCAGGTAGCACTGCCCACTCGGGCTCCCAGTAGCAATCTCATCTGTTCCCACTTTGTCTGAATTATCCACAAACATTCACAGGGTCCCCTTTCACCTGAGTTTTGGATTCCTGATCAGAGGGTCACTGTTCTTTCCTAATCTGGCCCGTCTGCATTTCGACACAGATTGACTCACATTCTCCTATTTGAAATCAGTGTTCTGCCATGACCATCTGCTTCAATATTACTTTCCTCTGCTTTGTAAATAGGAAAGAGAAAAAATAACTCCATAACACTAAATGCAAGAAGAGAGATTGCCCCAAAATTATGCTATAGGATTGATCAAAACATATTTACACAAAGCAGAAATGTAAGGCCACTCTGATTTGCTATATATAACCAACCATTTTCAGGACAGTGCCTTAATATAACTGGCAATAGAATATGAATTGATTTATATTAATTCAAATTAGTAATTGATTCAAATATATTTTAAGATGCAGCTTACTGCCCTGCTATACCATACTGTCTATACTTTGTCTATGCTGTCCTGGTAAGTATAGGCTTTCCGTTCCCTAGATGCACATTAATGCTAACAGGGTTAGCAGCACACTTGCATTATAAACCTGTCCCGGGGGATGTATCTGTTTGGGGTCACTGATTTCCTCAGGGCCAGGATCTCACTCAGTGTTAATGAGAGCTTCACATCTGACACTATTGTTGAGCATGGTTGGTGATGTGAAGGTTTTCCTGTCCCCTCATTTCTGAGCAGGCAGACTGGGGAAGGGCTCTGGTGCCAGGAGCCTCATGGGAAGTTTTCAGGCACTACTAAACATCGCTTGACTGAAGAACGAATCCATGGCCATGAAGCAGTGATACACGTGCAGGTTGTGAACCAAGAACTTCACTCCATGGGTTGCCATTCCTTGTCACTTCAAAATAAGAGCAGCAAGGTAATAAATAAAGCAGCTACTTAATAAATAAAATAGATGAGTGTGTCATTCATAAGCCCCACACACACACACGTGTGAGAATTTATATGCAAGGCTCTCAGGGAACTTGAATTCAAATCTATTACTCCCAAAACGATGCTGTTGTTGGCAGTAGGAAACGGAAAAGCTTTTCTTCATTTTTATTTATTCCTTTTCTCTATTCCTGCTCTTCTCTGAGATATCTTTCACAGTTTTTAGCACTATTAGTGAAATCCTGTACTTATTGGGAATTTCCCTTTCATTTCAATGAGTCAGAACTTTATTTCATATTGTGCAAAGAAATAAAGTATAAAGGATTATTTTGCAAGAGAGCCTCAGTATATGCAAAACAGCACAACAAATTCATTTTTACTGAATGCCTAAATTTAATAAACCCAAAACAATCAGAAACATCCATTTAGAGATACTGCCATGAAAATAGTGATCGAGAATAAGGTATTCCTGGCTGCCAGTGAAGCAAATGAACTCTCTTAGCAGAATCTGTCTCCATCCCTTTCTTTTAAGGGAAAGATTTCAGACTGTTCTCTACCAGAATGACAGAGTTCTTGGGCTTGGTCTGCTTATGGTGTGTGCAATGAATGGGTTATCTCTTTGCTCATGGTTTCTCATAATGATATGTAGTTATATGCAGTGTGTATGCAAACATACAGGCACTGGGTTATAAAAATAACAGGTGATCAGCCTCACATTTGTGCCAAAAATTCCTATTAAGAAAATCTCAACCTCAATCATTAGGTTTCTTTTGGGAGCTGTTCTATTTGCTGAGAGATGTCTGTAATTGTTGGGCTCTTTCATTGTCTGTAACTGTGTAAATTTAACATTTCCTGCAGAACAGAATAGTCAGGGTTCTGTGCACAGGACGACATATTCACACAATTTACACAGCTCTATCCATTTTACATATCATTCACATGTAGTCCTCTTCCTACAAATGACATTCATTTCATTTATCTTACATACCCTCTAAACCAGATTTGTTCTCTTCATAAGCACTGGGAAAATTGTCACTAGGGGATTCCTAATCATGTAGAAGAATCAGATATTCTAATTATAAAAAAGGAAAGCATTTGAAGATGGACATATTACTGCTTTCCAGGAGGCCCTGCAAGTATTTCTGTTCAGGATGGGAAAAGATTAAAATGCCATTTGAATGACTGATGTTAAACTTTCTATCTTGTAGCCTTGTAAATGAATTGCTGCCTTACAGGCACTTCATGTTATGAAAACATTTTACATTCAACTGGAATAATTGCGCATTTAACTTCAAAGTTACAACCTGCCTCGGGTATTAATTTGTCAGGTCCACACTGGAGCTGTAGAAATGTCAAAAGAATTGGCTCAGGATAGAGCTGTCATGCACTGTGAACTATTCCATCTTCTCTGCAGTCTCCGCTGCAGATATTGAATCAAAATTTCTCCCAGTTCAGGTAAACCCAGATGCTTGACAACCACTGAAGAATTTTCAGTCTGCTTGAGTGAGACTTCTGGGTAGTATTATAAAATGAGGAGCTATTATATTGTACCACTGCCAGCTTGCTCTATTGCTTTTAAATTGGTTTTGTATGCACAAATAGCTATGCAGCTAGGGTATGTTCCTCATACAGATAGTTATTCAATCTCTTTTAAATTAAGAGAAGGCTGTGAAGTTGGGTTTTATTTTTGAATCACTGCAGTAGTGAATGCTTGCAAAGAGATAACAGCCCTGGTAATACAAGCATGAGTAATGCCCAAGTGGTTTCAGTCGCTGCCTGTACCATGTTCCTGCTGGTTACAGAACCATTTGGCATTGTCATTGCTTTATAGGGTTTGCTAAGAAACGTGATAAAATACCTTAACATTTATGCCAGATTCAGATGTTAGTGATTTAAAATCAGTGAAAAATATTTCACTATTTTCTACACTTTTTTTTAATACCAGTGGTCAGAATAAGATGATGTGTAGGGCAGGTTAAACAAAGTAAACTGCAATAAACCTGATGAAGTTACATGGCACCTGGGGACAACTACTTGTAATTGTTGGAGGATTCAGTGCTCATAAGGTTAAAGCAGTTATTTCTTTAGTTGTCAGGAACCATTTCACAAAGACAAAGACTTTACAAATAAAATGAAAATCAATTGTGAAGCAGTGGTTTATTCTCAGTATTTACTGAGAAGCTTTCTTCTTGGAATTTGGTAACTTATGACTTCAAATATGTCTTTACCTTAAAAATTATGATGACATGGCAGTTACTTCTAACTTTAAATCATACATAATATCTTAAGGCTGTTATTCTGTTTATTATGTTTCTTTAAACATTGCTTCAGGTTTTTTTTTAATTCATTCAATCTTTACATATTCCAATTTATGTTTAACATTTCATAAAATGAACCCTTTTTAGAATTTCCCAACTTAGATTCAAAGTGGAAAAAGACTTATTTGTAATTCAAATATGATATTTCTGATTATTTCTATACAACTCCTTTATAACAACTTAATATTACACTTGAGATAGCTCTGAAATATTTGTGGCTAAATATCTCTGAAAACATACATTAAACAGGAAGCTGCTGCTATCCCCATTAAAATGTTCTTGTTAAATCTTTCCAATAAATCAGTCAATGAGCCGCTTATTTCATTTCTATGATCTAATGTCTTCTGCTACTTTTAATTAAAAATGTATCTAATCATGTAAACATTATTATGAGCAAAACATTTTCTACTTGTGAGTTTTTAAGTGTCAGCAAACACATCTGGAACTTTGCTTAATAGATAATTGAAGAAGTGTCCAATTTTGGCAAGAACAAAAATATAGATGGCAAATTTCAGAAGGGTGGGGCCTTGTGCTTATTTGAAGCGGTCTGTAGAGGTGATAATGAAGGTTTCATTTAACCAGCACTGGTAGACCATTAATTTAACAACGTAAGTCCTTTCAAAGACAAGAGAAGCTGAAATTTCAAGTGACCTGGTTTCTATATTTTCAGAACTTTCTATAAAAAAGTGCATGACAAAACCTGCAACATATGATAGTATATGGTGACTACATTTGCAGAGAATTGAGCAGCTACTGCTCAGTCCACCAAGTGACACAAGCAATTCACTGCAGTAGAGAGACCTCAGCTAGCAGGAAAACTGGGCTGTAGAGGTTGATGAAATGGTGACTTGGGGAAGCCAACAGTCAGCACTGTCCCCAGTTTTCACAGGGCTGCATTTCTTTTTCTACATTGTTGTCTTTGAGGTACTGCAAAAGTTGTATTTGCTGCTGAAAGGAAAACTAGATCTTGTTGGATGCTGCCACTAACCTGCCTGCTGGTCCTACTGGGATCAGTGGGAACCTTGCCAAGGTTTCTTTTTTCTTGCTCTATGGATGAGCACTGTGAAGTTGAGAGGGGAGTCAGAGGCTGCCTGTTGTCAAGAAGCAGCAGCACAGTTACATCATACACAGTTTCATCTAGCTGTGCTCCACCTGGAAGACCCACCTCACCGTGAACAGAGGCATGGATCAATCTCACTCCACATCTGGCTTTTACAGGAAACGCTTAAATTAGGATTTTAGTTGCCCTAGGCTCTCTGCATAGCTAATAGATGAGCGAGGCATGTCCAGATGTGATATAGTTAATCAATCAAATTAGTTAATCCAAATCCAAGCAACTCTCATGTTCAGCAAAGTTGCATTCATGAAGAAGACAGGATTTAAAAAACAGATAAGTAAAATCATGTTCCTAAATAGCTTTTCAAGTTTTTCCCCTTTTTACAAAGTCTCATTGAATTCACTGGTTTATATGTGATGTCTTTTATCAGATAACAGCTTTGACACCACTGAAAATCTGCCATAAGAGGGCTCAGTTAAGGTCTGTTAATAATTTGAAAAATATTCTGAATGCACTATCCAAGACATGATTATTCCATTATTATATTCCCTGATAGTCATTCCTTCACATTCCTGCAGAGAAAACCTCTTTGTTAGCTGATGTTCATTACGAAAAATTGCTGGATTCTTGATCCACAAATTAGAGGAGATTAGTAATGATAATAATAATAATGAGACACACCTAGCAGAAAAAATAGAATTTTCATTTATATATTATCTAGACCGCATTGTGACTGACTTCACAATAGTGGCACCGTGCAAATGATGTTTAATGTTTAAACAGATTAATAACTGTTATGAAAACTCAATATTTGAAAGGATCTTCTAAAATACCATGTGATAACCTGCAATTTCATTCCTAAACTAATAATGTATCAGCACTGTTTTCTAGTGAAAAACAGAGCTTTGTTCTGAGTGCTGATAAGCAGCAAGGTATCATGGATGTTGTCAGACTTAAAGCACGTAACTTTATCAAGCAGAAAGTAAACCCATGGTGTTACAGCTCTGTACAGGAATGTCACAATGGGAACCTCTGTTTAGAGAAAGGCATCTCAAGGGCACCTAAAGTGCTTTATTCACCAGCATCAAAGTGAAGTTGCGTTTAATTTAAAGGCTTGTTTGGTTTTCTAGAACAGCTGCTAATCTGCTTCTATGGGATTCTTTCCTGACACACTGCAGAGTGCTTTCTGCCTACACTAACTTATTAGTTACATTTGTGTTCACTGTAAGGATTGCAGGGGAAGAATTAGGGCGACTTGGGTTTTGCAGACAAACAGTCAAATGAATTCTTGGGTTCATATACATAGCTGGACATTTGCATCCATTTTTTAATGTAAAATTTCAGTTTCTCTGCAGTCTGAGGAGTACTTCTTTGACTGAGTAATGACAGTTCTGTTGGTTGTGTCTGTCTGTAACAGGAGCTGCCAAGGTGTTCTGGCCAAATAATCCCTTTCGTGCCATGAAGGGAGCCAGCACCTCAGCTCTCACATGATTTGCAGTTTAAATGATTTGTGCCTGTGGGTGTGTGCTTGATCTGCAGACTTCACTGTTGGCATCTTCTTTGGCTTTCAGCTATCCCTAGTTCAGATGCACTGGCACCATTTGCCCAAGCGTGTCCCTGTGAGTTACACCAACAATGTGAATATTTTAAATATTTTACAGTTTATTTTTTTCTGGGGCGTAATTCTTCTTGTGATAAACCAGAATGCAATCTTATATCTAGTGTGATTAGTTTTCAGTGAAATTGCACAGAGATCATGGACACTCTCTTAGCTGAAATGGAGTTTCATTTCGGCAAGGAGTTAAAGAAGGCTCTGACCAACACTCCAAGATTATCCTGTACTTTTATGCTACAGAATCATAAACTTAAACTCTATGGGCAAAGTATCACTCCGTTCTTTGTGGATACGAGTTACTGAGGGAACAAAGGGACCTGAGCAACCAAAAATCTCATTAAGTTACTCATATTGTTTTCCTACTACAAAATTAAAGGATGATGCCAAATCTAATCTGCTTCAACAACAAGACCCCAGAAATACAGACAGCACTGGATTCCTTAAGAGTTTAAATATAAGTACTCCAATATTTGTGTTTATACTTGTGTAATTATATTCACAACTACTGACTACTAATTATATATACAACTATTTTTAGCTGTTGGCTTCACAAAAATAGAAGAGTGTGTGCTGATAAGTAGCCATGATGAGGAGAAAGAGAACATCATAGTTTTTATTTCTGTGTCATGCTACAAGTGCTCTCCTTGAAGTTAGCTTATAAGAATATGGCTGCATGTATTCTTAACTGGTAATTGTGCCATCAGTGCTTTCAGCTGTTAATATATGGATTTTCTAGGAACTTTTACTTGAGTAAATTGCCATATTTAGCAGTCTTAGCCTCTCAGATCCTTTTTCAAGCCATGGGAATTATTTCTTGCTGTGCTAAGGCAGTAGGACTTTCTCTCTTAATTCTCATCATTCCATTAAGTAAACCCGCTGAGCAAATAGCTGTTATTATAATAGCGTAGAATTTCTTCTGCTCCATTAGAGTGAAAATAAGGTTGATAATTGACCGATATCTTATAGCATTTATCCAGTGTCTTCATTTAATGCAGTCACTACTCAGGTGTTCTCTTTGTTGCATACAAATACCAAAAAAGTGTTCAAGTCCATATCAGTAAGAAATTCTGGTTAAACAGGAAGGAACCACTTGGGCTCTGATTTATGAGTCAGCACAGAACAACTGTCCTCCAAAGGAAAGTCTGATTCTTACTCTCACTAAGTAAACCAAAGCACTTAAAAAACTTTCAGTATTCCAATTTGTTGGCTACATCTTTACTCTATAGACACCACAGTCTTCCACTGCAGAGTCACTGCAGCGCAGAATAAAATTCCCTGCCAACATTCTTCATCTAAGGGTAAGCTCTGTAAGGGATCCTGAGAACCACAGGAGCTGTTTCCTTATATAAATTCAGCTGCTAGAAAGGATTAACATTTTTAATGGCAGCATTTGCACCATCTTTTCAATACGAGGCCATGGATATCAATCTCTTTCCTGAAGACCTGTCAGGGCAAACTTCTGCAATGACCATCTTTCAAAGTCTCGTCTTCATTCAGATAGAATCCTGAAAAAAGAAGGCTGCTCTTCTTTGACTCAGAGCTCCCTTCATGACGGGCCCTTTAGAAATTCAAATATTATTTTAGAGCATTATTTAAATCCTCATGAATTTTATTAAAGGCTTTGGGTTTAGATGTCTGAAGTATAACGTTTTGGTTTTATATCTAAAGGATGAAGTGCTGGGTCCTAGGCTGTGGGCCCTGAGCTGGAGTTGAGCTGTGACTGAGTCACAATCCAGCAGAATGTTTAGTTTCCCCCTCTGGCTTCAGGTTCCAGAGTCAGAACCTGGCCCACCTCTATCTTTGTGGCCCCACCCTCACCCAGGTGGTTGTGGTTGGGGTGGTGGTCAAGGCCAGGATTACATCAACCAGGAGCTGATTAGTTTATGTGTGTTTTTTGTTGGGGCTGGTCACACCTTGCTGAGCTCTCTCAGTGGTGTCCTTCCATGTGAAGGGCCACTGAGGGAGCTATCTCTGTCTGTTGTGTCCAGCAGGCGATGCTGGCACCACAGTGGGCAGTGGAGGAGCTGGACCCACAGGAACCTACAGCAGAATTCTTTGAAAGATGACTTCCAAGGGGATGTTGTTGAGTTCAGCGTTGGCCTGTGTGATCAGGCAACTGATGGCAGCATAAAATGATGTTGGCTGAACCAGCACAACAGAGGGATAGAGAGAGGAACAAAAAAAAGCAGAACTGTAAGAATTCAACATTAGGAAATGGAAAGCATTTCAAAACAAGAGTAAAAAATGAGCAAAGAACAAAACAGAGTCAAACCCCAGCAATGCAAGGGGTGTTATTTTCACAACATACACAGAGGACATGGAAAATTTGTTCAGAGTCCAAGTTAATGGTCACTTCCTAAAAGTATTCAACATTTCAGTTTTCAGCTTCAGCTTCACTCAATCTGAGAACAGATTAAGCTCTCCTAGATGCTGTATTTAAGAAAGAGATAGAGGCTAGAAATATGGTTTATGTTTTCACCTCCCATGAGTTGTTCGAGCTTGTGTCATTCTAGCTGCAGCTATGTTTTGATTGGGGACATTTTACTGTTATGACGAGCATAAAAAGACCCACAGAGACTCTATGAGTTGAAAACCTCAGACTCTTAATGAAAAACTTCTCTTAGTTTTCCACAAAATGATTTTAAAGTAATGAGTTTACATTCAGGAAATAAGTAAAAATAACTCTGAGGAAAAGATGTGTCATGGTAAACATGAGAGCAACTTAGCTTTTCGTTTTATACATCTTGGCTCTGATCTTTGCTCAATGATCAAGGCAGCACCCCTAGATAGGACTGAGTGTGTTAAAATGTAAAGTCCCTTTTCACTTCCTGATCATGTGCTATTCTTGCATACCTTTTCTCTTTCTTTCTTTCTCTTTCTTTCTTTCTTTCTTTTTCTTTCTTTCACTCTTTCATTCTTTATTTCTTTCTTTCATTCTTTTTAAGTGCTTCAGTTTACTATTTATAGTTCCCACATATGGGAAGAAACTGAAGCCACATCCTTTTACTACTCTACAAGGACTTCAAGGTCTTTCTCAAAACAGAGAGTAGCTTGTGTTTTTCCAGTTAACATTTTCCTTTTTTAACATGGGACTTCCCGTTACAAAAGAATGACTTGTATAAGGAAGCACCAATGTAAATGTTTGGCTCATTAGGAGTGCAGTTTGTAGTACTAAGTTTATTTTGCTGTGGTTTACCATCCTTTGGGAGATTATTGACTAATCCATAAGAAATGAAAAATAACAATAGCTATATCTGCATAAGGTAAACAATGAGATGCATATGAAAATAAAGATCACAATTTTTACATTCCGCTCCACTTCCCAGCCTACCATGTGGTCCTAACACAATAAATAGCTAAGAATTATGGTTGTATTTGCAACCTCTTAACTTCTGTGCTCTCAGCAGTGCACATCGCTGCACACACTGCTATGATAATGGAAATGTGTTATCAGTTGATACTGTAAATAGCATTAATATAGATATCATATAAACCTAGTTTCTCAAGGAAAAATCTAATCTTTAAACCTGGCCCAGACACTGTGCTGATGGCTTTAGGGTTTTAGAATGGTTTATTCTTTGGTTGTTTGGGGGTTTTTTGCTTCCCCCTCCCCCCACCAAAAAGTGTTGTGGAATCTTTTTGAATGCCAAATGTTGGGAATTTTCCCTGCAACGACTGAAGGCAGCCAAAAAGTTTGGTGGAGGATGAGGCAAGGCAAAACCCCAGTGCTTGTGTTTGGTGGATGCAGTTTTATTTGCCCTTCAGCCTTACAGGAAAAAAACGATGTGAACGACATTGGAGAACGAATGGGCTGAGAAGGCTGCTAGCAGCAACAGGGTCTCTGCAAGCTGCACAGCCATGCAGCAGTGAGCCCTGGCACTGCCCTCAGGCACAAATCAAAAATCTATGAGAGATTTCACCTGGTTCATATAAACATTGGTTGTGGCTGGAAAAAATCAAGCTCCGAAATTCTGCACAATCCTGTACACAACATAAAACACAGGAAGCTCACATCAATATGCTTGAGAAGGTCAGAGGTTGTCATACTGTGGATTGTGATTTACAAGGTTACAAGAAAAGGCTTTGTAGAGGGTCACACAGTATTTTATACCAGAGTGATTTAGCAGCAGACCAGTTTTCTCAAGGTAGAGCAGTGAAAGCAGGCCTTAACTATTGGTTTCAAGTGGTTCCAGTACTCTCAGACAAGCCAATGCCTTAGCCACTGAAGACAGCAATTCCTGCAGATGACTATAAGGTTGCAAGGGATTAAGAGAAATCAGGCACAAATTTTCTTCCCTCCTTCCAGATGAATTCAGCTGATCCAGAGCTATCACATTCAGGCCACAGAGATGATTCAAAAGCAGGTCACCATCACTTTTTAAACTTTGAAAAATCCTGACCTAATGCAGTCTTGTCTGGCTGCCCCACAAACCTTTTCCAGTGGATTTTCTACCTGGAATCTAGTTGACCTTTCCATTCGGGAATATTTGCATTAGGCAAGGAATCTGAGATCAATTCATATTTTTTAACATATCAAACTCAGAGATAGGCAGCAGAGATTTGTGAACTCTTTGTTAGATACCACAAAGGAAAAGCAGAGAAAGCTTCTTGTAAATGTTCTGTTGAAAAGCTAATATTGAAAACTTTTAAAATCTATTTGATTAAAAAGTTTACACAGCTTGTGATAAATCAAGTTATAGGACATGAAATATCTGTTTCTATAGTTCTTTTATCTCATTTCTCCCTTTCCCAAGAAACCAATAAAATACAGAAATTCCTATAAAAATATCTGTGCAAACCAGTAAAATAACTTATTTACTTATATATATGTTTATTCTGAGGATTTTTTTCCTGTAACACATTCTGTGCAGCATGCACTATCGTGTCTTCTTCCCCTCAGTGGCAGGAAGATGTCTGATCTAATTCAGAAAGATCATCAGTTAACTATTTTTAAGAGTGGCATTGTTTTCACATGGACAGCATTGAAACCATATGGTCTTTCCTTTTTCTTGTCTTGTGCTTTCATCTAACAGATACTTATGTTTGAAAGTACTGGAAAGCATTTTGCTTTAGAATCTACCCTGCCTTCTGGCACTCTGCTTAATTTCCAAGATTTCACATCAATGAAAGCAATATTTCAGCATAGAAGAGTTTTCTCCTTTCTTATACCTGCCTTCCAAGCCAAGTGCTCAGTGCTGTGGAGAACAGAGCAAGCTGAGGACTTGCTGAAAAGGAGCAGTCTTGTCTAAAAGTTTTTAAGCCATTTTATGTGATTCAGTACATGGAAACAAACTTGGAAAAGCATGCATGATTTTAATAGGAATTATGCAGTAAAAAAAGGACAAAATTGTATGGTGGATTGTAAAAGATTTCTACACTTGAAATAACTGAAAATATCTTTTATGAATAAGCACCTGCTAGAGCCTGTCTTGTTCAGCAGAGTACTTCAGGATGTGCATGTGCCTGGGCATAAGTACATCTCATCTGAAGAATGAGAGTTACACTGGTCTGTTCATTTGCAAATCTGATGCGTAATCAGTATGTTCTGAGGCTGGAAAGGGGTTGATGGCACACCCTGTCTTCTCTGAGTCAGCAGGTCCTTGTATAATGTGTCCCAGGGGACATGATGATTTGCATTTCAGGTCACATGCGGATGAAGTAGATGCCTATGCTCTAAGGAGAAGTTAATCTCAGCTCCACCTGCCTATTGGCCAGCCTGCAGGTTAAAAGAAGTTCAAGTTGTGGGCAGTGAATGAGCACATTTAGGGAACCATGAGTTGAACCATGATCCTCTTTGTGTAGATGAATGCTTAGTTGTATGTCCATCCATATGCCTCTGATAATCATGGTCATGCATCATTAGAGAGCTATGAAGGGGCAATCATGCAAGAATAAGTTAGTCCATGTCTTTTTACATTGTTCATTACATTTGCCTTGTCAAAATGTACACAATAATCCTCATTAGTGCCCTTCAGGATCAAGCTCCTTCTCTAGCAGTTATTTCCTTGTCTTCAGAAACTTTTATTTCTCTACGTTTCTGCAAATGTGTCACAGACACTTTTGTGAATGTTGGTGGTTAAACTTTGATGTTAAATCCAGGGAATTCGGTGTGCAGTAATGCATCCCAGATCTGAAGAGGCCGTGGGCAGCACACCAGCAAGCGTGAGTTTGCAGGGGAGGTGAGACACATTGGACAGACAAACCAAGTAGACCTAGCAAGGCATTTTTTCAGTGGCTTAGCTGACCACTGCATAGCCAGGAGTGACTTTGGCCAACTGGAAAGCATGTCTGGAGAAAGTTATTTATGATTATTTCCAGTTTCAGAGAGGTTCAGGAAGTTATCTTTCTGCATCTTGTGTCTGCACAGCTCTGACTTGTGACCTTATAAGGTGAGGCACTTTACATACTTTGTCTTTATTTACCTTTTAAATTGTAGTTGCTTTTCCTGGCACCAGGCAAAGAGAGTCTCTTTCCTATGGCGGCAGCAGCAGAAGCAGTTTTCATCCAGAAGCAGCTCAGTTCAGATGCAGTGTCTTTGTTACTGCCACCACCATGCCAAATAGCCAGTGTTTATGGTTGAACTTGATGATCTTAAGGATGTTCTCCAACCTAAATGATTCTATGATTCTGTGATGAGCCCTGCCAACTCTCACAGGATTTAGAGCTGCTCCTTGGTGCTAGTAGCATGAAACAGGACCATTACACTGGAGTTGCCATGTCTTTGGGAAGACACTTCTGCCTTAGCTTATCTGGTGTTGAAACTGGTTGTTTTCATGCAAGTGCAAAATGAGGGTATTTAAATAAAATGAAGAGCTTAGAAATTAATTAATACATTTGGAAGCATTAAACATTGATCTCCAGAGAAAGAGATGAATGTCAAAGAAGCAAGCTCTAGAGAAACAATTTTTTTCAAAGACCTGGCTTTAAAGGAACTATGTTAAACGTATTGATGGTATAATAAAAAAAGAATGAAAATAGTATACTACCAACCTATGAGATATGCATAGATACATATAATGCTAAGAAAAGAGAAGTGGCCAGCCTGTTGGAAGCTTAGCCACACCTCAGAAGTTAAACTGCAAAGGCCAACATTGTCTTTACATCTGCAAGCAGAAAGCTCAGCATAGGGACCAGGTCAGTATGAGAAAACAGCAGCCTATTAACCACCTGCCTTTACAGAGATTAGATCTGAGATACAGCCTGATTTTTTAACCCTGAGGTTACCCGAATCCATTGAGGTCTTGTTCCCTGTGGTCAATTTAAACTCTCTGTGGTTAAAAATTAACTTGTGCATATGCCCATTTCTTTGATTCCCTTTTCTTCAAAATCTTTCTTTTGAGCAACTGAGGATAAAACCTCTCACATTCTCATGTAAAGGTCTAGAAAGTGACACCCTCTTGGATTGTCTTTGTATATTGTACCTACTTGCTATTAGGTTAGAAGCAGTGGTTTGTTTGCTCAGTGTCTTGCACACAGGAATTTCGTCTTACCTCTTGTTTTGTCACAAGAAATGAAACAGTGACTTCCTTCTCCCCCTGGTCCGACTCCCAGGCAGGAGCTGCACACTCATCAGCTACATGGCTGCCAACTTAAGCAACTCACAGTGGTCCCTGGAGGGGGCAATTCTCAGGGCCAGCCCCTGTCAGGTGCCATGGGAACAAATCCAGTGGAAAAGAGGAAAAAAAAGGCTTCATTGCAGGAGGAGCAGGAAGAGGCTCTGGCTGACCAGCACACATGCAGTGGCTGGGTTTCACAAGGCTGCTTTCAATTACACAGTATTGGCAAAGACTGCAGAGATATTGCCCCACTATATATTTATTTCCTGTCTGACTCCTGTCGGGTGATTTAAGTGTCTAAATCTTCATTCCATATAAACGACAGGGAGTCTATGAAGGTGTGAATGCTCACGTTTGTGTGTTCAAGGGGTCCCTTTCTGGATCTTGTTGTCGGGGCTGCTAGAGCTTCCCTGTAGAACCAAATGGCCTGAAACTGGCTGAGTGATGCCAGTTAAAGATGTTACCTTGTCATACAGAGCGAAAACATTTCCACAGTAAAGAGAGAAAAATAAATTCCTAACAGTTTAGGAGGCTTTTTGAAACTCTTTCCATATAAAGCTGTTTTTCAATCTGTCATCAATCTGCAGTAACCCAGTGGAGAAAAACAGAGCTATGGTATCAGTTTGGATGTTGGATACAGTTGTAAAAAGCTGTTAAAAACATTCAAAGCCAAATTTGGAAGATCTCAATTCCATATTCCTGGAAAAGGATGCATTGGCAGAGATATGAGCAGAAGTTTTAAGTTATACAAAGAGACTTGCCTAAAACATGTTTATACTCCTTATTTGACCAGTCTTTGGAGCTTGAATTATCATATCTTTTTGCTTGAGCAGCATGCTTTCTTGTCACAGCGTGTGAGCTCTTAATCTTCCCCTGGCATGGCTATGTTCAGAAACATTTGCACATCTTGGTTTAACATATCTTGACCAATCCTCTCCTACAACTATAAAGAAGAATTTCACAAAGTAAATACTGAGAAACTCTTATGAATAGTGATCAAAAAAACTTCAAAAGGTTTAAAAGCCCATCTTGAAGCCTGCTGTTATGGACACTTTCCAAGGGTTAACATAAAAGCTTGGATAGACTCTTTTTACAGTTATTTCGTGTTGCTGTTGCCTGCCTGCAGTTTTGTCTTCCCAAATTAAATTGATTTATCTTTTTTTATGATTGCATTTCCCTCTGCTTCCAGGATCCCCAGATAGGCTCTTCTTTTTCTTCCTACAGAACATTCTTTGGTTTTCTTTCTTTATTTTTTTTCTTCTTTTTTTCCCCTAGAGTTTATAGAAACAGGAGCTCAAAGGAAAAAGGCCTTTTTGTCACATGGAATAGATTGCTAGAAATACAATTAATTTTCTAGCCAGCTCCAGAGGATAGGAATTTCTCTACCTTTTCTCTGATGCCACCTTTTTCTCAGCAATTCCTTGGGTTGCTGGGTAGTGCCTCTGAACTAGCTGACAACTCAGCCCAGCCACAAACATATGTATTAACAGGGGAGAGCAGGAGAATTCCTCTACACTGTTACGCAGGATCTGGTTGAACTCTTGGCTACTGTCTGGAACCCATTTCATGGTAATTTTTTGATCTGTGCTGCAAGCAACCTATCGTCTTCTCAGCTAGGGATCTTATACTAGACTTCTGCAAGAGTGTAAATTCTTGGAGTCTGTTTATGCTGTAAAAAAATTACAGTAAAATTACAAAAAAAAAAATTGTTTCTATAAACTGCTGTGTTTACTTTATAATAACATATGTAGAAAATACATTAAGACTGTGTTTAGTTATTTGTAAACCACTTCACAGTGTTTACAGGGAAGTTAAAAGTTGAACAATGATGTTCTAATATGATCATACTCATGCTAGGGATTGCAACCTTCCAAAATACTGGTGCAATAAATGCTGGCTTTAAAAAGAGACAGCTAAATTTTGGCTGAAAGCTCAAAGGCTGTTTACAAATCTTCTGTATATTCTGCCTAGGTTGTTTGGTGTTTTTGTTTGCTTTTAAGATATGACTGATTCTAGGGAAATTGTAGAAGAAAGTCTAGGAAAACTTTCAGACTACGATGGAAAATCCTTTATAATAGTTATCTGTTCGTAAAAAAAACATGCAATTCCTGGAGGTTTTAATAATGGCTTTTAATTTAGTTGATGTAAACTAACAAACTAAGAATAGGAGAGCACTGTGGAATTCTGACATTGGGCATGTTTCAGACGAGAAGCTGGCAGCATTTATGCTCAGATATTACACTTCTGATATTACACTGCCCTGGGAGTACAGGCCCCAAAGATTTTATTTCACCATCAGATCTTGGAAAAAATCATTCTTCTTAGGAACTGTAGTTACAAAAGCTTTAACACCAGTCATTCAGTTTACATGAAGACATTTGAGACTGGGGATTTCTTCATTGTTCTAAGGTTTGTCTTAACAAAGCTTCAGAATAAGAAGTAAAAAGGCTCATAAAAATGAGGAAACTCATTAAAACATTTGGCATTTGTACAAGAACTAAGTATGTTACTAAGAAAACATGACAGATTATTTTCATTCTGGGTTCAGATTAAAATGAGTCATATCATAGGGAAC
Source organism: Brachypteracias leptosomus (assembly GCA_013401335.1). Classification (NCBI taxonomy): domain Eukaryota; kingdom Metazoa; phylum Chordata; class Aves; order Coraciiformes; family Brachypteraciidae; genus Brachypteracias; species Brachypteracias leptosomus. The sequence goes on along the minus strand of VYZX01003973.1, from coordinate 27,694 downwards.
TGACACAGTCACATTTAGTGGTAGCAGACCATGTAGAAGTCTTTCTCTGGTGTTCCCATTAACACCGAACTTCACACCCAGGTATGATGAGCCTTGGAGTATCATAAAAGAGTCACAGCTGCTGGTGGACTTTTAAGCTTAAGCTGGAGAATCACAAGGATGAATAAAAGATGATTAATACTAGGGTTTAGAAGTTTTGCTCAGACAGACAATACGCATGTTTTCTTTCATTCAGTCATCATAATATACCTTCTATTTAACAGGTCATCATGATGTCAAAACAGTGTTTCAAAAAGGAATGAGATAAATCCAGATTTCTGATTGCTCTTGGCTCTTTGAAACTGGACAAGAGATTCATGGGTAAAAACAGTTGTTAGACACTTACACCTGTTATATTTCACATTCAAGTTGAATTGAACTTATAATTAAAGGATTAAGTTAAGATTTTACTATCACAGAAGAAGCTTCAAAAGGTTTTGGCGCATTTGAACAATTTTCTTGACCAGACAGCTTTGGAAGCACAGTGCCTTGCCGGCTGCTCTCAAGAGAAGTACAGCCTAGTGCAGGTACCTGAGAAGGGCCAGCATTGGTCAATGGATCTTGTTTACATATGATATGAAGATGGGGAGATGGACAGGGTTTGGGATAAACTATTGCTATGGATATCTAAAATTGTAATGTAAAGGACCATAATATTCAAGAAGTTTGTCAGGCATATAAATCCCCATGCTGGCACTTCAGGGTACAAAAGAACTGCTGAACAACAGCAACGGGGAAAGTGTTTCTGGACAACTTAATGAAGACTGCGAGTTCTCCTGTGCACCTACCTAAGGCAAGTATTATTGTAATATTGAAATTATTATTACTTTCTTTATTTTTTCATATTGCATTACTATAGGAAAAATTTGTAAAAACTAGCAATAATAGTCATATAGAAACAGAAGATAAGGGGAATTTTAGACCCTTCAGTCTTCAGTGTGGCATCATTAGCTTTGGCTCTTTGTAAATGGCAGCCAGTAGAAGTGAAGAAGCATAATTCATGTACATTGGAGTTCTTCCCAGTTCCTAATTTTCCATTTCTATTGAGTCTGTGGGAACTAGTTTTAACCTAGTTCCCATGTTTTTTAAAGAACTCACTTACATACAGATGTATTTGTGAATGCATATTAAGATGAACACACACACATAGAAAAAGAAGTTGCCCCACAGGAGTTCAAACATCAGTCTTCTGTGCCTTCTTGGTATCAGAATATAAATCTTGGAAGGTTCAAACTTGTTCTTCTGCAGCTGCCCTCCATGTACTGAATCCATGGAGGTATAACTTTGGACACTACTGTAGCTTTACACAAACACTGAGACACTCCCTACCTAGACCTGAATGAGATGAGGAGCTATCTGTGAGACAGCCAGAGGACAGAGAAATGGCCATAGTGCACGTTTTGCCCTTCAAAATACATCCTTGTTATAATCTAAGCCTGTAGTAAATTTCTGTCATACAGTGATGATTTTCTTGAAACAGAAGCAGGAAGAAAGCTATGCAATGACCACACTGCACCTTCAGTGCTGCTGTCCAAGCTATGGTTTCATTCCTCCTTGGCTTTATTTAGATGGAATCTCAGTGGCAACAGTGCTTTCAGTAACAGAAAGCTTTAAACGTCTAATGTGTTCTTGGGCAGAAATCTTCCTGCTGTCACAGAGAGCATCATGATAGAATTGTACAGAGGTGATATAGAGCTCCACACAAATACCACATAAGGAATTATTCAATTATTATAAAAATGAAAATGCAAAAGTTATAAAACTTCTCTCCATTCCATGGAGAAGAAATCAGAAACTTGCATCTGATGTTTCTGAATGGACTTTGAGAATTTACTCTATATACAACTGGCCAAAGGAAAAGCCATGAAACTGAGCACTCTACAGTTGCTGAAGTTCATGGTTAAATCAATTTTCCAACCTTACAGCCTTTGCTGCATTTGTCGCTGCATGTATAAAACAATGCTAGGGATATGACCTAAACCCAAGAGATAATGTCATGTTTACCAGCTTAAATTGATTATATTATTGCTATAGTATTTTTGTTTGTTTTTTATATATACACAACATCAAATGGAATATGAGACGAAGACCTCAAAGACAGAACTGCAATCTGGGGCTGAGGATGATGGGATTAAAATTAGTTTCTTCAGTGTACCCAAAATGGGGAGGTAGATTCTCTGAGCTGTGCTCTTCTTTACCAGAGGTATTTATCATGAGAATCAGGGAGCAAAGTGAACATATGATAACTAATGAGCTGCAAAATGCAGCATGCCAAGGAGAAGAAAGGAGAAAAGAAGCTGCGTGCAGATCAGACTGCTTTTCTGGAACACTTCCTGCTGTCTCAGTATCTCTTATTTTTACACTGGTATATTAGCTCTGATTGCATGAGTCAAAGTGTCTGGCAGTTCTCATGCCAAGAGAATTACAAGTGGTTGCATGGAAAAGAAAGAGATACTGATTCTGTTCCTCTCCCATTGGTACCTTCTATTTTTAATAGTAAAAGCAGCAGCTACAGTACTATGAAATACTTCCTTCATACAAAATATTTCCAAGGTGACAGTGAAATAGAGAGGGGCCTGGACATGTGGCCCTTACATTGGCAAAACCTCCAATTCAAACCAACGAGCTGTACTCTGCTCTGAAGGGATGGCAGAACGTGCCAGGAGAACTCCTTACAATCTAACCACAGCCCTGAGCACGAGCACTGAGCAGAGCTTTTGGAGAGCAACTGGCCTTACAAAGAGGCACTGCTGCCCAGAGTCAGAGACCTTACATTTGGGTGCACAGTAGCCTGCCTGATTTACAGCCACTCCGTGCTATAATGATATCTGTCAGTGGTGGAAGAGGAATATCTGGTTTTCCAAGCAATTTATTGTAATAGAAATAACCTGTTTCTTGTGACTACTCACCACCCTTCCATCTGCTGAACATTTGGAACAGACATTTTCCGTCCAAATTGGATCAGATACTAACTACACTGGCACAAATGAAATGCTAAAGCCAGCTATTCCTGCTTGGCAAAATTTGTCCCAGGCAAAGCTTAAAACCTCCTTCCACTTACAACATTTGACATACTCTGTTTGTTCTAGCAAAATAGGTCCTGTGTAATGAATAGAGGATTTTGTAAAGGCCATTTTTCTACCATTCAAAACCTGCTTCTCATACCTTGAAGCTAAGAAAATTGTGAAATTGGAAACATTTTCAGTGAGAGAACCATATAAATATTAATGAAAATAGCAAGGGAGTATTTACACTATTGCAAAAGATGCACCACTAAGAAGAAGGAAAAAAATTAGCTCTATTCCATCTGAATTCAAGACTTATGCATTTTAGCCTTTAACAGATCTTAGCATGCTCTGCAGAAATTTTCAATGATCCCACTGTACTTTAGCCTTTGAGTCTCAGTTGTAGTCCAGGCTTTACAGTAACCCACTAATTTTAAACACAGGTTTTGCAGAATATAAATTATGCCAAGATGCTTCTTCACACACTCTGGTTCTATTTTTCTTTTAAATGTCAGTTTACATAAGTAAACATCAGTTCATAAATTTCTGAGTCTCTGTCTAGGTTACTGAATTGTTTCTTAAGCCTTGTCTGACAGTGCAAAGCCTGACACATAAAACCACACGGTGCTGGTTTTCAGGAAGAGCAGAGGAGTTTGGATCTTATCTATTTCTGTACCACAGAAATAAGATCTATGTGTAGGGTGCAGCTTGTCATGCTCTGGTATTCCTCAGGGTGAGAATCCCAGCTTTTAAAACACTTGGAGACTTTTAGTTTCTTTTATAAACAAAGATAAAGTAATAGCAGCTGTTGTGATTATGTTCTACAATGAATGTGGATTAGAGCCTCTCTTCCTAATAAAGATGCATATTTACCTGTTTGGGTTTTTTTCTTCCCTCACAGTCATTTATTTTCTAGTTGAATCTCTTCCTTTCATTAAATTCCATAGAAGATGTGATCCTGTTATGTACTACCCATATACACTTCAGTATTTGTGCAAGTATGGCTCCAGATAGGCTGTCATGGTTGATTAAGTTGATGCTGGAACTTGAAAAAAACAACTGTGTGTTTTATTCCACTATAGACCTGATATATTTTTATTCTTTCATTGAGTTTTAATGCAAAACATAAGATTTTGAACATTGATACCTGATGCTGTTTGTGTCCCAGCTGGGATATATCTCACTGAAAGTATCTATTGTCTAAGGTAATGACTAACATGCATAAATATTTATATATTTTCTCATGACTCAGTACCTCAAGCTTTCAAAATGTGATAGATATTTTTTTACTCTGCACAGTAGAATTGGAAACTCTTTGTACACTGGAAGGAAAAAATGTACCTTTTTTTTTTCCATACAGCTTTGTTATGATAGAGTAGAATGATGAGGTTTGGAATCACCTCGGGAGGTTTTCTTGGTTTTATAAGTAATTGGCACTGCATGTTTTCTATGTTTTTTGTGGAAAGCAGTTTTCTTTCCACTCCACTTGTATTTCTTTCATTGCTGTCTTGGAGCAGATGTCATTACCAATGCCTAATTTCAGAAGACTTTCTTAATGTATCTTAAGGTACTGACCAAAGAAAATGTGTTTTGCTGGTGAACATTCACAAGAGAACAGAATTAAAGTCCCATATTTTCACTTTTTCAATCTGCAGGATTCACACTGATCCTGTGTGAAGTTTTAAAATTCACTAACTTCTGAGCTTGTGCCTACTGTGCTGCTGAACACAGAACTTTAGCCCTCTGGCAAAAGTAGTTTTCCAAGTATGTTCAGAATTAATTTAGACGTTTATCACTCACCATTTCATTTAGCAGTATTTGATGATTGAACAGTATCATTTCAGAATTGTTCAAGCTGCTTTTTTTTTCCCCTGAGATAATTAATATTTGTATTTTTAATTATTCATTAAAGTCTTAAATGTTTAAAACCTGGATAAATTTTATCTGCTTCACTCTAGTTCTATTTTAAAGATTCCATAAACTAAATAATTATGTGCAAATATTTTTGTTTGTTAGTCTGAAGGGATCACAAGAAGGTGGAGATATAAATTAACTTCTCAATAGGACACAGATAAGAGACAGAATTATTGGTATTTTAGTCACCCACAAGGCAGCAGTGAGATAACATTCCTTTGGAACAAGTATTTCTCTAACAACATTAGGTCTCTGTTAACAGTTCTGTGATAAGAAATGACCCTACTCTGGTTCAGTATAGGATCCTTTCTAACAACCCACAGCTGCTTGAAGAGCGATGTGGATGGGAGTCACTGGGAGCGGTCCTGAAGGAGCTCAAACACCATTTCAACTGTCTCCTATGGTTTTTTGGGGGTAACTGCTCTGGAGCATTATTTTAGCCACAGCAGTTTGTTCCTGATTTCTTCTCAGTTCTTGACTGTGTATTTTTTCTATACTCACATGAAATAAACTCTTCACATGGAAAGAAAGAAAGAAGGGAGAGAGGTGCATTGTTTCGGAATGATACAGACATACTGTGAAAAAGATTGATTGGGAAACCCATTAGTTATTGATTTCCCTATCTGGGTCACTTCTGAGACAGAATAAACTATTGTCAAACTATTAGATTTCCTTCTTAATTTATATAGGGTATAAAAAGATTTGAATAAAGCCACTGGTTTGATTCTTAAACTAAATTAAGGATTTAGGCGGAGCATATAATCCTAAGAAAAAAAAAGTTACAAGGAGCATACTGAGGCAAAGGTGAGAAGACTAAAACTAAAGGTATTATGAACATTTTCAGCTTAATGGAGGTATTAAGAAGTTGGACTTAGTTATCACATCATAAAAATATGCTAGGAGGTATACAGGAATTTTTCCAAGTAATTTTTATGTGAGAATAAGAACATGGAGAATGAGACTTATCCTAGAAGAAAAACATCAAAGTCATGTGAAAAAGTGGAAAAAAGTGATTATTTTATATTTCTGTACAGAATTAAATGTAAAAAGAAAAAGGCATAAATTCCAAGGTAGACTCTTATTCCATTGCATACTGTTATGTGCTTGACGTTATGTTAATTTCTTCGATCTGTTCCCAAACTGGCATAGAAAGTTACTGCTCTCAAGAGGCTAGAACTTCCTCTCAGTCTTCAGCTGACACTGTTATGACATAATGTGACCATATTGCTGCAAGGAAAGAACTTAGTTGCACCATATTCTCATGTGTGTGGGCTGTTTATTGTCAGTTCACTATTGTTTTATATGGATTTAACAAACTGATTGTGTACTGAAAAAAAAGCCATTTCTTTTTTTGATTATGTTTTTAAACAGTTCATGCAGCAAATTTATAAGCAGTTTAAAATCCAGCCTATATTTCAATTGAAGCCATTTCAGTTAGACTAAAATTTCACATTTATAAAAGTTCACACATTTCATACAAGTTATAAGGCTGCCAGAGAACATACTTCAGTCACATTTCAGGTTTGCCTCAAAAAAGATCATCAGAAGAATCTACCCACAGTGTGGTTCCACATTGCCAAAGCACAATCTGGGACCACAAGCAAATTTTTCACATTTACTCTAAATCATCACCACAAAGAAACTTGTTTCAAATAGGAGATGGAAGAATAATTTGACTGAAATGTTTTTCACCCAAAATTATCAATCGAGTTGAACAAAGCATTTCCTGAGTTCATTTTGATTGTTTTCAGTAAAGAAAAACAGAACTCCAAAACCATCCGATGTTGAAACCTCTTGCTGCAAAATTTAAAAGCAAAGCACTTCCACTACCAAAACAGCTTTTCTAGTAGAAATTGGATTTCTGTGTAAAAATACATCTATGCTGTTAGCTTTTAGAGACCTAAAAATATTAAACAAAGTATTCCATTTAGACACGAGTGAAGTATTTCACTGTATATAAAATTGAATGTTCAGGGTTTTATTCCAGCTTGTGATAAAATTAATCTTTTTCCAACTCAGTCAATCAAGCACATACTCAGTTATTCATAGGGCTCCGATTCTAACATTTTTCAATTGCTTCTCATGCCATTGGGAAGCAAGAGGTAGAAATCAAACCACAGAGGAACAGAATACAATAGAAAGAACAGTTTAGAAGAGAAATAAAAGAATAGAAAAAAAAATAAAATAAAGAAAAAGATAGAAAGAAAAAAGGTTTGTGTGATGGAGGAAACAGACCAGAAAATTCTCCCATCAGCTGATACATCTGCAAATGTTACTGGAGAGCCTGAGATAAATTGCCAGGTTTATTGAACAGCCCATTATCTGATTTACAGACAAAATATGGAGAGATGAGCCACCTAAGGAAGAGCAAAGATCAGAACTCCGATCAGTAGCCAAATCCTCTTTTTTCCCACCCTGTGCTCTGTTCATGTGTAACCTCTCCATGGGCAGATCTTTCCCATACAACTTCAATGTTAGGAGACTTTTGGCTACATTGCAAGTTACACTAGTCACCAATATAAATTTGCTTTCAAGCCAATTAAATATGGAGTTTAAACAACTATATGCAAGCAACAAAGATGTCCCCATGCACCAATTTTGAATGGCGAACAGTTTGGCTGATGCAGAGCAAGGAGGAAGGGCATGGAGGGATCTTCAGGAAGGCTTTTATGAAGAGCAACATTAACTGCAGCTTCTGGGCAAACACTAGTTAGGAAAGATACCACCAAGAGATGAGGAGTAGCATCTCTTCTTTTTCCTTTCTCCTAGTTCTGCTGAGCTCCCACAAAAACATATAGCGAAGTGGTGAAAGAATAAAATATAGCAAATGCGTCAGCCTGCCAAGTTGTTGGTATAGTCACCAGTTGCAGGGTTTACCATCTCCATAGGGCTTCCTGCCCGTTTGAGATTGCTCTGACTCCAGCTACAGTCCCCTGCAACTCTTGCCACCCTGAAATACTCTTCCCCAGGGGAAAACAGAGACTGGGGCTGCCCAGCATGAGATCACTCTTTAGAAAAAGAGTGGAGCAGGGCCAGGACCTAGGTGCTTAGGTAGTATTGACTAAGGTAGTGTTGGCATTTACATTCTTTAAATTATGACATAAGGAAAAGTCCTTTCATGGCTTATTCAGCTGGAAGAAGGAAGAAACAATAGCATGACATTTTCTAATCAGATATTTTTGCCACTTTTCCAAAAGACAGTGTCCATCTGTTTTAGCATCTGCTCAGTGTAGTTCAGAATCCTTCTAAACTCAACAAATAAGAGAAATGGCTTCACTGCCTTCAAAATGTCAAGATCTAAGAATTTCCTGGGGAAAAAAGGTTGCACATGTCATTATTGCTGGATCTCTCTTCCTGTTTAAATACAGTATGCAATCTCCATTTATTTCAGAAGGTTTGAGAAAGGTACTTGACTGAAAATTTTGATGTTTCCAAACACAAATTATTTTTTTAAAGTGCAAAAGTTTGCCCTGCTCTAGTCTAAGGGGAGCGACCTTTTGTTGCACTTGCTTTGGAGCCCTCATAGCAATAATGGTGGAGCAGACTATGTCCTGAAAATGAAGTATCACCTATAACATGAAACATTTGATGGAAACCATATTTTTGAAGTAATAAAACAATCTGCACAGGTTTTGTTTCCACATATCTCACTATCTAACAGGAGAACACGAGGAGTTGTTTGTGAAAGACTTATGCTGGCCATCTTTCCCTTTCTCTAAGTGCTCACGGGCAATACCCCTTTCTATTGCATTCTAGCTTCCCCAGACATGCAAAGCAGATGCTTTTTCTCCTGCCTAAAAACCTGTAAACAGTAATTTTTCCTGCCATTTCTACTAAGACTCCCTGGAGGATACTTTTTGGATCACATTTTTGCCCTCAGGTTTGCTACTTCTGCATTTCCAATGATCTAGGATGCTTCACAAAATTAATTTTATACCAATATCCATAAAATAATTCAAGTTGGAAAGGACCTTTGGAGGTCATTCAACAGCTCTGCCTCATTAATCAACTCACATACTATGTTCATAAAAGAATTTTATCTCAGTGATCATAACCCATAACAGATATATGTCTGCCTGGCACATTAAGACTCCTGTACCACATTTACAAATTCACTTGTTTTTTCAGGGACATTTTAGACTATTTTGTCCTATTGAATTCATCTGTAAGTTTTAGTTCATTGAATAAATATTCTCTCTTGATATGACAAAAAATAATTTTACAATAGTTCAGTCAGAAGTGGAAAGGAATACACTGAAAAACAAAATTATTCTAGCTTGGGACATCTTTTCTATGATTTTGCTGATTGTTTAATTCTATACTGACTTTTAGAAAGTTTTCAAATTATTACATCTTGTATTCCATAATATCCCCTCTACATGTGCTGACCCTCCCTCTGCCTTGCACATTATTGATTCAAACTGTGATCTCCCAGCTGGTGTTTCTGTCACTCAGTGCTGTCAGTCTGATGCTACCTACTTGAATGAGGAAAAGTGGTCCAGGCACAGCTTTCCTGAGAGCACCAGCCAGTGTCTGACAGATATTACTAGCATGAGGTAATGTAACCGTAAACTATCAAAAGAACTGAAGGATCTTTTCCCTGTGGGAGCCAGATGAGATTCCACATGAACCAGATAACAATATGTCTGCAAAAGACCGCTTACACTCAAAACACGTAGCAAATATGTTTCTAGTCTGAATAATCCCCACAGTCGTGTTACCCAGGGGTTTCGGACACTGTTCCATTGGCCTTGTTAACACTGAGGTAACTGCCCATTTTACTGAATACCAGTGGCCCATGTTTAGCTTATAGCAACAGCAAAGGTTTCAATTTTGCTTCTGCTTTTACCACTGAGCAGAGAGATATGAAGTCCACAAGCAAGGAAAAGTTGCTGATGCACATGTACTGACATCTGCATTAGTCAGCAATGAAGTCTGATTTATCCCACCTGTTTCTATTCCTTCCTTCCTTTATCCCATAGCTGGAGCTGTTGCTGGTTCCAATTAGCATTTGTACATTTCCATGAAAATCGGTAGATTCTTTTAAAAAGAGGAAATAGCAAGAGATGACTGATACTTGAATTGCGCTACCAATGCTGCTATCCTACCGACAAATGTCAGTGGGTTAGAAAAGCAGGATGCGAAGCATCATGATGCCTTAAGAGAGATGAAATACAGTGAAGTGAAATAAAGATGACATACATATCAAAATAAATAAATGGCTGATCTTATTTATTTAAGGAATGACATTTATATGGGAAAAGCAATGGAATTTAAATCATTATCTTTAAAAGATCATAGTTAAAGAGCATGAGGCTACAGCAGTCTTCTGTAGCAATAGATGGAAATATGACTGCATGAGTTAATGACGGAAAAGCCTCCATTCAGTGCATAATTCTCATCAGATTTTCTTTATCTGAAAGCAGTATTATACTTGTATCATCAGAGTGACTAAAACTGAACAAATTAAAATGTCATCTGGAAATAACTCAATCCTTCTATTATTCATCATTCTATTAATGGAGTCCTTACATGACAAGGGAAAAAAACCACCAGTTTATCTGATAAAATCAGTATGATCAGTGATTTTAACCTGAAACAATTTTTTTTTTTTTCTTCAGTAAATTGGTTAAAACATGAGTTGTGTTAAGGCTTCCTACTTACTTATTTTTATCTATATGAACAGATTCATTGAATTAATAGGATGATAATTGCTTTTGAAAGTGTACAAGAGCTGGCCTATATATAGATTTTGGTGACAAATACAACTTACACAGCTAGAAATTTTAGTGCAGATTTAGTTACAGTGATATGAAATGCTTGTTTACTGTAATATAATAAATGTTCTTCTTTCTCTTTTTGTCTGACAAATTCTGTGGAAGCCAGGCTCCTAATCCAGGTTGGAATTAACTTTGTAACTGAATAATGCATTTAGGAGAACAGTCCCTAGGAAATGGAAATGTATTTTAAAGAGTATGCAAGTGATAACATCAAACCAGGGAACTGGAGAGTGGCTGAAGTTGTGAAGGTAAAATAAGTTTCTTAGGCAGGTGGCAAAAAGAATGACTCCATATATCAGATATATATGTATCATACATACAGATTTTTACAAAAGGCCCCATTTCTGAATATTAGTGAATATAGAGATATCTTCTCTAACACACAATTTTGACAATAGAAATATGAATAAACTTTCCTTGATAGGTCAAATTCTACAGCCAGAGGAGCAGTTATATTTATTTCCTTGAACACCTTCGTTGGTTTTTACCTGGGAGCTCTCTCAAAGCCATTCCTGGGAGTTTTGAAGGTTTGCAGGTAGAGGGGACGTGTAGGGACGCGTGGCCTGGACTGGCTGCCCCCCACCTCCTGGCTCTGGCTGCTCCCAGGGGCAGAGCTCTCTCAAAGCAATGGGGGCACCGCAGCACTCAGTGACTGAGCTGACGAAGTGGCTCAAAGCTTTCCTTGTTAGGAAAAGCTCCAAGGCTGCCTTTCAATTAAACCATTGCTCTCCAATGTGTTTAACTAATTTAGTAGCAGGAAGGGATTAGAAAAGCAGGGAATATGTTTGAATTTTTCTTTTATGCTCCTACTACTAATAAGAATAAATCAAAAAACTACAACAAGGTGCCAGGTTTGTTTATCCTGTAGCAATGTGTCCTGTGTTCTACAGCATCTGAGAACTGATTCTTCTGTATCCCAAGGATACAAATCTAAATATCCTAATGAGTTGTTTAAGGAGATCTTATATATCGGAAAAGTATCTGTTACTGTATTTAAGCCTAAGCATAGATGAAGTATAATGAACAATCTGTTAAATGTTAATATAATTTATCCTTTCTTAATTTACAAACATGACATATTGCATGTATTTAGTGTTAATCTGTTTTAGACATTCATTTGTTTTGACCTATGTCCATAATATATTATGTACCTTGAGATATTTATCTTGTCACTTTGAAACAAGATTACAATTAATATGACACACATGAGTTTAAATTAGTACTCCAACTAGAGATGTGTGAGTAATGAATTAGCCACAGTCTTGAACTGTTGGCAGTCAATTTAAATTGCCTGCCTCTTTCTGATGCACGATCTGGAGTCAGCAAATATGTACGTGGTCTTAAGTCAACATGTTTTTTAGATCAGTGACTGAGCAATAGTCTTTAAACACTTTTTTTTTCTAAGGGAACATCGCAACAACAACAAAAAAGTTAGTTTGGGACTGTATAGTCAGATGTCCAACTGCAAACAATTCTTCCACAGATTTGTTTTGTCACACCACATTTGGTTTGCTATTCTAAGGTCAAACCTGAAAAGTTAAGTGGTTGCCTATAGGAAGCAGGACCATAATTGCAATATCATTAGAAATACTGAATTGTGGATAATACTTTATATTTGTACTTGTCACTTGTCTGGTTTTTGACAAGAGGAGGCAGTTTTGAAGGGCTTCCCGTGGTCCTTGTGTTTTTTATCCTGTTATCCAATTTTCTGCTGCACTGCTTTCCTTCTGTCACACTGACTGCTAGCCAGCCTTGCCTCCTTTACGGGAAGGGCATACAAAGCTTTTCACTATAGTGGACAGAAATAAAAGGAGAGGCAATAACAGGGATGAATTTTGATAAGTACCTTATGCCCCAGTCCAGGGTAAGTCATACATGATCTATATATCACCCGGAGGTCTTTCAAATATTGTAGAAAAATTGCCATTTATGGAATATGTGTATATAAACAAAGACATGCTTTTAAAAACCAAATAAATCCTGAAAATAAAGAAAACAATCTATGATGCTAAGGGCTATTTGTAGATAACAGAGAAACACTTTCATTTAGTGACTCCGTATTATTGAAAAATTTGTTAGTAAAAATCCCCAAACAACCCATAAACCACAATATAAATCCTAGTATATAAGTAAGTGAATACTATCCAATAAAACTCTTCTTTTATTCAGATTATAACATCCAATAGTCTTTGGATATGAATTTCCACTAACTTTCCTTTTTTTTTTGAACTGGAGTCTGACATGAATAAGATTGAATGTTGTAGTGGGTCTGTCTGAGCTGATTTTCCCCATACAGCCCTCATGCTGCAGTACTAGGAGCCAGCGGGTGTTGATTAACACACCCGTGTTGTGACCAGCAGTGCTCACACAGCACCAAAGGTACTGGGGGGCAAGATCTGGGAGGAGATACAACCCAGACAGTCAACCCTAGCTGACCAATAAGATATTCCATACCATATGACGTCAGCTCAACTATAAAGGGAGGAGGACGGGGGGATCTGGGGGGAAGACGTTTGTCCTCCGAGCAACCGCGTTCTGGAGCCCTGCTTCCCGGGACAGGCCCGACACCACCTGCAGGTGGGAAGTAGAGAGTAACAGCTTTGCTTGCTTCTGCTTTGTTCGTGCATGGCCTTGCTTTCTCTGCTGTTTATTAAAACTGCTTTTTATCATAACCCACGGCTTTTTCTTTTCCATCTTATTCTCTCCCTGCTTGCCTTGCTGACGGAGGTTTGAGGGGGGGGAGTGATAGAGGGACTAGGGGTGGGCACCTGGCACCCAGCCAAGGTAAACCCACCACAAATGTATACATGGTTTACACTTGATACGTGTTTACATGTGTATTTAATCTGCTTTAGATACGTCTTAAGCAAAGCTGACAGTCTCTTGACAATAGTCACATTTGCTCCTATTGAAAACAAGTGTAAGCATTGTCTATGGCTTGGCTTATTGCATGATCCCTCGGCTTTTTGTTATACTTGATAGCAAAATTATTTGCCTGAATGTTTTAAAACCCCACTCCCCATAATCTTAAGGACACAAGCATAATGATGCAGGCAAGATATCAAGGCTATGTCTAAACCAGCACAGCTAGGAGCACTTTAAGTGCCTCCACCCAGGTTCATGTTTCATTTGGACTCCATTGTGAGGTTAGGAGAACTTTGTAAGAGCCAACACGCCTTTCACCATGCTGAGGCCTGGAAAGCAGAAGAGAGGGGATTGGCAGCACAGCAATCAGGTTCCCAGTCTGGACAATCAGGAGCCCAGGGCAGTTGGTGTCCTTGGAGTTGTATGCCATCTAGACATGGCTCAGGAGAGCTATATCTCACTCCAGATGTGTCTAGCAGCCTGCCCTAGGTCTTCAAACAACTCCCAGCTACTTAGTTTCCCTCCCTCCTTTTTGGACAGCTGAGGTAGAAATGTTCTTGCTAACAGCTGTTATTCGGTCATATACCATAGACTGTCAATAACATTGCTGTGGGCATTGCTGAGAAGAAAGACATTAAATGGAAAAAAAAATGTTCTGTAAGCTATCAGAGACATAGCTGCATTTCTTAAAGTACGTTTAATGCGGTCCCATCAGCATTGCTAAGTATTAACAGAGCATCTTTCTCATTATTTGTTAAAATATATTTGCAGCACACGGAATTTTTTACTTATGTAGAACATTTTTTGTGTATCTTATCTTTCATTCTTCTTGCTAGACTCAATACCAACATCTGCTATAAAGGAAGAAATAATTGCCCTGAATATCTGGGGAAATTTGATAACACCATTTTGGGGGAATGAGGCAGTTTCCCAGAGAAGCATCTAAATCCTTGTTAGTCATTTTAAAAACTATTTTGAATAATGTAATAAGTCATGAGATTATAGATAAAAACCCTACTTTAGTCATGGGTTGGGCTATGATTTAGTAGATCTCTTTTTATAACTTTATTTTTAAGACTCCTTTTATATGCCATATGGGGTGTAGGATGTAGTTGAAACAGATTGATGCTCATTAATCAGTAATTCCTACTTCATAAAGAGCAGAATTAGTGTTAAAAGTAATGAATTCTCTAACATTCTTGGTCAGGGACAGCAAGCAGAATGACTGCTGTCCTTACAGGGAGCTGTTCTTCCACAGCCGCCTCCTTCACTCCCACAGGACAGTGAGAGAAGCTTTATCTTTGGAAATGAATGGTTGAAAGAGTCAACATTCACACCAGTTTATTAAGCGGCAAAGGTGATACAACCATGAACTGAGAATATCTAGTCACGCCCTGAGCAATTCTGGGATGAGACCACAGGAGCTACATGATAGCACAAGAAATCTGACCACATCAAAGAAACTCGAAGGTATTACAAGTTTTGAAAAGTTAAGAAAAAAGAAATCGAATCAGTTCAATGCTTGAAGGTTTGATAGGTCAGAGAGGAAGAAACATGTAGGATTTTTACTGTATATTGTAACTAGCTCTAAAACGCACAACTCAATATATTAGCAGGATATTTATATGTATTTTTGTCTTATTTTATACTACCAATGACCTTAAGAAATCTTGTTTTTCATTAGACCACTTCAGACTTAATGAATGGATGACATCTGGTAGCTACCATGCCTAGGATTGCAGTCAGTAGAGCATGTACTAGAGCACGTACTAAGGAGTCCTCTGTAAGGTATGAAAGATGCTCAGGAAGTGCCTTCAGGCAAAGAAAGACTCTGAATTCTTAATTACTTATGTGAATTTCTCCTGTACTGGTTTTATCCCTACACATAATATGGCACCAGTTTATTGACTTGTTTGTAGTGGTTTATCCTGCTCTCTCTTACATAATTACATGTGTTTTTTTCCCATGAGAAACTAGGACATTTTTTTAATTCTTTTTTTTTCCCCAGATATGCATTTGTGTGTGTGCTTGTGCTAAGGTGTGTTCTTGGGTTCAGGTGGAGTGTCACAAATCTTAATCATTGAAAAAGCTGAAGAAGATTAACTTATGCTCAAATAGGTGTTCTTGTCGCTAGTGTGCTGCAGAATAGGTATGCAGCCAGGCACCTCAAAGAGCTCTTCTCAATTTTTAGATTCAGGTACAGGCTAGATGGATACCAATCAAAATGCAGGCAAAGCAAAGACTTGGTCTGTTCAAAAGCTTACCTACATTCTGATTGTGCTTTTCTGTTTCGATGTTTCTTGTTTTCAGGTAGCCTTTATAGGCCTCTGTGGTTTAGTGAGGATAAGCCAAACGTGACTGTGATGTGTATCTGAACTTCTGGATTCTCATTCATACTAAAACTCCAGATGTCTTGTGGATTTTGTGTGACACTAGAATGATGCAAGGTACTTATTGTTGTTGAAGCTCACCTGTGATGTAAGGCAAAGTGTTATGTATACGGATTTGAACAACCCATTTCAGAAAGAATTGGGGCTTTTTTTTTTTTTTTGTGACCCAGTGACTCTGATCTGGTAATTTCAGTAGCTTTCTAACTGTGCATTCTCTGGACTCAGCCATAGAAATAAGGTTTCAGCTTTCCCTGGGAGTAAATGATTGCAAGAGACAATTCCTCTTCTAAGCAACAATTAGAGCATTAGCCGAACAAAGAGCTTCATCTGGCAATTAGTATTCCTGTGGTGAACAGGGAGAGAATTAGCCAGAGATACAAGAGGCTCAGGCTGCAAGAGCTGAAGCAAAAGGCTTGGTGTGCAAGCTTTCTGATGCTCCAGTGCCTTTTCTCCTCCCAGTTTGAGAATCTCTTGCATTTATTTTTCACAATAGGTTAATGCTCTCATGTCGAAAGAATACATTATGGCTCGAACATTCATCTCTGTTTCAAAAGATAGGCAACAGCTACTGGAAACAGCAGGGCTCTCTGCTGTGTTTTCAGTCCTGAGGCTGATCAATAAACTCTGGTGACACAAGGGAGGAAGGGGTAACGTACTCACAAACTGCTCAGCCCCAGGAATGCAGAAAGGATGAATAGAAAGCTAAATGTTTCTTTAAGGAATGAGACCCAAGCACAGATGGCACTCTGTATTCATGGAAGGCTCCCACATGGTGCAAAGAATTAGAGCCTGCAGGGTCTCATAAAAATAATGGAATCACCTATACACAAAATCTTCAGCCTGATTCACTCTCAGCTACATTGCTGTAAGATAGTAGGAGTAAAGGTATTAAAGTCATTGGATTAATGCAGTGTAATGCTGTCCTTAGAGCTGAACTTCACACCCACTGCATGAAGTGTTTAATCCAAAGGGCTTGTAGTGACCACGTCATTAATAAACCGGGCAAAAAACCTAAAACTTCATCTTTAACCACCATGAACCCGATCATGGATACTATCTGGGGCCATGATATTCCTGTTGAGGTGGAAACAACCCAGAAATTCAGCTTAATGGAGAATCTGGGGACTTCACAGAGGCGGGAGTTAGGCCTTTTATTAGCCATTTCTAAAGCACCATCTTCATAGTTCTTGTCTTTAGCTCAGAAGTAGTGTGAAGTCAGGAGAAAGAAAAAAAGCCTGGTCTTTCTGTCAAGTAATCATCAAATGCCTAAAGCTCCCTTAAGAGAAAAATAAACTAATGTCACATTCAGTCTTCTAAGTTGCAAGACAGAATACATTTCCAGATATTCCAGAATTTCAGATGTCCTGTAACAGATTAAAACATTCTTGCTGAAGAAACTTCACTAATTTCAGGAACCTGCACCTTAGATGGAAACAAGCAGAATTTATCTGCTGGACATTTGTAGTGGATTTAAATAATGCATGCCACTTAGAGACAAATATTTGTATTAGTTTCAGCCAATTAAATCTTTCCAGTTTCTTTATCACTAAATTCATTTAGATCAGTGCTAAAACAGATGTAAGAAGAAAATAAAATGATCTCTTGATTTTGGTTCAATGCAAAGGCTCTTTATTTGGGTTTTTGACGTCCTCTAGTAGATCATTCAGCAAATAATGTCATTTCTTCAGAATTTAGGTGCTGTGGGTGTGTTAGTTCTGAATTCTCCATAGTAATGGGAATAACCCCCCAACAGTTACCTCAGTATCATGATTGCTGATTGCTTTAAAATGAACCTGTATTTGAATTTCTGATCTTGCAGAACTTCTGTTTAAAGGACAGAATGGTGAAGTTAAAGCAATGTGGGGAGACTAAACCTCTTCTTCTAACTGCTGCACACCCAGATATGCAGACTGCGCTGGAGGCAGAAGACTGGGGAGAAGAGAGATATGACTGGGTTTCTAGCCCACACAGGCCCCAGTGGTTGTATATGTTCCTGCTTGAGGAATCTTCCTTTCCTGAGTTTTCACTATGGAAAAGGCAGATGGAAGGGGACTCTATTTGTCTCACATCCTTCATGTCTTCCCAATCTCAATCTTCTCAACCATGTTGTGTTGTGGTTTTCTTCTAAAGGGAGCCCTCCGCCCTGGGATACTCCTTGAGCCATGCTTTATCAGGCTCTGGACTACAGAGGGCTTTCAGGGGTCATGACTTGGTGTAAACCCATCAAGTCTGGATCTCAAATTCCTGCCTATAAAAGGTTGCTGGTGAGCTACCAGCTGTGAGAAATACTTGTTTTTGAAAGAGAACTGCCTTTGAAGGAAAAGAAGTATCATCATACAAGAGTCAGGGCAGGGCCCACCATAAATCTTGTCTGGGTTTGTTTTAAATGTTTGGAGTTGGGATAAAATTAGAGACTGAGGAAGAAGAGAGGATTGTTATGCAAGTAGAAATGGGATTGTTGCGATTTATGAATTACAGCATGTGTTTTAATTATCATGTTAAATGGAGGCAGTGTTACCTCGGTACATCTCCAGAGCATCATATCTGCAAGCTTTCTTCCTGCCTGTCCATACATCGATTGGCCCTTAGAAAACTGCCCTCCCAGACCAAGAAGACCCCTCACAGCCTAGCGAGGCAGGCAGCAGAGTCCCTCTATGCCACTATGAACGGCAGCTGTTGCTGCTAGGAAGGACGCTTAAGTATAATACATTACTTACCAGACAGATTTTCCACATGCGCTACATTTTCTTAGGAGGATGCTAGGTTGTTAATTTGTGATGGAAACACATCCAAGAGCAACATAAAGTGTAGGAGGTCAGACTAGTTTTCAGCATATAGCTTAAATACCTGGTCTGAGATACCTGAGTGAGGGTAGATTAAGCATTGCTGAATTTGGACATCATAGGAGCCACAATCTTACAAATATACATGTTTATTAGGCATTGCAGAGCCAGCACATAAACTAAGTAGGAGTAATTAAATAAGAGGAAGGCGAAGGGGTGAAAGAAAACACCATCTGCTAACTCTCGATCAGTCACTTACAAGCAAACTGGAATATAATGAAGGCCATTGCATTCTGATCATGAATACATCCTTCTGCTTGGCTTGTGTTATTTTTCTTCAAAAATAGTGCATATGTTTTGTAACAGTTTGGTAAACACATGAAAAAGAGAGGGAAAAGAAAGCTAAAAATCTCTGCTGAACTGTGTGAAATGCAGCAATTTGGATGCTTCATAATATTTTTTTAATATTTATTTATTTGACGGACACTCTTAATAACATTTACAATATCAATAATTTGATTTGCAAGCTAAGAGCTTGATTATGCAGTTTCACATTGTCATAAGATCATTGTATTTGACAGAGTGAATCCAGATCAGCACTAATTCATGACCTTACATTCTCAGTTATTTATAGGCATTAACTGATCCACTGATTCTATTAGCCGACTGCTAAATGTAGGGTATTCATGGAATCTCCTCTAGGGCTGAAATAGCAATTGTTTTTAAGTCTGTGCATTTTCCAACATGAACAATGACTTTCTAGGCTATTAATATAGAAGAGTGACATAAACCAGCATAACCACCTGTTGTGGCAACTACCAGCAGCCAATAACATACGTTAATACAAGGCCAATGTTATTTAATTAATACTTATAAAATGAAAGAAATTAATTAGTACTTTGATAAGATGGAAGTAATTCAATTATTGCAAAAAATGCTGCATTGTAGCATTGTCATGGGCGTTCAAATCCTACTTGTGAAACACTTAAGCAGATGAATGACTTTATATGAGAAGGATCGTGCTACAATACATGGAAGAATGTCTGTAAGATACTCTTGTACTGAAGTCTTTTTTTGAAAGAGATTATACTGAGATGTGCAATTACTGATATAGTCTTTTAAGGACACCTTCAATCACCTGTGGTAAGGATCCAGTCCTAGTGATGTTAGTTCAGTCTAATTATGAAATCAAGGAAGAATTTTGGGAATCTCTGCAGAGGTTGCGAGGTTGGTTACTTTGAATAATATTTAAAATTCAGTGTCCCTGAAAATTTCATTTGAATGATTACTTTTAAGAATCAGCTCCTCAGTACATCATTTAGAATGAAAACACTGTATGACATTTTCACTTTTGGAAGTTGATTTTGCTCTCAACTTAAGCTAGTTCTGTGCCACTTCTGATGACAGAAGATGGTATGAATACCGGTGTGGGATGTGAGATCAGTGCCAGATTCCTTATTGTTTCTTTGGCTTTGAAGTTACAAGCAATCAAGTCCTTGTGCTTAGGAAGTCTGTGGAAACAACCCCCTTGCAGGCGAGGCAGAACTGCTTCACCTGGGGAAGGTGCAACCACACCTGCTAATGCAATGGAGCTGTAGGGTATGCAGGTGGCAAACTGCAGCTAAAACACTTCTGGGGGAAATGGCCAGTCTGATCCCCAAATACATATATTTTCCTGCCCAGAATTTCCTCAGGAAAGGCAGTGTGATCCTTAAAAGCAGCACTGGTCAAAATAAACTTAAGAGGACAACTATTTTGTTTTAAAATCCTGTTCTTGATGCTATTATGCCATTAATTTACTTTTCTTCGGTTACACTGATGAAGCAACAAGTTTCAGCTGAGAGAAGGAAACAATGCATTTAATAAAATAGGCATTAATTGGGACTTCGACGTACTTGAAACACTTGACTCGATTTTAAGAAGAATTTATATGATAACTGCTACATTTTGCTGCTTGCAAGTGCTATTCTTTTGGCCTAATTTCAGTTAATGACCTTTAACTGTGAAAAGCTAACTTAGGAGACACAGACATAATTGGGTTAGAAATGTGCTATTAATGTTCTCTACAGAGTCACCATGTTTGCATCTTTGCCAGCTCTTAGCATGCTTTTAAATTTATGCTCTCAGAGATTACAAAGTCATTTCAGTGCATTTCAAATTGGTTTTAAAGATGTTCAAGCTGGAGGATTAAAGCACAGTGCTTGGGTTGATGGTATTTCAGCCCAGCAAATGAGGACAGCTCAAGCTCACACGTGAATCAGAAGCATACATGCCCCTCTGGGTACTCACATAAGATTTGGGGATTCTCAAACAAAGAAAAGAAAAAGTCCATCCAGATTGCTTAAAGGAATGGTTTTCTCTAGAGCTCATTCTTGTTACTGAGACAAAGTGAATTGCTCCCTCTACATTTGTGGTAACCCTGCAATCACCAGATAACATTTTTCCACTGTCAGGGCTCTCTGAGGACCCTTCCCATAGCACCATGCTTATTGGCCTTGCAACTTCCACAAAAACAAACAAAAAACACAGTTTAAATGTGAATCTTGGGGACCTGCTTTCTAATCTCCCCAGTATAATAGGTGAATGTCAGTAGTATGTGATGATAAATGAGCAGGGACTGAATGTAAAAGCTGCTTTTTCCCTTGTATTTAACTTGTATCACATTGTCACCAGGGACAAGTGGGTGCTGTAGGAACAACTTCCACAGCTAAACTTTTTAGTATCTTACAACTTAATACAGAAAATGCATCTTTGCTGTGATTTTGTTGTCTCAGTGGAGTCATTTTGGCTTAGCTGAACACTACGGGGAATTATCTCTTGTGAAACACCCCCCTTGCTTGTCTATTTGACATCCCAAAACTTGAAGAGCTTAGTTGCCGTCTGATGTCGTAGTCAATTACTTTTTAAAAGACAATTTTACTGGTTGGCACCCAGCTAACTGACCGTAGCTGCCCTCTCCTTGGAGGCAGTCTCCCTAGGCCAGCTCTGCAGCTCAGGGCAGGGGAGTGTATGTGCCATAGCTGTTAGAAATAAATAGATGACATCTCCACATAAGAAATAATCTGATTCCCCTCTTGGTTTGCTTATGCCGATTTATATAAAGGCAGTGATAGAAGTTTAAATCTGCCCCTTATTTCATCACTAAACTTCTGTCATGATCCCCTTCCTATTGAAAATTGAGGTGGTGTATTTCAGGATGATGAAACACACCACGCCTGCATGGCATCTCAAAGCAGAATAACCCTGGTCCCTGCCACACACCCATTGCGGGGGGAGAAGGAGAGAGGTATTTCAACATAGTCAGCCAGGCTACTATGGTGAGAGTAAGGAGCTGCCTTTCCTTTAATATTTAAAAGTTCATAAATGTTACAGAAGCTAAGAAGGAATGAATTGGCCAGGTGTGGTTTAACTGAACAGAAAGAAGAGGCAGAAACATGACATAGACCAGTAAATGTGAGACTCCCAGATTAAAAAGTGTTCTTCGTGAGGAATGTGTCACCATTCCTGATTTCAACAAAAATGCACAAGCCACATATGTATTCTTTCATTGGCAGTACTGGCCTAAATACACGTTACACACTGAGCTTATTTTGCATTTATTGAAAGTTTCTGTGTTCTAATGTGAAGAAATTATGTGCTGGAAGACCTCGTGGGGCTCCTGAGAAAAATGTATTAAAAACCTGCCAACAAATTAAAGGAAAGCCTGGGATGATATTTTGGTGTTTTACTTCCATGAGTCCCTAAACTCCACTAATTTGGTTCCTTCGCACTAGATCCTGTTTGGTCTTTGCACTAGCGTCTAGGCCCCTCTATTGTTTTACAAAGAAAAAAGAAATATTGTTTGAAGAGCAGCTATTGTTACTTGTGGAAAAATGCAGAAAAACATAGCGCTTTTTTTTCTTTCCTAACATCTAGGAGAATGGTGTGGACTATTAAGACTATATAATATTTAGACAGGGTAAGAAAAAGTAACATGAATTAACATTTCTCCAGTGTACAATTGATACAGTGGCTAGAAATGGGCACTCACATAAGTGTGCTGGCAGGCAATTGTCCTCTACCCTTCCTCTGTATTCTAACAGGGAAGCTGGGATTAATTAACCCAAGGTAGACCAAGTACTCTGAACATAGACTACTCTGACTGAAGATGAGTCAACATGGTTTTGGGATTTCAAAATAAAGGGGGGTGTTTGCTGCCTCTTAAGAGCATATATTTTGTGTACTGGACCTGTATGACAGACAACGGGACTACAATATCTTTCTTAATAAAAAATAACCTTTTCCCATATAGAAAAAAAGTAGAGGTAGGCTGCTGACACAGAAAGACTCCTGTGCTATCACAGTCAGTATCTTTTGCTTTGATTATATTCTTTTCCACCTTGCCAATTAAGAGTTTAAATAAACCTAGAAAGTGGATCTCTGCTATGAAGCAGACACACACAAAAGATTAAGAAAAATAATGAACATAATAGTACAAGTACTTTTAACAAAGGATTGTACACAGAGAGGTACAAAGGAACCAAATTGTGGTACACTGTGGTGAAGATAATGTGGCGATGACAAGAGGTATCTGTGTGAAGGTGAAAGCTGTATCAACTTAAGTTTTCGTGACCTGTCTTTGATCTGTGTCAGAAATACCACATGTGCTTCCCAGGGGAGACTTTTGTATATGGCATCTCCCCCAGTGTCCTTGGAGTAAGGGACTTCCCATGAGCCAAGATGTAATCTTGCTCAGCGTAGCCAAAGATTATATAAAACAGTTCTATCCCAGAGGAACAGCGTGGTTCCATACATTGTCTGTGAAAAATCTGAGCATCTGCTCCACAAACAAAAGATCATGAACCATCCTATTTGAGCAGGAACCATGAGACTGCCAGTTCTGTTTTAGGGTTTTTTTGTTTGTGCTTTTCCTGTCTATGGGATCACGTGACCCAAACCTATAACTCCTGGAAGGCTCCCACGAGGTGCATCTCAGAAACATAGTGGCCAAACATGGTTTTAGATAAGTATGAACGCCTTTATTGACTTGGAGGCTGGGTTAACTCCAGTGGCAGCTGATGGCAGTGTACAACTTGAGGGTGCAAACTGCCGTAAGAACCAGTGGACATCATGTGAATCCTGCAAGGCTATTCAAGATGCATGCACAATTTCAAATCATTCCCATCTCCCCAAACATGGTGATTTTGAGTCCTGTGCCAATGCTAGTACAGAACCTATGCAGTGCAAGACCAAATCCTGAGCAATCTTTCTAAAATTTAAAAATATTTACACGGGAACAGTTGGAAAGATAAAATCCAAGTAGTCTTTTAAATACAAATAAATAAACAATATCAATCACTTAGTTTAAAATAACTTATTCTGAATGAGAGTATTCACACATTGGGATCTAAGGTAACATAGCTGACTGACTTAAAATTCCACCTTCAGCAGCTTCAGATGAATCTTTTTGTGTGAAAACAAGCCCTGAATTACAACTGATACATGCAAGGCTGCCCTTTGACTCACTTGGCTGTTTGCCTAAAAGCCTAGGGGCAGATGAAAATATGTTAAAATAAACAAATTAAGAATACCTGCCTATTATTACAAGCAAGTAAGATTTACTCCTCATGGTATTACAGGTACAAGTTTACCACCACTGTATCAAAAGTTTTCAAAGTCATTCTAATGCTCTGCGTTACTTATTATTTTTTAAATAGGATTTGCTTTCTAAAATTATTTTGGCTATCTGTCTAAAAGGAATGCACTTAAACATCAGAAGAGAATATTTCCAGAAAGCATGCACTGCTATTTAATTATTCTTTTGTATATCTAACACATGATCACTTTACAAGCCAACTTCATCTCCAGTAAGCTTACAGAGAATTGGAAGAATTCACTGAAAATAGCAATGCTATTCAGTGTAGCCTGAGAGACCATGGTTGAACAGGGTGACCTGCTGTGATCTCAAAACTCAGGGGAACGGGAACTCTTAAAAGGATATGTAACAAAAGCCTGAGCTGTATTTAATTAGCAGTTCATGAAGTCTGGAATCTTTTTGAAATACATTATGATTTAATTAATGCTTTATATGGTAAAGATGTGCACTTTAATGAAAAAGAATGATAATAAAGCATTCAGTTTAAAAAACAAATGAGCTAGCTGAAGAGAGTTTACATTGCTTTACGTTGCACATGTTAGAAGTGGCCACACTGGGTTCAAATTCAGTATCTGCAACATTTTACAAGACATTGAAGTACAATCCTTCATGACTTCAAACCTTATGACTTAAGAAACCAGGAAACTGATTTTAATGACAACTCTTCATATCATTCATAATTTTAATATGCCCAAACACGCTGTAGAGTTTCTCTTTTGTAAGTCTCCCACATAGTGGCAGAGGAAAAAGATTCAGTCATGCATAGCAAAAAAGTCAGTCTGCATGGTTTGGTGGCATGCAGAATTACACTTCTTAGTAGAACTGTGTCTTAGGCAATATTTCTGAGGGAGCTCTGTGATATCATTAAAACAATAGTGAAATTATAGAAATTTCAAATGTCAATGTGTTTTCTTCCATCAGGTAAATCACTAAATCAAGTGTGAAATATTTGTACAAGAAAAGGATGTGATC